>JAAXCT010001403.1:0-180046 GCA_012490785.1 Eragrostis nindensis | reverse complement strand
CAAGTGGTGTTGTTGAGTGTGCAGGTGGACAGGGAAATGGAAGAGAGCATCTTTGTAGACTGTGATCTACCGGCTCCAGGTAAGATGAGGATGAACCACTACTTCTTACTACTTCGCCTGCTCCTGAGCCAGTCCCTGCTTCAACAGTTCAAGCAGACGGTCCCGTAGCATCTACATCCTCTTCGGCGGTCGTCGATCCAGCTCCAGCTGTCGTCGAGCCAGCCCAGCTGTTGTTGAGGGGGAGGTACACTCCAAGGGAGAGGCCCCTCGACATATTCAAAGTCGACATCATCCTCACCAAATGATTGGTAATCTAAATGAAAGGACAACAAGGTCGAGGTCTGCTCATCTCACTTGCTTTATAAATTCTGCATTTGTTGCCTCCTTTGAACCTCAAGATGTTGGACACGCTCTTTCTGATTCCAATTGGGTTAATGCCATGCATGAGGAGCTAGAAAACTTTGAGAGAAACAAAGTCTGGACCCATGTTGAGCCTCCTCCCAATGTGAATGTGATAGGAACCAAGTGGGTGTTCAAGAACAAACAGGGTGAGGATGGTCTAGTTGTGAGAGACAAAGCTACGCTTGTGGCTCAGGGGTTTAGCCAGGTTGAGGGCTTAGACTTTGGGGAAACCTTTGCTCCTGTAGCGCGTCTAGAAGCCATTAGAATCTTGCTAGCCATTGCTGCGTCTATGGGCTTCAAACTTTACCAAATGGATGTCAAAAGCGCTTTCCTAAACGGCTACATAGAGGAAGAGGTTTATGTCAGGCAATCCCCAGGCTTTGAAAATCCCAAGTACCCAAACCGAGTGTCAAGCTTCAGAAGGCGTTGTACGGGCTAAAGCAAGCACCCAGGGCATGGTATGCTAGGCTGAAAACCTTCTTGCTAGAGCGCGGATTTGAGATGGGGTGTTGTGGACAAAACCTTGTTTATTCTCAAGCATGGTACTGACTTTCTATTGGTTCAGATATACGTCGATGATATCATCTTTGGTGGTTCATCTCATGCTCTTGTGTCTAAGTTTCAGGCAATGATGGAGAATGAGTTCATGATGTCCATGATGGGTGAGCTGACTTACTTCCTTGGTCTTCAAATCAAGCAATACAAGCAGGGTACCTTCATCATCAAGCCAAGTACACGAAGGACTTGATGAAGAAGTTCGACATGTCGGATGCTAAGCTGTTGGCGATTTCTAGTATACCATTTTATATGCCAACTGCGCCTTATTTAGAGCATAAATGTCGTCATTATAGGCCATTAACCCTTGATAATAGCACTATATATGTATATATGTCGTTCTGAAGATTTATTGCAGAAACAGATGAAAAAGACGATATTCTGGACATTGTGGCTGATCTGGACCTGAAGAGAAGAGAAGCAGCAGAAAAGGCTTACTGTGCCGATCGGCACAGACTTGTGCCGACCGGCACAAGGGACTTCAGGGCAATCGAGGCTGGCCCACCATTCAGTTGATTCTAGAAGGAAGTCATCCGAACCAATCTTTGGAGATAATCGTCACGAAGAGATAAAAGATACCCGAAGATTTAAAAGAGCAATGCAAGACTTGATCTCGAAGAAAACTGATTTGGAAGGCCCACATGGAAGCTACCTAGGACTTTGGAACCGACTTAGAGAGGAGACCGAGTTGGACACGAGGTGTGCCGATCGGCACAGCCTCTGTGCCGATCGGCACGAGGACTCTCTTCCCGAGATCCTTTTCCTTTCCGAAGCACAGCCCTATATAAACCTGTAAAAGCCCTAGGGTTTCGAGATCCGCCGCCAGAGGGACAACACAGCTAGTAAGTTTAGAGCCACCAGGGCTTGCCCCGTTCTTCATGTTCTCTAGTTGTTAGATCAAGAACCGCTGGTGCTAAGAGGTGATCCATCAAGGTAGGCCTACTAGATGGTGATGTATCTTGTACTATGTATTATCAAAGTATGGTTGAATATGTGGATGAATGGTTTTGATTATTGCTTGCCTGGATTTTATGGTCTTTACATGCACTTGTTCCTACGCTTAGTGACGACTAAGTATTAGATGTTATTTTAATTGTGGTGGCAATAAGAGGTGAGAGATTCAATCTCTCACTATCTCCATTGTGGTTAAGATAATATCGGGATCTTGTAATGCGTCATAATTGCATATTGTCTCTGTACCTCAACGCGCTGGAATATGCGAGATCCCTTGAGATGATGTGTAGAGTGGGAAGCGGCTACCGATTACGAAGGTTGGTCGTGACAGGGCTCGACGGAAAGGGGTTTCTTCCTACCGATCTTCGGTTATCAATAATCAAGTAAATCCGTTTAGGATGCTATTTAATTAGACTTTTTGGTTACGATCTCAACTAGCAGACTTTGGCTTAACGTACCCTGTGATTTAATCAGGTTCTTTAGGCTGTTCAAACAACACTCGGACGAATCAGCCTATGTGCCGACCGGCACACTATTGTGCCGATCGGCACAACCCCCAACTTTCCCAAAACTCAAGCTCACGCTCGCTAGAAAGGCTGGCTAACTCTTTTACTGATAATTCTGCTTAATTCCCATTGGTCTCTGTGGTTCGATTAGACCTTGGAATACTCTTCTGGGGGAAAAAGACTACAACTGTACACCGTGCTCTTGCGGTATATAAGTGGGTGCGTAGATACGACCAACATAAGCCCATGTCGACCCCGATGGTCACTTCCACCGTACTTGATTTGGATCTTGATGGTGAAGCAGTGGACCAGCGGGAGTACCAGAGCATGATCGGCTCCCTCTTGTACCTCACGGCGACAAGGCCCGACATACACTTCGCGGTGTGTCTCTGTGCTCGCTTCCAATCTTCACCAAGGGAGTCTCGTCGTCAAGCGGTGAAGCGCATTTTCAGGTATTTCAAGTACACCCTTGAATTCGGCATTTGGTACTCTGCATCATCTACTCTTTCTCTTTGTGGTTATTCGGATGCGGATTTTGCTGGGTGTCGAATTGATCGGAAGAGCACTTCGGGTACTTGCCATTTTCTTGGATCTTCTCTTGTTTGTTGATCTTCACGCAAGCAATCTGGCGTAGCCCAATCCATAACCGAAGTTGAGTATGTTGCTGCTGCTAGTTGCTTATCCCAAATCCTATGGATGACTTTCACTTTGAGGGACTATGGGTTAACCTACAAGAGTGTTCCACTTATGTGCGAAAACACTAGTGCCATATGCTTATCTAAAGACCCAATCCTACATGGGAGAGTCAAACACATAGAGGTGCGGTACCACTTCTTGAGAGATCAGTTGCCAAGGGGGACATCGAGCTTACTGTTGGCGGTTCTTATGCGATAAAATTAAATTCATTAATTCCGCAAGCGCACGGATCACCATTGTAGCATTTCACCTTGGAGTATTCCAGGGTTATCGTATTTATATTCCGCAGGGAAGTAGAGCGAAAGGATGCTGAATAGTAGCAATGCATTGGACAATTTGGAGAAAGAAATAATGTATCAACTATACTTGAGACGGGGGTAAGATAGGCATGATATATATGGGTGGCACACACATCCTCAAATCCAAGGTAATAAATAAAAGGAAACCGTAGTATACATTTGGGAGAGCAACGAGATAGAGTTAAGGCTACCTGTATGTTCATCTATTATTTACTCTTTCTAGTAATCTAGTCTACAAAGGTTATCTATTCTAGCTAAGCTCATACACATACAAGTCATGTCGTTTCGGGGCACACACGTGCTAGGTTAACCGATGATGCTAGTTCAAACCTAGGGAACCGTATGCTATAATTAAGACCCTGCTGAGTCCAACCCGGACGTGGTGGATTACAGAGACCGGTGCAGCTGTCACATACACTCGCGGCTACCATCCTCCGTGGGGCTGGGTGCCAAACGTGCATAGGCAAAGATCTAAGCGCCACGCTTACAACCCGCCTAGAGGAACTACTCTTGATCAACGGAGCAGTCCTATCTAAGAATGAACAAGCACAGATTTCACACGACGTCATCTCCGACGACGGCACTCTCTCGTACTCGCTATTCCAACAATCACGAATCCCACAACAAGACTTCTACGAGCACTTACTTAACAGAATAAATAAACTAAATAGAAAAGAATTACTAAAATAAATAAATAAAGATAAAACTAAATATTATATTAAATAAAATAATATCTCAAGAGTAAGATACAAAGAACTATACCGAACTCCGAGAAGACTCCGGAAGCCCGAGAGAGCTCTCACTCTACTCTACTCTACTCTAACTCCCAAAGCTACTACTCAACTAAACTAATGAACACTTGGATGAAGTGTGATGGTGCGAGTTGCTTCGGAGGCCGAGGGGTCCAATTTATAGGTCTCCAAGGCGGTGGAAGCTCCTCTGCCGACTTTGGAGAGGCGGCGCCGCCAAAGCCGGCCGGCCGGCCTAGGGGGTGGCCGGCCGGCCGTCCCCTGTGGCGGTTTGCCACCGACTTCCTCCTGGACGCTTCAGATCACTCCCTGAAGGCGGTCTGAAGGTCGGCTTGTTCGTGGGGTCGGCAGGATTGAAGTAAGGGCCAAGTTAAGGCCCAAATGGCCCACCTTCTAGAATGGCGGTGGAATTGTGTTGGGCTGGCCTTCAATTATGCGTTGAGGATTATTTTCCAGCCCACTGGAGAAAGCCTGGGGCCTGCGGCCACCAGGTGGGGCCGGCCGGCCTGTGGTGGGGCCGGCCGGCCAGGGGTTTTCCCTGGCTGGGCCCACTTTTCTCTATTATTCACTCCTGCATCCAAATATTCACCAAAACCTGTGGAGTAGCATTATTCCTAACTACTATGCACAAAATCTTGGTGTTATGCATTTATTTACCGGTAGGGTGGCGGTCAAATCATGGTTTAACGACCGCCAACACTTACATACATTGATACCTGTTGGCGCTTTCTATGTACCCATTGTTTATGACAAATATGGTGTTTTTAATACCTTATTATGTCATTATTGCTAACAATTAACCTCATTATTATATATATGCGTAGTTTCTGTGTATTTGGAGGGATTTGCAGAAAACAGGTGAAAACAAGAGACTACGGATAAAGAGCTACCGGAGGCCCGAAGAAAGAAGAGTTTGGAGGCCGTGCCGGTCGGCACAGTCCTCGTGCCGATCGGCACCACCAGGGTTAAGCCCAAACATGAAGCCCACTCGGAGAAGATGAAGCCCAGAAGAAAAATCAGAGTCGGAGTCGGTGAAATCCAGCCCACAATCAAAAGGGACTATAAAGATAAGATCTTGGTCGCGAAACATGGAGGGGGGAGCGAACAGATAGAAGTTTTGACCTAGGTTGAAGGTTGCGGCCGCGAGACGGTGATCACCGATCATCACCACCAAAAGGAAGATCGTGCCGACCGGCACACTAGCGTGCCGATCGGCACCAGGGCGTGCACGTTGAATCCTCGTATTCTATTGTAGTCATGTTCATGTGTTGCAGTATGATGCGTGAGTAGATCTCATTTTCTCTCCTTGGCGAGGGAAATCTGGTTATGTAACTCTCACACTTACGATACTCTTTTGATGCGTTCAGTCTATGTGATGCGTTTATTCCGTATCTGATCAATACATGAATTCATTAGTGTAGTTGTGGCCACAGCTATGCTATCGATCATCACATAGTGCAAGAGACCAGTGGGGAGCAATTAACCCTTGTCGTGACAGGATCGGGGCGAACGAAACCACCATGTCTTGTAGAATATTAAACCTATCAATTGAACAATAATCCGAATTGCATGCCAGTGTCCCAAACCATAGGAGAGAATCCTTTTTATATCCTTGTTACAACCGCAGGCTCTTTCACCTCTAGTTGTTAATCATCCTTTTCACACACACCTCCGCTATATTAATTAAGTAGTTTAAGTAATAGTTTAAGTCCCGCTTGTTCTCTGTGGATTCAATATTAAACCTTGGGATACTCTAAGGGAAAGTGCTACAACTGTACATCGTCCACTTGCGGTATATAAGTTAGGAGCGTATAAACGACCAACAATACCCACAACCAATTGGCCGATATCCTCACCAAGCCCCTAGACGCCGAGCGCTTTGCATTTCTTCGGAGGGAACTTGGTGTTTGTTATCCTTATCTTACTTTTCTCGCATTTGCATTGCATTGTAAGATAAGCATTATGTATAATATGCATCCTTAGAAGAAGCTTCAACCTTTATGTCTCCTTGTATTTATTGTTGCTATGATTGAGATTGAGCTAACTTGTGTGATTGCTAGTAGCAAGCTTTTAAACTTAGGCTCTTTAGATAGTATGACATAGTTTCATTTGAGCAAGCTAGCTAAACTTTGAGATGAAAATTGGCTTTTGTGAGGCTTATGATCTATGCATGCCTATGTTTGCTCACCATATGTATGCTTGTTTTTATCCTTGTCAAGACTTGTTTTAATGCTAGTTTTAGAAAATGTCTTGACTTCGGCAACTTATTGTTTGGGGGGTGGACCTTGGCAAATGTTTGGCTCATGATGGGACTTTAGGGGACAAATGTCCTTTTGCCAAAAGGCATACTCATTTGCTTCTTGTGCTTAATTTCTAAAATTAATTTGATCTTTTGTGCAAAATGCTAAAAATCCAATACGGTGCCTTGAAGCCTCGGGGTGTTTGCCAAAACCAGCCGTGCGACCCTCCGCTTGGATAAGAGGTTACTTGAGGATGAAAAAGAAAAGACAAGCAAAAGCTTGCAATCTTCACTTGATCAAATTGAGTCTTTGTTGCATATGTGAGCGTTTGTCAAAGCACATCTTTCCGAATGTTTGTTGCTTGAGTTGAGATTGACACTTGCTAGTTTTTATGGATTCACGTAATGCTTGTTTTGCCTTGGATATGGATAATCATACATGTGGTGGCAATACTTTTCATGATATAGCAAATTTGAATCTATCTTGCTCAATTCAATCTTCATGCTTAGCTTGTCTAGCTCTTTGCTTTTGTGCTATGCTCTCTATTATGGCCTTCGTGCAATTGTGAGCTCATGCTTTTATATTTCAAGGTTCTATGCTTGTTTATAGCAATGATAAATGCTTGTTGACATCATTGTTGAAGCTTGGTAGGATTTCCACCTCATGCATTGCATTTTTGGCTCTCTTGTAATCTTGATGAGTTCATTGCCAAAGGGGGAGAAATTGTAGAAGAAATTGCATCTCAGATAGATATCAAGGGAGAAAATACCTTTGAAATGCTTTTGGGGGAGTTCTGGGCGAAAATACATCATTTCTTGTGTTCAGGACAGAAATGCCCCATCGGACTATCTGGTTGTCTACCGGACTCTCCGGCCACCGGACTATCCGGCACAGTACCGGATTATCTGGGCATTTCGCATTGCATGAGAAGTTGCACCATTTCAGGGGGAGTTTTTTCTTTAAACCCTTTCGTTCTGACTTTTTCCTGAGTCTTTGTGGATCTTTGCGACTTTTTGCCGCTTTCTTTGCCAACTCTTGGTTTTTGTGATCCATTGCAACTTGATGGCCATTTGCTTCCATTTTTCTTGGTTTTGGACCATCTAGTTAGCTTTCTTGGTTTCGCATTTCAAACTTTGAATTCGTGAGATTGGTGTTGTTGTCAATGTACTCATCAAGGGGGAGATTGAGGAACCATGTTGAGATGTGCCATGGTTCATGATGTGATGAGTAATTGACAACGAATGAGTTTGAGTTGAACTTGAGGTTCGGGTTTGAATTGCGGGATTTTAAGATTTGCATGAGCATGTATATTGATTATGTTTATGGCTAACCGGAGTTGGTGAAGGAGATGAGAAGAATGGAGGAGATGGAGAAATGTGTTTGCTTGTCTAATGATGTGTAGGTCAATGGAGTCAACTTGATGGTCAACGGCGAGAGGATCGGGAGGAACAAGTGGGAGGCTTGGGTTCGGGCGATCGAGAGGCCGGGTGAGGTCAAGGGTGATCCACACCGTACACGTGGCGACAAGAAGCACGGAGGGTTTCGCGGTTTTGCCTCAAAACCGTGGAGGCGATGAAGACGACGGGTTGACCAAGTCAAGAGGCGAACGGGAGGCCGAGTCAAGTGAAGGGTCCCGACGGACTGGGACGAGAAGACTTGACGGTGAGGTTCGCGGGACGAGGTGACACGCGTCGACATCGAGGTGGTTTCCCGGTTTATGCCTCAAAACCGGCGGGCGGACGGTTTCCCGGTTTGGGCCTCAAAACGGCGGGCCGCGCATGGTGGTGTACGTGGCACCATCGCGAAGGTTGCGTCGAGGCGAAGCGAAGTCGTGAAGGGCCCGATGGCGTTCGGCCGAAGGAAAAAGAGTTAGACGATTTTGCCCCTAGTGGTAGGTGGGTGTGTGTAATACCTTAGGGTATGTTGGAAAAGAGGAAAGCCCATATAGGTTGGTGGAGTTGGCTACCAACTTGAGAGGCTCTTGGACCCATTCATTTGCATCCAGGGAATAGGACTAGCTAGGGATGAGCTAGAGAGAGATGAGAGGAGAGGGAACAAAGTGAGAGCTTGTATCTTCAACTTTCAACAAGAGAGGGAGGAAGTGGGCGGCGCCCTAGTCTTGTACCTATGGATTTCGTGATTGAATCAATGGAATGAAGTTTGTTTGAATCAATCTCGTGCTCTTGTTCTTTCTCCCCCATCTAATTCCCGAATTTATCTTTTTTCCTATTTTTGGAGCTATTTTCGGGTGATTTTTCGATCTCCTTTTTTGGCTGTGATTTGGGTCGGTTTTCTTATATGGATTCGGAGCTAGGACGTGTGGGAACATGCTTTGATTGATCTTGCACAAGATCTCCCCATGAGCACCTCAAATTTGTGGATTTCGTCCAAGTTTGGCCAAACCCTTGTTCTTCCACGTGATCTGAAATTCGAGGGGATTTGGTTGGGTTTTTGGTATGGATCCACTTGGATGAGGTTCTCCATCATGTCACGCACCTAGGGTTCAAGTTTGGTGATTTTTGGAGGTCGTTTGATTGAGTTTCGGATTTTGGAGCTCCCGGTCGCACGTTGTTGTTCTTGCTGTTCATCGTCTACCGGACTATCCGACCGAGTACCGGAGTATCCGGACCTGGTACCCAATTGGACTATCCGACACATTACCGGAGTATCCGGACCTGATACCTACCGGAGTATCCGACACTCCACCGGAGTATCCGGACCTGATATGCGATCGGAGTATCCAACACACTACCGGAGTATCCAGCTACCGGAGTATCCGGTAGGTATCCGGACTATCCGGTGGAAGGTCTCGGTTGGATTTTCATCGGTTCATCTCGTGGAGTGTGTGTTCGCTTGTTTTGCTTCCGCAAGTGTTCCTACATCATCCTTGATCATTCCTAGAGTCAGCACAACACTCTTCATGTGTGTGTGTGATCTTGGTGATCAATCTTGAGACGGGTTGGGACATAGGCCGAATTCTTTGCAAGAATTTTTATCGGCTCTCATTCACCCCCCTCTGGTCGTCTTCTCGGTCCTTCATAAGCATTCAGAGGACTCGTCTACCCATTAAACCATGAGTTCAAATTCCTCTCCGAAATATCTAACTCTTCACTCCAGTTTTCTAGCTAGCTATATTTAGCTAAGGATCATTCACTCTCTATTCCTTCTTCCCGCATGCCCTTGATGGTTTTGAGAGTCTCTGGGTTTACTCCAACTTTTTTAGGTCTTTTTGTCATTTTAGAGACTAGCTAAAATCAAAAATTTGAAATGTATATTTTTCCTAATCTCTTGGAGTTGCTCTGAGAAATTAATAGGCAGCCATGCAGATTTTCATTCTATCCTGTTTCGGAAAGAATGCTTTCCGTTTTTCCAGAAATGAAGACGAAAGGGATTTCTTCTATCTCTAATAAAATCAAAGGCTCAAATTAATTAGTTCTCACCCTAGGGTGCAAGAGTAGAAGGTGGATTACCTTCAAAGGATCCACATAAAATGTTCTCCCTGCCACGGGCATTGTTTTCTATATTTTTCTTTATCACTGTATTTTGTAACTTGCTACCTGAGACGGTTCCAAGAACCTAGCTAGTGTTGGCATTCCCAACGAATTGCACAATCTAGAATTCTAGATGTCATTCATAGATCTAGAATTCTAGATGTCATTCATAGACGCTGAACTCTGGCAATTATGTGAGCCTACATAACTGTATCAGCAGCACTAAAGCATGGGTTGGAACCCGCTGCAGGTAAATCCCAGACTTTACGCGATTTCGGACTGACGCTTCTTCCAAAGTTCTGCCCTCTTAGACTTGGCGTACGTCACCTGCCCACCATAGTTTAGTATGGGACTACTAACGTGTCCACTGCAGGACACATACATGCATCCCATAGGCGATGAGTTGTGGCCAAACTCTGGTAGCTTGTTGATCCTTCTATGAGGGGGTGGCACGGAAGAGGGGAACTTGTTCCAGACACCTCCTATTCTCAATGCATAGTGTTTGCTTCCAACAACGACAAATTCAAAGTTCCAGTTGACATTGCACTCGTTATACCTCCTCCCAGTCTCTTTGCCACTACTTGCGCATGCAGGGAAATATGGAAAACAGAGGGGCAAAGGAGATGTGTGTCTTATAGGCCCTACATGATCCACCGTACCCTATCATATAGAACAAATGATCTAAAACATTGATGTTGAACTGCGATGGAAACATTCATGTCGTCTATGGAAATATTCGCTGATATGTGTATAAGTGAGATGAATGAATAACAAACGAGTATTTCAGAGTTTTGATGCTTGGTTGTTTGAGAGCTCTTAGTCCCAAACATTTTTACCTTCTCTGAAGTAAGAGAATGATTAAATCCAGACCATTGAATTTTATAAGAAAAAGGAAGTTGACCTGATTACCGGCTACTTCTTGCTATAGAGGAAAGTGTACACAAAAACTCTAGCTATAGAAGATCTCCACGTCCGTGGCGAGATGGTGAACTCCATTCGAAGCTGGATCAGGATGCTTGGATGGAGACGGCAAGAGTCGTAATTCCCCGGTCGAGCCTCCTCTCCACTCGTGATACCACCAAATTCAGACGTGAACTCAAACATAGCCAATATCAAGAGAGTCTTGTGCAGCTAATTAATTATCATAGGAACTGAATGTGACAGGACAAAGGTGATAAATCTGATGTTCATCCCAACATTGATTATGTAAAAATAGTATACTTGATTTCATGAAGATAAACTATTTTTATGGTCATTTTTCTACTACAGTAATCAAAGTCGATCAAAAGTGTTTGATTTAGTGAAAATCTAAACATAGCTATATTCTAGGACAGACAGAGCAAGCGGCAGCGTGTCTCTTAATGTCGTATATCTGAGGAACCATGTTGAGATGTGCCATGGTTCATAATGTGATGAGTAATTGACAACGAACGAGTTTGAGTTGAACTTGAGGTTCGGGTTTGAATTGCGGGATTTTGAGGTTTGCATGAGCATGTATGTTGATTATGTTTATGGCTAACCGGAGTTGGTGAAGGAGTTAGGAAGAATG
Source organism: Eragrostis nindensis (assembly GCA_012490785.1). Classification (NCBI taxonomy): domain Eukaryota; kingdom Viridiplantae; phylum Streptophyta; class Magnoliopsida; order Poales; family Poaceae; genus Eragrostis; species Eragrostis nindensis. The sequence continues at coordinate 168,605 of JAAXCT010001403.1, read as the reverse complement.
GAGGAGATGGAGAAATGTGTTTGCTTGTCTAATGATGTGTAGGTCAATGGAGTCAACTTGATGGTCAACGGCGAGAGGATCGGGAGGAACAAACGGGAGGCTTGGGTCCGGGCGATCGAGAGGCCAGGTGAGGTCAAGGGTGATCCACACCGTACACGTGGCGGACAAGAAGCACGGAGGGTTTCGCGGTTTGGCCTCAAAACCGTGGAGGTGATGAAGACGGCGGGTTGACCAAGTCAAGAGGCGAACGGGAGGCCGAGTCAAGTGAAGGGTCCCGACGGGCTGGGACGAGAAGGCTTGACTGCGAGGTTCGCGGGACGAGGTGACACGCGTTGACATCGAGGTGGTTTCCCGGTTTATGCCTCAATACCGGCGGGCGGACGGTTTCCCGGTTTGGGCCTCAAATGGTGGTGTACGTGGCACCATCACGAAGGTTGCGTCGAGGCGAAGCGAAGTCGTGAAGGGCTCGATGGCATTCGGGCGAAGGAAAAAGAGTTAGACGATTTTGCCCCTAGTGGTAGGTGGGAGTATGTAATACCTTAGGGGTATGTTGGGAAAGAGAAAATGCCCATATAGGGAGGTGGAGTTGGCTGGCTACCTTGAGCCTCTAGGGACCAAGTCATTTGCATCTAGGGATAGGACTAGCTAGGGGAGAGCTAGAGAGAGATGAGAGGAGAGGGAACAAGGTGAGAGCTTGTATCTTCAACTTTCAACAAGAGAGGGAGGAAGAGGGCGGCGCCCTAGCTTTGTACCTATGGATTTCGTGATTGAATCAATAGAATGAAGTTTGTTTGAATCAATCTCGTGCTCTTGTTCTTCCTCCCCATCTAATTCCCGAATTTATCTTTTTCCTCATTTTCGGAGCTATTTTCGGGTGATTTTTCGATCTCCTTTTTGGCTGCGATTTGGGATGGTTTTATTGGATGGATTCGGTGCTAGGATGTGTGGGAACATGCCTTGAGTGATCTCGTTCAAGATCTCCCCACGAGCACCTCGAATTTGTGGATTTCGTCCAAGTTTGACCAAACCTTTGTTCTTGCACGTGATCTGAAATTCGATGGGATTTGGTTGGGTTTTTGGTATGGATCCACTTGGATGAGGTTCCCAATTTTGTCACGCACCTAGGGTTCAAGTTTGGTGATTTTTGGAGGTCATTTGATTGGGTTTCGGATTTTGGAGCAACCGGTCGCACGTTTTGTTCTTACTGTTCATCATCTACCGGACTATCCGACCGAGTACCGGAGTATCCGGACCTGATACCTACCGAAGTATCCGACTCTATACCGAAATATCCGGACCTGGTATCCGACCGGAGTATCCGACACCCCACCGGAGTATCTGATACCGGAGTATTCGATCATAAGTGTTTGATTTAGTGAAAATCTAAACATAGCTATATTCTAGGACAGACAGAGCAAGCGGCAGCGTGTCTCTTAATGTCGTATATCACGGTGAGTGGATAGATACCTGTAATAGCTGCGTCAAGGTATATTTTTTTCAATCATGTTTCTAAGAGATCCCCGTCGGTCACAGATAATTAAGCAAGTCAAGTATATCACATAGTCCAATCCGTACACAGCACAGACTTTTCAATTCAGAGACTAGGAACACTGGAAGGCGGAGCTCGAGTAAGGAAGCACTGGACTGACGTGGCTATGGCCTGCTGTGTATGCGTGTACAAGAGCCATACACCAGTAAGCAGCCATACTGGTTATGTGGCTATGGCCTGCTTTTTCGTGATGAGATTCTTTATCTACCAGTTGCACTGCAGCGGATGTTCCTGGTGTCCCGTATTCCCAAAGGACGGGCCGAGAGCTTCCAGCTCCATCCTGTACGACCTATCGCTTTTGCTTCTCTCCTTGAGCCAATACCTAATACCGATATGTAATGAGTAAGCATGAAAGCGGGACGGGCTGCGGCTGCCCGCCCCGCCGCCGCAACAGCCGCAAAGCTGACGCGGGCTGTTGCGGCGAGCCCGCCAACGCCGCGAAGCAAGTTGCGGCGAGTTGCGGCGCCGCCAGCCCGCTTGCTTCCTCAAACAACAGACGCATTCGTAGAGGCAAATTAGACAGTACTAGGCCATATAAGAGCTCTAAAAATTCGGAAAAAATCTGAAAAAAATCTGAAAAATCAAAAACACTCAAACGAAGGCATTACAGATCCTAAATGCATATTTTTATTACAGTAACCATAGATTGTATCAAATCAAAATTAGAATCAGATTGGTTACAGGTCTGTGCCGAACAAGAACAAGTATCTGATCTAGTTGTCCTATCACTCTACTTCTGTATCAAGGCTGCTTTCAATTAGCATTTGGAATATATAACTTCAGTCCAGGCTTGATCACGGAGTGGCATCAGTAGCCAAAAAGATTCAGGTTGTGAGTGCTCTGCAGATTGCACAAAAAACAATTTAGGAACTTTTAATAAAGAGAAACAAATGCTGGTCAGAGTAGAGTAAGAAACAGAACAATTGATGCTTATATGGATAACAGAATCAGAACATGTTATATGGTCAGGACTGGAGGGAGCAACAATGTGAGTATACAATTATCTCCATTTATGCTACCAACAATAAATATTACCTGAAATGTAAATTTATCTCCAGCTATGTTACCAGACTTGATCACGGAGTGGCATCAGTAACAATGCCATCGTCATCGTCTTCATCTCCAGCTATGTTACCAGCAATGTCATCTAGAGTGCTATCTGAAACATTCAAACAAATTCAATTCAGTATTAACAGCACTTGGAGGCAGAGAATAGAGTATGAAACAATATGCGATGACTAAGCATAACTAACCAGTTTCTCTAAGCCAACTTTGCAGGCAGATGAGAGCTTCCACCGTTTCACTGGCCAACCTACTTCGATAATCACTTATTGTCTTCTTAGCACTGGAAAAGGCAGATTCTGATGGGACACTTGAGGCTGGAATAGCTAGTACATCACGAGCTATGCTTGATACAATTGGATATTTGGCAGAGTATGTCTTCCAATACTGCAGTATGTCAAAATCACCTCCCAAGGGGAATGTTTCCTCTTCCAAGTACTGGTCCAACTCACTGACTCTTATCGTTTGCTTTGCATTTTGATGCACCCTCCAATCTGCCCAAGGACTGCTTTCATCGACATCTAACTCATCATCCCAATACTTTTGAAGCTTTACTTTCATCTTGTGTACCATCAATGCAATCTTAGGGTCTGAATTTGAAGACTCGCCTTCTAGTAGCTTCTTCACCTCCCAATATTGGTGAAAGTAGCAACTTGAAGTTGGATAATTTGAACCTGAGACCACTTTTGTTGCACTGCAGAATGTCTCCAGAATTTCACAGATCTTCTTTGACAATTTCCACTCCTCGTCTATAGGCTCATTGACATATTGAGAGTCCTCTCGACCCAAAGATTCAAATGCTCTTTTATATTGATAAGCTGCATCAAGCATGCAAAACGTTGAATTCCAACGAGTTACAATATCTAGAGGGGGGCGCTTCTTAGACAACATCATTTTTATCCCTGGAGACTTTATCGCCATTGTCACTGCTGGCGACATAAACTTCTTTGCTGTTTTTTTCTTCGGCCCGACCTGCAGAAGCAAATGAACACATCAGCTTCTGCTGACAGCTGATTGGCTACATACACAAGAGATTATAGAACTACTAGGAAAATAAACACCAGTCAATTACTTTGTTACCAGGATGACTTATTATTTTAGGTAACCTTGCTATACAGAATACATCATAGACACTTGGGTTGCAGATTCTCGTAAAATTAATGTGTTGAGCGCAGGGAACAAACGAGTTTTGCTTAACTATTGGCAGCCAAGTCACTTGCAGAGGCTTCTCACATATCATCGATCCGAGAACAAAGGCAGCATATTATTCTCCAACACATGCAAAAACGTGTTGTACTGCAGTTAGAATCGCCAAGGATCAGAACTGGACAGTTCTGGAGTGCACTAGTGATCCTTGGTGCTTGCAATTCAGAACTGCTCCCCCTACGCTACCAAGTCAGATCGATGGAACCGGCAACAACTCCATAGAATTAGAGTTGGAACGAGGAAACCGAGAAATCACCTTAGCAGCACCAGCGATGGAGTCTGCAGGAGGAAGACTTGGGGTAGAACTGGTGCCGGCGGACGACGGTGGCGGGCGCGACGGTGGAAGTAGGTTCGGCAGAGGACGAGAGGCGCCTGTGGGCTCGCGGATGACAGCGGCATTAGCGGCGGCTCGAACAGTGACGTCGACGGAACGGTCCGACTCGCCGGCGGCCGGAAGCGGCGAAGGCGCCAGGAGATCCCGGCGGGGGTCGCTCGCCATCCCCACGCCGCCGCGGCTTCTTGCGGGCTGTTGCGGCGCCACGGGTTGAAGCGGGCTACCCTAGTTGAGCCGCTCCCCTTTTGCGGGCTGACTTGCGGCGTTATGCGGGCTCGCGGCGCGGGCTGGCCCAGCGGGTTAGCGGCGCGGCCCGCGCCGCTTTCATATTTAGTAATGAGATATATACGTGGCTCTTTTAGCTAGCCGGGCGATCGTTGTAGCATTTTATAAGACATACACGAAAGATCATGAATCAATATGTTGCAGAGACGGTGGTTGAAGCACATTCTGTTCTCTGCCAGCCCCATGTGTGCTCTATCATATCCTGCTTTGCACTAAACAAGTTCACATCATGCATTTATAGTGAGTGATGGATATGTAAGTGTCTCCTAGCATATAAATGGATTCATATATGAGTGAATGGATATATAATTCGTTTATTATTTTCCTAGAAACAGGTTAAATATATCGGAAGATGGGAAGGGTTAAATATACAGCATGCATGCATTATTTTTTGTATAATGCATTGTAGATAACAATAATGGAGGAAATATGGGAAGGGTCCACTTAGAGATGCCACATACTTGAATCGTGGTGTGTAAATAAATCCAGATGCATCGGTGGGTAATGTTTATAACAGACAATAGCACTACAAGAATGGTAATCTTTTCCGACAGTTTTTATTTTGAAGTAGCCAACAGTTTTAGTATACTTGATTAGCTATTTTCAAAACTGTAGGTAATGACTTTGTTGGGAATGATATTGTGGGTAATTTGTCAAAACTGTTGGGAAAGATGTGATTTTGTATTAGAAAACTGTAGGCCATTTGTGTAAATACTAATGAGACTCAAAACTTGGTAAACAACTGTCGGTAAAGATTCCATTTCTTGTAGTGTAGTGTCTACCTCATAAACTTATAGATAGGTATTTTGGGAATTTTTGTTTTGGACGGCAACGGTCGGTAATGTTTATAACAGAAGCTAATTAAACCTTTTTTTTAGATAAGGGAAGCTTTATTTCATGATGAAAGAAAGTTCCGGCCTCTGCACCGCGAATGTACAGGTAGCCATAAAACATAACAGAGACAAAGAGAACCGAGACAAATCGGTTTCAAAGAAAGAAAAAACCCCCTAATCCTTCAGCTAAAGACCAACATTCCATGGCTTTACAATACTTGCATGTAGTTATCGACAACAATTCTTGCATTAAGGATTAACTCGATCTTGATGAATCCTCAAAAGTTCCATGAGAACATAGGCATAATAAAAAGTCAATGATACCTCTGCATAAATTTTGCCATGCCTGCATTTTGTCAGCGTGTTAACAAAGCCAAAAGTATTCATGAAATCCAAAGGTGTATTCATGTTCTGGATTGTGAAAATGTCTTTACCTAAACGTGAATGGATATACTTAATAGCCCATAACATGGTGTCAGAGGCACCACAAGCCTGTCCGTATTGGGTTTGCCAAGAATCATACTGTACATGAGTAACTAGATGGAGATACTTAAATAATTATCCAGCACCTTGACAATGTCAAAAACAAATATCTTTGACCTACTTTGTTTCCATGGTATGCAGGGGTAATTTGGTAGAACTTCGCCAGCTATTCTGGATTCGTCTAAGCACACTATCTCTTAATATCCAAAATGCGGTCGCATTCGCGGGTGGCGGGCGCGTCCACGTCGGCCCGTTAACGATAGCTGTTCGATATGCAAAACTCGTGATATGAGCCGTTGATATGGGTCGGGTCGGGTCTTTCCAGCTCCGCCACAACCCGAGAACTCTCGACCTCTCTGGACCCAAGCTCTCTCCTCGACGTCTCCGGCAGCCGCCTCCTGTCCGCCACTCGCTCCGCCGTCGCGTCTTTCGACGGGTCCGCTCCTACACATCGAACTCTCCAGGCCCCTGCTCCTTCGCCTCCCTTGCTCGTCGCCTCAGCTCCCCTGCTCGTGTGCATTACCTGGCCTCTCACTCGAGCCGTGTTCGCTCCCGCCGCCGCCTTCACCGCGCGGGTGCTCGCCGGCCCACCGCATCCACTTCTGCACCTGAGCCGGCACCCATCTCCAGCGGAAACAGCTTCCCTTCACACCGGAAGAAAACAGCAGCGTTGCTCTTTCTCTGCAGTAGAAGGGCGAGGTGGGCGCACGGGCATCCTGACGCCATGTGATCTAATGCCAAGCGCCCTCCATCTGTTCACTTTTTTTCGATAAGAGGGTATGCCCTCCATCTGTTCACTGAAATGCTTCTTTGCCATTCTGTTGAATTCGAACTGTGCTTCATACCTGCAGTCGCTTTTTTTTCTTCCATATCACTAACAAAATTTATTGAGTGCAACGATGTATGAAATACTATGTACACAGAAAATTAGATTTTGTTGAAGGTTGGATCTTCTCAGCACGAAGAATTACATCCTTCCCTTTCCCTGTTCACAAGTTTATCTTGGTAATTCAAAGAGGAACTTACCAAATCAGTAAGACCCAAGTTATCTTGATAATTAGGGGACAACCAGACAATAAGCAGGGCTTGTGCAGCATCATTGTTTCTGATTTGTATTGCTATCAGATCGTCATATGCTAGTCTCCAAAAAAAAAAGATCTTCATATGCTCGTTCACATTGATATTGATATAAATCTGGAATAGTCATGAAACAGCTAAATTATTCTTGCTGGAATGTGATACTGTTGTGACTATATTTTCATCTAAGTCCACTTTATTCCAAAACTCTTGCGCTTCAGGATATTATTTTAGAATTATGACCTCTGTTGGCTTTCCCTTTTGAAATTACAATGCTATCAGGGAGATGCTTTACTTTTGGAGTCATGGTATGATTTGGTAGAATTCCTGATTTGCTTACGACCATGATTTTGGATGTGAATTGGATTGTTAGCTAAAAAATGCCTTCCAGACATTATGTGAAGCAAGAAGGGGGCAAGAAAAGGCAGTGGTGACACATGCTAGCATTGACAGTTGGTGCTGCATTTGCTACTACTTTCTTCGGCCAAATTGCTGCCTTGTAGTTGGGAGAAATAATTATCCCATGTGCCTGTAGGCTGTAATACAAAGTTTATGTTTGATCTTTCTCTCCTGTTGCAAATAAACTTAAATTATCACGCAAATGTTTGTATAATATTTTGTTCTCTTCATCATGAACCAATCAATATCTTCATGCCATCCAGTTTTCTAAAGAACTGATTTGATTTAAGTATACTTTATTGGTTTTATGAAAGTTTTATGTTGTCTCAAGAGTTGATCTCTTTGCGTCCGGATTCTTACAGGTGGGGCCATAGCATAATTCAGACATTCATGTATTGGCATGTAATTATCGCCAAAATATTCGCCCTCTTTTATAGCTTCTTGTTTGTGTTATTCACTCTGTAGCAGCCAAGGGATATGAATACACTATCCTAACACTATCCTAATCTGCATCCTCTGTCTACATCGCAACTAGCTGGAGCATATCTACTGATTTACCTTGTTTATTGCATATTTTAATGTTAGAGCTCCCGTTTTCTCTGCCATTTCTTTCCTTTCTTTTTTTTTTGCCTGGTAAGAAATATAAACCAACTGAAAAGCCACAATTGAACAGTGATTGAAGCAGTCCTCAAACAATTATTCTTGACTTTTAGTTGTAGGGAGGAGACGTGCTAACAATGCACCATTTGTCTATTACTATGGTCCATGATCCATATATGATTATGTGAAAAGGTTGGCCTCCTTTTATCTGACAGTAGTCTAATATATATTTTTGCACAAACCATATTATAGATTTTTGGCACAAGATATGGCTCTGCTCAAGCATGATATGTATAATATATATTTCTCTCAGATTTTTTAAGTTCTTTGTACGTTTAAATTATTGAAGTTTTTATAATTATTGCCTCGTAACTTTTGAAATAATTATCAAACAAGTATCACCAGACCTCACACGGGATGGGCCAGCAGGCGCGGTAAAGCCGCGCCATATATTTCTAGTATAGCTCCTAGGATGTGGATGAGCTATCAGAGCATGTTGTTCTGTATACTTGCCTGCACTACGTGACACCAACCGTCGCTGGACAACCATGGCGATCATGATGATTCCGATAGCATGGAGTGTATCAGCGAACTGCCATCGAACCGGCAACAGAAGTAAACATACATGCAGGGGTGTAAATAGGTGCCTCTTAGGGTAAGCTCCGACCCTCTTTAGTTCAACCAAATGAACTAGTTTCCAAAATAAAAGCTCATTTTGAAAATTTAGTTTATTTTTTTGAACTAAAGAGGGTCGGAGGTGACCCTAAGGGACGCCAATTTGCACCCCTACATACATGCATGCTCTCGGTGATAGTTTGTAGCTAAACTCCACTATATTTGTGACCCTTCTACGACAACAATGCACAAATGAGAGGGAGTTGTTCCAGACGCCTCCTATTTGCAATGCACATTGTTTTGCTTCCAAATACATCAGGTTTGTAGTTTCCCGTTGATATGGAGCTCCGAGTATGTTGCCATAACATGCATGTGTTGCTGGGAGATATAGAAAAAGGAGACAAAAGCTGGCGGCGGTGTGCCTCTTAGAGCATGGATAGTGGATGCGCCCGCCGCTGGCGGAAAGAAATGCCAGCTCGTTCAAACAAGGAGAGTTGTGATGGTGGGTTCCATTAATATTTAATTTTCTTCAGCAGCCGTGCCTGGCAAATGGGAGTCGAGGGAGCGATGGTACCGGCCCCACAAACGCGTCCGCGCTCGCTTTTTGCTGGCGACTGGCAACTCGTTCGCTCCCATCTCTCTCATCGTTTCTCTCTCACACGTCGGATTTAGCCCGCTCAAACAGCTCCATAATACCTGCTCTTATAGGCCATACTTACTACACAGGGTGTTGGGCCTTGGGATGCACGTACTATATGATATTCTAGGACTTGGGGTCGCGCTACGCTGCGCGATGTTTTTTTGTTTGCCTGGTGGCTGGTGCGCTTGTCCGGGAAAAGGATTTTGTTTGACGCGTGCACGTCTTGGAGATGCCGACTGGCTGCATGCAGCACACGAGCCGAGCGCCTCGGCGAAACCGACGGACTCATAAGGTGGACAAGGCAGCAGGCCACGCGAAACACAAGCGGGTTGGAAAAATGTCGAGGAAGGACAGGTCAGGAAAAGTAGGCCCGGCGTCCGTCAAAAACATAGCAAGACGGGTCCAGAAACGGCACGTAAGCGGGACGGGTCCAGAAACGGCACGTAAGCAGACTGGGGCAACAAGCAGACGGAAAAGGCCGGCCCGCAAACGCGTGAGCGGCAGAAACGAAAGGTGGCACGCCGCGCGGTAAGAGAGTGGGTAAAACGCCCGGCCATGACGTGTCGAGTCCAAGCCTAGGCCACGGAGCCCAAAACACTCCGGTAAGCTTATGCCTCCCATAGTTGTAGATTAGGATATTGTAGTATGCCCTCTTCATGTTATATTTAAAGTAAAATGTATATAGAGACCAATAATTGTATATATATATGTTGCTCATTAAAACTATATAGCAACCAACACAACCTTGGTAGCTAAATATAATGTTGGTGACTTAAAGCGTATATCCACCAAAATCTTAAACTTGATCACTATTATCAACTTTTAGTGACCAAGAAAAATAAAATTTTCTTGGTCACTAAAACTTGATGACAAACTCTATTTTATATATGTCCGCGCCATTTGAAATCAAGCAATAGCACTGGTGAGCAGGAAAAGATGTATTTGAGACCAATATGTGGCAGGATGAGTGACTTGTGTCCAGTAGTGTCTCTAAAAAGTATCCTCATACAAGGAGTGTGCACATGGTTCCGCAGCAACTAATAAATTTAGAAGCTGAACCCAATTAGACAATGGATGGAATGCAACGACTAAAAGTATGTAACAAAAGCAACTAGCTTTCTATTTCTTCCTATAAAAAACTTAAGAAAATTTCCCTGTTGTTTGTTGCATAATCTCTGGAGGCAGTGTATCTGCATATCTGGTCTCAATATTTGCAACGTTTAATTAGCAAATTCTACTGCTCGTGACGTTTGGTGGTTGCGCTCGCTCCTGATGACCCTCCCCAAGGACCAACTCAAGTTGCACATACATAAAAAGAAAATCCATATTTCCAACCGGAGGCATGGGCAAAAATACCAAGGCCTGCAGGTGGGCCTAAAATGCTCCCAAGCGCAGGCATATTTCCAACTGAAGAAAATTTATAATGGCCCCAGCCTGATAAGAGAAACTTTGATGGTATATTTCCAATCCGTAAAATTTATAATAGCATAGCTAGATCTAAATAACCCTATACTTAGAGCATCTCCAAGAGAACCTCATAAAATTGACTCATAAATTTGTTTCTGGGAGCAACCAAGCAAATTATGAGGGACAAGTTTTCTTCCCTCCTTTAACAGTTCCCCTTTAAAAGTGGATCAAAACACTTCCGATTGTGCCACATTTAGGGCCACAAAACATTAATTTCGTTGAAGAAAAAAAGAATAGGAGCCTCAATTCTTTCCGTGTTTGTAGCTACAAATGAGGGGAGTTTGGGGGCTATGAAAAAACTGGGGGTGGTTCTGGGGTCCTGTTAGAGATGGTTTTTTATTGAATCTTAATATTTTGATTTGAGGGAGGTTTATGGGGCTGTCTTGGAGATGCTCTTAAAGTAGTATGGCCGCTATTTATGGATGAACCATTGGCACTAAGGATAAAGAATTCAGACATAGTATATACTAGGTGAAAACCCCGCGCATTGCTGCGGGACAATAAGAAATATAGATACGCTAAGAGGAGAAAAAGAACATATATTGCATGATGAGTATAATATGCTAGTTTTTACTGACAGAAATGACATTCAGTAACATTTTACAATTTTTCATTAGGAACAACAGGTTGCAATATATTTGACTCCAGACATTGTGCTAAAATTTGTGTTTTCTATTTACATTAAAGATATTAACTTGAGTAACGGAACATGTAATAACTGAAATAATAAGTTTTTAACTATAATATAAAACATCTGCCTCCACAATGCCTTCACTCCAATACCAGCTCACCTTATCATTAAATAAATGACGAGGACTTGTGGTATGAGTAGGATAATAATTAAATTTCAAGCAAATGGAAATGCCATAATCAGTGGCGGATCCACCGGGGCAGCAGGGGGGGCTCGAGCCCCCCCTACTAGCCGGCGGACAGTGGAGCCCCCCCTTAGCCCCTCCTACATTTTTGTTAGCAGGGAAGAGAGGTTGAAGGCGTTGGCCCCGGCTCGAGGTTGAAGAGGCAGTGGTGGAGCTCTACTTCGATTTGTCCGCGAGATTGCCCTATCTGGCCGATGTTCGCTGTGCCGTGACTGCCGTCGTCCATGCCGCCATGGCTGGATATACGAACTGGAAGAAAGGTCGGAAGGAGAAGAAGAGTTGCGAAGGCTTATCTTGTTTCCCGTGGGCCTGGGCTGATTTATTTCCATTTTTCTTGCTAGTTCTGGCCCATAGTGCAAACGTCAGCCTTCAACTCCAGGGGCGGTGAATTGACGACGCAATCAAGAGTTAAGACTTATGCGTTGCTTCGGAGACTAGGACCTGTTATCCTTTTATTTTAGTTTAATCTACAGAATTCAATATGCTGTTTATATTAACTTACAGTTGCCTAGATTGTATGATCTTTTTTTTTTCTGATAAAGAGGAAAAATTGATCTTTGAAGAGGCGATCTGCTTGATGGATAGGAAAGGAAAGAATAGGATCAAAACGAAAGGTACAAATGAAAGTGTTTTTTTTTCTTGACAATTCCAGATTAACATAAAATTTTGAAGTACTTTAATTGCATCACATTTTATTGCCTACTTCGATTAGCAAACCAACATGATAGCAAGCGACGAGCCTTTGATCCAATTGCTAAGCAAATCAACACCTACTTTACAATATACATTGTAGCAATTGACCCCCGCTATGTCCTTGTCCGCGTTCCGCCTTCATGCAGTTCAGCCCCCCCTACAATTTTCGTCTGGATCCGCCACTGGCCATAATGTTTGTACCAAGCAAGCAAAAAAAAAAAAGAACATATCTGGCAGATGGGCTATGCTAGAGAAACAAATTGCACACATTCAAGGAAGGATGGCATTAGAACTGAGACTACACATAAAGATGTAATGATGTGAAAAGAAAAGGACAGATCTAAGGACAGGTTATCAGATCTGCATATAGGATGAGGCCTCTCCACTGCTGCTCCAGCAACTAATCCACTAATTTAGGATGAGATCTCATGATTGATTGAAAGAAATTCTTCAGGGCATCAACTCAACAGGAGGTTCTCATCTTGGTTGCATCCTTGCAGATATGGTGGATTATGGAGAAGAATCGAGGGATCGATGTTTCAGCCGGGTTTGAGGATGTTAGTGCCTAATTGCTGCATGGGAGAGGAGTATATAGCATATGAATGCGGTAGAGTTAAGAGGAAGGGGAATTGGGGAAGGCTAGCGGACAGAGGTGAAACGCTCGCATGGTTATTTTCTGTTAAATGCAGACAGTTTGTTTGCATAATAAACACATAATGGCCCATCCTATTTACGGTTGTGACTGGGGAGATGGGAGGACATGAGGTGAAGGAGCAAGAAGTAATTTATGGACCATTGCGGACGATGAGGATTGGGTTTTAGAAAAGTAATTGCACTTAGTGGGTATGACTTATATAGATATTATAGATCAAACACACCATCGACCTATCCCTACAAGTGTCAACAAAATACAATACATTAATGCGAGATTGAACAGTTGCAATAATGCCGACCGTTAAAATAGGATATGACAATTAATATATGTCCAACCGATGGAGTAGGTAAAAAAAAATGGCCCTACAACTGTGCGTTTTCCAAATGTGCGCCCTTCGTTTTCATGCATCGAATTCTCACCTGCCCAAAAGAATCCTTTCAAAGACATATCACCTGAAGTGCCTCAGTCTCCTTCCATCAACAAAATACACAATCTTTAGAACACAGCTGAAAAAGAGAGCAATGGCAGGTATAGAAACTACCAATTGTGATAAAAAACACAGTGCACTTAGGCCCCATCCTTCAAAAGCAACTTCTCTAAGAAAACAGCTTCTCTAAAAAAATAGATTCTATTCAAGATGCACTTTTCAAAGTGTTTGGCAAAATAGTTGTTGTTATGTAATCAATGTTGATAAGGACATAACCGGCTCAGATATGACCATGTTCATGACTTTTGAACAACAGGTGAATCAATTCTATATCATCATTATGTCCAAAATATTTGATGAATTGTTGCTGCACCATGATGTGTGTTCAACTTCATTTTCAGAATTACTTACATGGATCAAGGAAAGTGTTAGACGCATATGAAAGGCATGGAGGACCAAGGAAGTTGATTGGGACCAATTCCATGTATCCCCAACGTTCTCCACCAGATGACCACGTCAGTTTCAGCCCAAGGAAAGAAAGAGATCAAATCTGACACGTTTTGGGAAGTTACATTCGGACAGCACAACAGCACCAACTTGCGACAACCGCCACGACTTCATACGTTTACTCCGATTGGGGCGATCTTGAACAAAAATGGAAAGCTTATCAAATCTACTTTCCAATGGATCCATCCTCATGTCCATATCTATTTGGAGTCGTGCGTAATCGTCGTTTTACTACAGAGACATTTTTCTGTCCAGTTTTGGTCCGACGGGCCTTGTATCAAGTTGGGCCCAATAGGGGCGCGTCCTAGGGTTTGGGGACGACCCCTACCACGTCCTGGTTGTCCTATACACCTCTCATATACCTCCATAGCTACCACTTTCAGTTTAGGGTTTTGGTTGATTGTAAGTTAGCCATTGCTACTTCTTTGTAGACGCGCGAGTTGGCAAAACCGCCCGAACTACTTGATTCGGAACCCCACCAGGAATTACCCTTGTGGTTTGGTTGATCGTGCTTCACAAGATCGCGAACAACCATTGGAGTTGGTGTATCGGTTGTTAAGGCACATCCTTGCTGGTTGTAGTCGGGCCGTCAACGTCTCTCGAATCAAAATCAAAGTTATCCCTTCCCTCTCATAGAAAGATCAGCGCCAAACCCACCGCATCCTCATCAAATGTAAAAATAGGTGGAGAAGTCACAAGAAGCTACATTTTTGTGGCTTTTGGATTCTAGATGCGCGTCAAGACTGGACTGTTGGGCATTACGAGCAGCAGTAGCTTGGTGCAAAGGATGTGTGGCGTGTTACTTGGAACTTTGGAAGTTTGTCCTTCATGTGAAGTGATCCATCCATGCACATAGCTCTCATCCTAGAGAGTGACGACAGTCAACCGTCACACGGGCAGAGGCATCGACACAATTTCTTTCATTATCTAAAACATCATCACAACTTGTTTCTTAGACTCGTTGCTTTTGGGGTCTGGGGCACGGCTTGACAAAAAGTACTCATGGGAAAATATTGTAATTAAGAAGATTAGCAATTTGATCTGGCACCACATCAGTGAGCACTTTCCTTGCCAACAAGTCCACCTCTATGTGCTAGTGGAGTTTTATGTCCATCAGTCTGGAAGTGAATTTACGTCTTCCGATTCTCTTGCAAACTGCAGTCATCATAAGTTCATCATGCTTGAGAAAAAAAATGGTAGAGAAATAAATGGAAGCATTGTTTTGTAAATCCGAAAAACCGCCCTGTCGTTCGCATAATCTCTGGTGGCAGCGTACCTGCATATCTGATCTGATTATTTTGCAAAGTTCATTTGTCAAATTCTAGTGCTCTCGTGACCTTTGAAACATGTCAAGAAATATGTCAAATTCCCCCCAGGTGACCGCACACGCCCCCGATGGCCCTACCCAAGAGCCAACACAAGTTGCACAGTCATGAAAATAAATATCCATATTACTATGTATATAGGTCTACTAAAAATAAAACATGCATCTTAAAACCGGCCTTCTGGATCCACATCAATACTTTTCGAGTTAGTTCTGCTCCATTGCTGATTCCAGATCACTAAGGATCAAGCCTAGAAGGGCACCTGAAGCGGAAGCTGAAAGGATATCCCCAACGCTCCAACGCTTCTTCCATCTGTCTTGGACCTTAAAGCAGCCAGAGAGGTAGGATAAGCAGTCATATATGGAAATAGACAAATATCTATCAATGACAAGGAAATATCATTTGCCACTCACATTGTAGCACCATTATCTGAGTTCCGAGTATTCTGACCGTTTGCCTGTGACTTAGCAAGGTACTCTCGACGGATCTGCGCCACCTCCTTGTATTTCACCATGACAAGGTCTTTGTGCGCCGGTTCACAGGTATCGAGAGCCTTGATGAGCAAACAGATGAGCTCCATTCTCTTCTCCTCATGCCGATTGTATACCATTTTAAGATCTTCTTCAACTTCATACCCAAGAGGTGGGCAATGCTGAGAAAAAAAAGAGATGATTTTGTTAATGTTCTTATATGCACAGGCAAGGGATATGTGCAATGTACTGGGTATCCTAAGATCAATGAGGCATAATATTACTATTAAACAAATGAAGGAAATAAAAACAATGAAAATAAGGTAAAACATCTGGGATTGGAAAATTCAAACAGCATACCACATTCCACGGACAAGTCAGTTGGATGGTTAACACGAAAAACACAGATGTCAAGCACACAGAGAAAAATAAAGACAGAGGGACCATTGTTCATCTTAAACAAATATATAAAAGGGAAGTCGAACTACGGACCCGTTAGATATTTTGGATTAGCATTCTTGTAAATATTGTAATGAAAATTCCAAATTTGGGGCACAGATGTTAAGGTTTCTAGATCTCAGCACGTTTCGTTGTGTTGTAGATCTCAGCACGTTTCTGCATTTCGCTTGAAACCTGCACTTTAACATGGATACAAATTGAATGGATAAAAGGTTTGAGGGAATTCGGGCTTGTTTGGTCTTGGATCGGTGTTTGGTCTCGGTGTTTGGTCTTGGATCGAATTAAACTCATATCTCGCATTAAAAGGAGGACACACCGAAGAAACAAAAATTCTAGGCTTACCTATCAGAGGAAATCGAATCGATAGAGCTGAGAGGTTGAGACCGGATGGAGTGGAGATACCTTGTTGGGTTGGGTTGAAGTGTCCCTTGGAGCGGGCTCATCGGAGCTGAAGCGCCGCGGGAGGAGCTTGCCGGGAAGAAGGCTTTGCAAATTAGGAGGAGCCTCCGCGGCTCGCCGGAGTCTCAGTGCCGCCGCTGGCGATTGGCGGAGGGCGGTAAGCATGGATCGTTGTCGATCTATACGTAACGTAGCCAACGATGGAAGGTATTTCTATCCTCTAGGCCTCTACAAACATATATATCCTGAGCTCCAGGCCCACCTGTTCAATCGTCGTAGTCTCATCTTCTATATACAAAATTGCGGCGGAGAGAGGCGAGGGCGGCGGCGGAGGATATACAGCGAGCGATTGAGATATGTCGCTCCGGAGGTTCTTGCCGCCGAGGATCCGGCGAGCGCAGGTGGAGTCCTTCTCACGCTCTCTCAACACCATGGTAAGTATGAGTTGCTCCCTGCAGATCTTACATCGAAAAAAAAAATTGCTTCTTAATGCACAGGCGTCTCATGATTCTCGTCCTGATACAGAGGTATCTCCCCGTTGGTGGCCGCTCTTATGGCGCTTTGGCCGCTGCTGCGTTGGCTGGATTGTCCGGCATTCGGTGTTTCAAGGAAAATTCAGATTGTTCAGGTATGATTCTGTCTTTATTAACATTTTGTGATTTCGATTGTGCATGTTTCACCTAGCCATAATTAATCAACCAGTAGCTGGGGAGGAGATGAGGAAGGAGGCGCTTGACAAGAAGCCCGTTGGTGAGGGGTGTAACAGGGCAGCGGTCATCAAGAAGGAGATAGAAATTGACAATGCAAGGTTGAAGGTCGACACCTGCAGCGGCTTCTCCTTGGAAGACTACCTTGCTGAAATGACCAAGGTAGCTGCTGCGCAAAAGAGGGCCCGAGAGGTGTATGATGATCATAAGACCGTCAAGAACGTGACTCATATGGACGACGTTTTCTCCGAGGAGGACGAGGCGGCGATGAAGGAAAGGTTCGAGGACTGGATTGAAGAATACGGCCGGACCTACAAAGATGAGGAGGAGAAGGCTCGGCGGTATCAGATATTCAGGTCTTTTGCAAAGATTGCAGACAAGGCTACCGCCAATGCGCGAGGTGGAGCCCGTTTCGTCACCACCATACCGCCGATTGGACAGAGGAAGAGTTCAGATGTGTTTATGGCTGTGGCATTGACTGGGATGACTACCTCGAGGAGATCAAGTATTTCATCGCTAAGAAGAGGGACAGGGATGCCATGGATGTGACCAATGTCGGGACTGACAAACAGGTATGCATCCCTGATTATCTCATTCAGTAGAAATGTTTTCACTGCTGCCAATCAGATATTGTTATTTCTTCGTATGATTGGAAAACTAGGCATTCAGTTTTCAGTTGGTGATTAGTACCTGTATTGCTATTCGTAAAGTAGCTAGGAATTTTTTATCATGATCTGGTACTCATTGCGTGGTAGTGTTACATGTTGCGACTACACCGTAGAATATCTGAGCTCAGCCCAGCTGCTAAGGAATGCCCTTTTGTTCAGGCTAACATTTAAGAGTGAACGTGAAATTTCCAGTGGGTGACTAAATGGATTTGCATACTTTGATACAGGTCCCGAGGAAGTGAAAATTGGTCAAGACAAATGTAAATCCGATTTGTCATCCAAGCATCATATATTTCCGTATATATGGATCGATGTCACACCCCAAAATTCCTATTTTTAGGATGTGAAGCATTTTTGCTAGATTTTGTAGAAAATAAAATGAATTTGGTTATGTGATGAAAAATGAATTTATAAGACAATAGAATAAGTTAAGGATTTTAATGGTTGGATAATTCCTTGATAAATTTCTCCCAAAATCCCTATATCATTTCCCCAATTTTACCCCTTTTTCTCATTTACCCTTCATTTTCATTGATTCGAAATTAATAAACTCCAGCCAGTCTATTGGGCCGGATTTCCGTAGCCCATTTCTTTTTCTCTCTTTTCCCTCTTTTCCTTTCCGCCTGGGCTCATTTTCCTTTTTCTCTTGCGGCCCAGCTCGCCCATGCTGGCCCAGCAAGCCCACCTTGGCCCAGCGAAGCGCCGCCGCCCAACCAACCTAAAGCGCAGCCGCTGCCGAGCCGTACACCGCCGTCGCCTCCTTGGCGTCCGTGCCACGCCGCCCTAGGGCTTCGCGCCTATAAAAGACGGATCCCACGCACCTGCGCCGCCTTTTCCCCCATCCGCCGCCTCTCGAGCGACCCCGCACACACCAGCAGCGCCGCCGCCATTGCCGCCGCCAACACGAGCTCGACGCCCCGCTGTTCTGTGCCTCCCCGTCACTTTCCGACCAGACGACGAACTCTATGACGACGCATCGCCTCTCGGACCCTCTTCTTCGACGAGCTTTGACCCCGGAAGCCGCCTCCCGTCGACGCCGACGAGCCGCCACCATGCCTCACGCCGCGCACTCTCTTCCGGCCATCTTCCGTGCTGCGCGTCCCCTTGGTGAGAATCCCCGCCTCCTTCTCTTTCTTTTCGTCCAACTTCCGTCGCTAATCTAGCTCCGTGGCTCGAGATCGCGCAACTCCGGCCATCCTCCGGCCATGGCGCCGCCGTCCTGCTCGCCTTGGTCCACGGTAGACCGAAGACCAAAGCCCCCAGCCAGTGGTCCACGGGTTTGTAGACCTAGTCCATGTGTTTTCCTTCATGAAAATAATTCCAGAAAACCCAAAATTGCTTCTTTGCAGTATAGCCCTTGATTTCTCTGTTATTTAACCCGCATCATATATCAGTCTTTTAAACCTTTGCACCTAAACCCTTAAAATTCTGTTATTCGCAGTTTAGCCCTCAGAACCTTTAAACGTCCATATCATTTTATCGGTAACTCCGATACAGGTGATTCTTGCGCCCAAATTTTCATACCATAGAGTTTTTATGATATGTTTATGGCGTTTGGTATACTGTATTTATTTGTTTGTATTCTTTTTCTTTTTATCGATAGTTAATTCGAATCGATGATGATGTTGAAAAGCGGTACAAGAGTACGAAGAGCAAGAAGATCACTGAGCAGCATAATATGAACAGGCAAGTGTCCTTGAACATCTTGCTCCAATTAGTATTAGTTGTAGTTCATTCCTTGAATGCATTGCGTTTAATTTGAATCCTATGTGTCATTATCCTGTTCCTTATTATTCCTTGTCGCCTGTTGAGTAGCGTCTTTTATGGGTAGATCATGCTTAGCCTTGCTGTATGTTTGGGATGGGAGTGTCCTTAATTTTGACTAATGATCTATGCAACATAATTGGGATGATGGTAATGGTAGAAACATGGTGATTAGGAATCTGAGCAGGATGGTTTGTTTGGTATGGTGCCATCGTGCACGAGACTTTGGTTTGTGCTTGTACCTGTTTAGATTCTAAGGACCGGTTCATGGAGCATGTAACCCGGCATAACCGCGCCATCACAAGACTGGTAATG
Organism: Eragrostis nindensis; assembly: GCA_012490785.1. Taxonomy (NCBI): domain Eukaryota; kingdom Viridiplantae; phylum Streptophyta; class Magnoliopsida; order Poales; family Poaceae; genus Eragrostis; species Eragrostis nindensis. Next base: position 148,791 of record JAAXCT010001403.1, on the reverse strand, counting down.
GGACAGCTTGGCCAATTAATTAGATGTTCTCTTATTTATGTGGCACCATTTGGTTGTTCAAGTGGCGCAAATGGGGGCTACGGCCGGCAAGGTAAAATGGACTTGTCCGCTGTAGAGAATCCTAGCGGGTGCTTATAGGGTAGGAGATGCTTTGTAAAGGCCTCATAGCGATCTCCTGACCGCATACCTAAGGAAGTGTGCAGTGGCATAATGGAGGATTCAGTCAACCAACGGGTGACGAAATTACGACTTGTGGGTAAAGTGGTGTAACCTCTGCAGAGTGTAAAACTGTCTTGACAGCCGTGCTCACGGTCACGAGCGAGCTTGGACTTATCCATGATTAGTTGGTTGGTTTGGTAGTCGGGTGGTGGGAACCCGATGAGTTGGTAGCCAGATGGTGGGAATCTGGTGAGTCTTGGTAGCCAGGTGGTGGGAACCTGGTGAACTCTGTTGTTGCTGTTGGGAGTTGTCATTACACCTAGTAAATAGCTTTATCTAAAAAAACCTAGTAAATAGAATGCTTTTTGATATAGATGTGTCTATATTAGGATTGCATAGATGCAGACCCTGAGTTAAGCCTTTCTTGATATTATCCTTGCATGTCATACTTTCCTACACTTGCTGAGTACGATATGTGCTTATGCGCTTGCTTCTCATATATTAAATATTGCTCAGTGAGGAAGACTACATTGAAGACGATGCAGAAGGTCGTTGCCGCCAGTCGATTGGAGCGCCCTGAAGTTTCTTCTTCCGCTGACGTGTTTTACTCTGGTTTGTGTTTAATAATGTTGTTTTATTCGTTATAGAACTGTTTATCATTATGATGTCGCTACATGTATGATAAAACAGATCCTGACATACATGTAGAATGCATTCCATTTTATGTATATAAAAATTAGGTGTGACAATCGATTATGAGATAAAGTGGGAAATGTAACCATGTTTTTGGACGATAAAATGGAGAAGCGGTGCCACGTAAGTTAATGTCGTCAAAGTCATTAACCGTTGAACAGGCATTAACAGCAGATCCCACAAAATTCCTACTGTTGACTAGAACGAATCCCGAAGAGACATGTGCGTCTGAGTCTGGAACAGAGACTGAATACGGTTGTTCTAGGCACAGTGCCTCCTAATCCCAGTGAACTGCCCGTCTATTAGAAACCCAGCCAATATAATTTCTCTTTCACATTTTTCTCACTGATTAAGGATCACACATATCTATGAGGTCACATCACGGGAAGATGAAGGCTATTGAGACAACACAATGTACATAAAGGGTGACTCCCTTTGAGCCTTCAACTTGGAAGGGTGAGTGGTGTTGGAGTATACCTGCTGGTCGGTGAGGGAGTGATGAATGAATGTATTTCTAGTGCATGGTAAGAGTTTTTTTTTTTTTTGGTTGTGCATGGTAGAGAGTTAGAAAAAGCAAAAAAGTTGATAAATTTCGTTTCATTTTATAATTCCTTAATATGGAGGAAACGTAATAATGATTCCTGTTCAAAGCTCCAGCAGGTTAATTAACAGTCTGAGTGAAGCCGTGGCAGAATTGCCCTTCGTCGAATTCATCAACGAGATGTTTCTAGCGTACATCGTGCTATTTTACATGCTACATGCATCTTAGGTCACATCCACATTTGTTTCTAGCGGTATTTTTGTCCCTAGTATATGGGTCAGAGATGCAGAGGACCCGCAGAAAAGGGTACGTATGTTTAATCATATTTCATCCTTATCGTGACTATTTATGTGCATATGAAATATCTGTCCTTAATTCGTGATTATTCATACGTGTGGTATTTCCTAAAGCTCCACAGCTGTTTTGCATTACCTGGAGTCAGCAGACTACAGGGGATCGACCATGCATATAGATAAGAGAGTCCATGCATCCCAACATCGTAAATGATCCGGGCATGAACTGATGAACTGGCGAACAATTGATGGCACACAGACACTAAACATATACATGTTTGGTTCTGTAGTGTTTCCAACGCTAGCCATGTCCCTAGATCGGACTCATCGGCCAGTCACAACACTTCACAGAAACGTGATGTAGAAATGACCACCTGGGGGGATGTAGCCGGGAGCTGCATTCCTGTAATGCGCGCGGCCTCTGCTCCTCGAGATAATCACTGGAACCGTCAGCACATATGCACCACCCTGCAAGATGTGATAGAGCCACTGAGCTTGGCCGGGTGCTTGACGGGTCTTCTCCATGCAGCTCAGCAGGGGACGTTCCAGATGCCTCCTAGTCATACTCTCAGTGTGATGTGCTGAATGTCTGCTTGTATCGACCTAGGATGGATAATTGTAGTGGGACGGTTGGCCGGTCCACATTCAACTAGAGCAGTTTTACGATGCCCTATATCACTAGTATAATACTAGTGGTATCTAAAAAGGTACTACAATCATTTTACATGTAGGAGTTGCGCCGCCACTCCCTCCAACCTCGCCCCTCCCTGTCGTTCGAGCACCGCCACCACCACACGACCTCTCCTCTCACTGCATCGCCATCCACTAGCTGACCGGCCGTTCTGATCGAAGCCTCCTAGCACCGAGCAAGGCATGGACACAGCACCATCACGCATCTACCGTAGTGGTCTGGGCCGCGGGTACAAGCTGGTGTCGTGAAGGGACAAGTGTTCAGAGAGATGCGAGGGGCGTACTGGTTCGGCTCGAGCGACCAGGCTCGTGAAGTCGTGTTCAAGAAGGCGCCACCCAGCGTCACGCTGTGGGGGTGAGTAATTAGTCACGTTCCTGATGACGAACTTTATACTTGAGCAAGGCTATTTCTTGGTGACTGGCCAAAAGTAATAAAATCTAAACATAATCAGCTAGCCAAGCCATTGATTAAACGCAAATAACTTTGTGCTTTCCCGAATCTCTAAGCCATGGCTTGATACTGAATCAGTTGCACTCGTGCAAATCGAATACGTCGCACGGGGGTAGCGGTCAACTTGTAAGGTCCTGCTGTAATGGGTCCAGGTGAGGCCACGCCGTGGAGCCATCGCTCATCTGCACTATCTTCCAGCATGGCAGGCGACAGGCTGATAGTAGAAATCGAGTCGCTGATTACTATGGATATGTGCCTCGGTGTTACGTGCAACTAGCAGGTCTCAAGATGCAAGCCACTGAATAGGTACAACTTGCTTGTTGTACCAGTAAATTCACGCAGGAGGAAGCGAAAACGGCCTCTTTGAGCTCAATCCCAGTGCGGACCTTGTTTCTGATGTCTCCTACTCCGAACGAACGCATGGCATCGCTCTTCCATCCCTACTGAGCAGTTCCTCCAATCCATTGACAGATCTCTTCTTCAGGCTACATACAGAGCATTTCTATTAGGTGTCATATGAATACCCAGGGTTGTCTTTCAACAATTAATAAGGTTCGCGATGTTGCTCGGTAGGTGCGGTGCATCTCTTGCTCGACAACCCATATTAACTATATCAATAACCACACATTAATCAGTCAAATCTTGTAGTACAAACAAATAATAAGTTGTACTCTGGGCTTCGAAGATCATATCTGCGCCTTGAAATATTGGAGATATATTTGTGCCTGATGCGTATATGTGAGAGGACATCAGGTAATTGGTCAGTGAATAAATGTGTTAGCACCAATATTGCTTTATGTCTAGTGCATCTATGAATTAGAGATATGACTGAAGTCAACACATAAAAGGAGGGATACAGATATACTATGTACAAAAGTGAGCGATCAAGGATTTGTGTATGATGGGGTCGCTCGCGATCAAGGATTTGTGGACGATCTTCAGTGATGTGTGCCCCTGAGCTCTTACACCTAGCTCGCTGTAGTTGTAATTTCGCACTTGAAGAAATGCAGCCAGCCTCTGTGAGCTCAATCACAGAGGGATCTGGTTCTGGATGTTTCCTACTAATAATGGTGTTCTCAGCCGTATCGATGCACTTAGGAGCTATCATGTTATCCTAGGTGGTTAGGCTACATTTCATCACAATCGCGAATTTATCAACCTAGCAGCCACAAAGCGTGATAGCATGTTACGAGTAAAAACTAATAGATAAGTTATACATGCAGTTTTTGTTACTATGAATACAATTGTTGGAAGAACTGGAAGGGCAAGCACCGAATGAAATTAGTGGGTGTGGTTCGGTAAAATTACTTCGGATAACATTCTCCAATTAGTTGCTAAAACTTTCGATAAACCGTACAGTGCATGAGCCGCAGAGGGAATAGTAGGTTGCACCCGTAGCTCGTCCAATATTAAAATTCGCCAAAGAAATAGATTTTACAGCTCAAAATTTTGTTTAAGCCATTCACTCAACCCCACCAGTTTCACTTTCACCTGACATATTGTGCATGCAAAGGCATGGACTTGCTTTCATCCTATTTGCACAAGTTAAGGACTGGAAAGCAGTGGCTCAGGTCCTTCCATTACTCCTGTCTTCTTCCTAGTGTAGCTTGATTTTGGTACATATCAATACGCCGTCAATACATATGTTCTGGTATCGAAAGAATCACATTGTTAGCCATGAAATTTGGCAGCTGGTTTGTAAGAAGGAGAAGCGGCGGGCTTTGGATGAACCTCGCAAGTCCAGGTGCTGGGGATGGGCTTCACGTGCTGCATGGCGGGAGAAGCATCGAGAAACCGGCCTTTGAGCCCGCTGATGAAATATATAGATGGACTATGAGATAAGGTGTTATCTGAAGTTGATTGGCAGCATGGCAATCAGCTGCGTCGTTGAGGCCAAGGCCAAGCCCCTGGGCTTGCCCGTGTTAGACATCTCTTTGTAGGGGCCTGCTGTACTGTATCCAGGCGAATCTGCGCCGTGTTGCCTGCAAGCTGCAACTAGCATGTCTCATATGTCATGCTGCAGAGCTATTGGAGCAGTTTCGCGCCAGAGGATGTTTTTTCAGGCTCTGTTTGCTCGATCCCAGAGGGAACCTAGTTCCAGATGTCTCCTACTCCTAACAAACCCATAGCATCGTTCTCTCATCCCTGATGATCAGTTTCTCCCAGAAATTGATAGCCAGATGTTGCTGGGTGGGTGGTGCAGTGCTGCTCTTGCTCATCGTGAGATGTTGGAGGTTTTATTTGTGCCTGGGGCGTACGTATAGGATAGAGGATAGTTATTGGTCAGTGGATAAATGAGAGCATGTTTGGATACGGTTTAGTCCTATGACTAAAACTAGTCAGAATAGTAGTTTTTAGTCACCTCCCTGTTTGAAAGATAGGACTAAAGTGAGATTGAAAGAGCATTAAAGTCTATTTTTCTCTCTCCCTCTCACTTCCCTCTCCCTTGCTATATCATAAATAAGGAGAGAGAGAGACTAAAACAAATTTTAGCTGGCCCTCCCCTGACTAGAGACTAAACTAATTTTAGTTCTCTTCCAGTCCCACCTGTTTGGGAATTTAGTCCCTAAAAATGACTAAATTTAGCCTGACTACTTCTAGTCATGGTGATCCAAACATGCTCTGAGTCTTATAACCAACAATAATTTATATTTAATGCATCTATGACTTATTATTGATACATATTTAGTGTGTCAGTCGAAGGAAACAGAAGCTAATAACCTGCTATATATGGTAATGCGGGGGGTCATATCATATATGTAAATAAGTCATCTTGATTCATGAGTATTTCTGTGAAAAGTACTAGCTAGTATTCTAAGAGCAATTATACAATTAGGGTACTTTTTTGTTAATTATCATTTTATGGTACAGAGGGCAGTTAGATCTACTGAGTCAACAAATCAGACCGGCTAAATCCGTTGTGATGCTTGTTCAGCAGATTTTTTTTTTAAAACACACTGTTCAATATATTAATTTCATAATAATACAACAAGTCATTAATTTGGCACTATAAAAAAAGTAATGTTCTGCCATTCCCAGAGGGAACCTAGTTCCAGATGTCTCCTACTCCTAACAAACCCATGCCATCGTTCTCTCATCCCTGATGAGCAGTTTCTCCCAGAAATTGATAGCCAGATGTTGCTGGGTGGTGCAGTGCTGCTCTTGCTCATTGTGAAATGTTGGAGGTTCTATTTGTGCCTGGTACGTACGTATAGGATAGAGGACAGTTAATCGGTCAGTGGATAAATGGGTCTTATAAGCAACAATGATTTATATTTAGTGCATCTATGACTTATTATCGATACATATTTAATTTAGTGTGTCAGTGGAAGGAAACAGAGGCTAATAATCTGCTATGGTAATGCAGGGGATCATATCAGTAACTACATAGGGATACAGATGTACAATGTACGTAAATGCTTTTTATTTTCTTTCATACCCATACCTTGCTGACATTGTATTTTCAATATAACGAAGAAAAACCACCAGCTCGATCAATGTTCAGAGTGGCAGAGCAAATTTCACTTATGGTATAAGCCAATATTTATCACACAAAACCAATATGAAGGCTTTATCACGTAAAAGCAAAGATCTTTGCTAGGGATAAAAGTAGAGTTCTTTTACTGTTGACCCAAATTAATGCACACCGTTTATTTTATCCACTCAAGGGTTCAGATTTTATCCATAATACCTTTTCATTTCACTGGTATTATAAGTATCATGGTCAGGTATCATTAGTATTATAAGGATACTATCGCAGATATCATATATGTCTCTTCTGATGTACGACATAAAACTGCTGATGGAGATCCAGATGCCTCGTATATCCTAATAATCTTACGTTTACATGCTTCGTTTGGTTATTTTTCTTTAGGGGCCCTTGCTCTCTCTTGCGCGGCAATAAATATATCCTACGGTAGTTCGGGCTACTAGCTAGCTAAGCTAAGAATGATAAGAGATGATTCAGACATGAGGAAGCCTTCGGAAGAAGAAGTGTCATGCAACTTTAACTGGGATGATTCGTCGCCAAAAAAAAAAAAAAAAAACTTTAACTGGGATGATAAAACATACTCTCTCCATTTCGTTTTATGCAACCGTATCTGGGATGATAAAACATACTAAGTGGTAGTGGAATGACAACAGGCGAGGCGATGGCATTTTATATACACAAGAGACTTTGATATACAGCTAGTGCTTGGTCATTCAGGGGCTGATTGGTTGAACGCATGAGGTTCAACCAGGCTCTCCGCATGCAACAGCTTGTTCATTGGTTCCCTGGTCAGGGGTCTCGGCCTGTCCCAGCAGGTGCAAACCGGCCAGCGAGCCTGCTCCGCGGAAACGAGAATGAAATCCGTTTTTGGCGAGCCTGGCTCGCGGCGCGCACTGTGCTGTGGTTTGATGGCAGTATTAGCAGATGATTAACATAATTTAAGTTATTGTTGTGCTATGAATTTGAACCAGATAAATATTATTTAATACTTACTTTTTTATTTTTTAAGGAACAAAACAGATTCTCATGCAGACCAAACAACATCTCCTCTCAGCCAGGCTGACTAATGAGATAAACCAAACAAAGTGACCTTGCATGTACTCGACAGGTGTGTCTGGTAGCTCGCATTCCCAGCTTGCACCGGTGATCCGTATAAACTCAAGGTTTAGAGTGTTTAGTTACCTGCATGAGTGGATGCAAAAACTCGCCCTCATCTTGGCTCAGGGATACGCTCAAATTGGCTGCCACCACTCATGCAGGCTTAGTGGATGCACATTATCTGCTTTGGGACCACTCGTCAGACTTACATGCAGAGTCACTTGCATCCATTTATGAAATCAGCCAACATCTTCACAATATTCACTGCATCCGCTCATGCAACCAACCAAACACTCTTATTTTCACGGTCACTGCATCCACTCAGCATGCTTCACCTCATCCAGGATATACGATGCAGCTCTACAAAAGCTCATGCGAGCAATCACACCCAACCAGGATGAGATGAGCCTAGCTCCCATACAGGCCATGCTTGCGCATGCAGGCAACTAATCACACCTGAAGTGTTTTGCGCTCCACATGTAACTCAGTTGGTAGGTTGTTCTGTGCACATTCAATGAAAATAAATCGATTGGGACGAATATATCATACCGATTATGTTTTAGTAAAATGTGTGTGCATGGTTTTTATGAGGCCATGAGCTGGAGGTGTACACAACACCATTTTTTTTGGGCATGGGTCGGCCACCTGAACTAACTCACACTACCACAGAAACAGGCTTCAGCGAGCGCATATTAGCGACGAAATTACAAAACCCGTCGCTAAACTTGAACACAACTTCAAACACCTGTCGCTAAAAACAAAGTGTAAAACACCGTCGCTAAATATCAAAGATCATTAGTGCAAAAACAAAGGTGCTTTACAGAGTTCGTCCGCGGGTGGAGCGGGATGCTCTTGCACTATGGAAATCTTCAGGTAATCAGGTGGTCGGCAAGAATGTGAGTTGTCCCAGCATGTGAAAGTTCAACGGAGTCAAAGACCATCCCGCTTGTCCTTTTCCATGCCACCCATAGAACAAGCAAAAATCCTTCGTCACCGGGCACTGCACGAAGCATCTGTGAAGGCTTTTTTTTTTTTTTTTTGAGGAAACAATGGTGGGGGAATCCCCACCTGAAATTCTCATTGCAAACAAAACTTCTGTTACAATATGAGTGCCGCGCACAGCACCAGTCTATGAAGTTGAGGCCGCACTGTGGAGCCATCACTTGTCTGCACAATCTTCCCACCTAGAAGGCGAGAGCTGGAAAGTGCGTACGATGGTGTTGCTGGCGACCAAAGATTTGTGGAGGAACGTCCGTGGTACCTGCAACTAGCAGATCTCAAGTGGAATGCTGCTGAGCTCTGTGAACAGCTTCGCACCATAGGAAGTGTCGGAAGGCTCCGTGAGCTCAATCCCAGACGGAACCTAGTTCCAGATGTGTCCTACTCCTAACGAACCCATGGCATTGTACTCGCATAGTCGCATCCCTGATGAGCGGTTTCTCAAGGACATTGATAGTCATATGTTGCTGGGTGGGTGCGCTGCTGCTCTTGCCCATCGTGAGATGTTGGAGATATATTTGTGCCTAGTGCGTATAGGTGAGAGGACACATAATTGGTCGGTAGATAAATCAGTGCTCGCAGCAATATTGCTAATAGTTGGTCAGTAGATAAATGAGTGCTAGCACCAATATTGCTATCTTTAGTGCATCTGTGAATTACGATTGATACATATTTATAGGGTGTCAGTTGAAGGCGCCCAACACGGGCTAATATTCTTCTAAGGCAATGCAGGGATCATATCAGTAACTACAAAGGGATACAGATGTAGTATTACGTGGATAAATAAATTTTTTTCTATCACAGCACATAACTTGTACATGCCTTGCTGACATGGTATTTCCAATAAACACAGTAAAATCACCAGCTCGATCCATGTTCGGAGGCACAGCAAATTTCTCTTATGTAACAAGCCAAGCCATATTATGTTTGTCACTCAAAATGAGATATGAATGCTTTATCAACACAGAAACAAAGATTTTGGCTGATCTGAAAGTACAGGATCTGGTGCATGCCTGGCGTCACGATTCTTGGGACAGTCCAATGCTGGGTGAGCGGAGGACGACCATAGCTCTATGCGGCTATATATGCCACAGCAAACACAGAAAACTGATTATTTCCATTTCATTTTCTAATTCCTTAATATGGAGGGAATTTACTAATAATTTCAGATCAAAGCCTCAGATTACTAAGTTAGCAGACTGACTGAAGCCATGTCGAATATGAGGAATCATCAAACGCAGCAATCCATGATGTTAAATCTAGCTCACATTCATTCGCTAAAAAAATAAAAAATTCTAGCTCAAATTTTTCAAGCTAGCGTACCTTCCACCTTTACATGCTACATGCACCTTGGGTCACATCCATGTTCCAAAATTCTGGGGGTATCTTTGTCTCACGTTAATGGGTCAGACACTTAGTGGACCCCCTCGCAAAAAAAAAAAGACACTTAGTGGACCAGCAACAAGGATACATATGTAAATAACACTAGTACAAAAAGGGTCTAATATGACACTTCAAATTTTACAATAGTGGCGGACATCTTTCCATCCGTCACTACAGGCTCGGCGCAAGGTACTGTAGCACCTAGCAGTGGCAAACACGATGACATCAGCAAAGCTACAGCGCGTGGAGTGCTTATCAGTGACGGACATCATGACATCAGCGCCGTTCGCCCCTAAAAGTGCATAGTAATGGCGGGCGCAATGACATCACATTCACTTCAATGGCGGACAGGCCCGTTGCTCGGCCCGCTTCGGCCCGAACCATCGACGATATATAATGAAGCCCCATCGCAACCCTTCCTACTCTCCACACTCCGCCTCCACGCCGCACATCTCCACTCTCTCCCTCCCGACTCGTCTTCCACCTCCCGGCACATCTCGACTCTCTCCCTCTCCTTCCCACTCCCCCACCGGACGGCAGCCATGGAGGTACCTCTCGCCGGCGCGCGCGTGCGACGACTTCGTCGTGCGCGGCTCCATCGAGGGGCAGCTCCGCTGTGCCATAAGGTGAGGTGGCCGAGGCGAGGAGACCGTGTCCGTGGGAGCTCCAACGCGGAGGCGACGCGGGGACGAATCCGAGACCGCGACGATTTTGGAGGGCGGCACGGCGATGGATCCGCGACTGCGACGACTTTGGAAGGCGGGACGACGACGGATCCGCGACGACGACTTCGATCTTCGTAGGGCGGTGCAGCGACGAATCCGCGATGGCGAAGACTTCGGAGGGCGACGCGTCGACGGATCCGCGACGTCGACGACTTCGAAGGGCGGTGCGTATTCGATCCGAGACGGCGACGACTACCTCTTCTTCCCCATCGCCGGATCTGCGGTGGAGCGCGGCGGCGGCTAGGGTTGACGCGGTCCACGGCGAGCTCGACCTTGAGGCGCCGCCCCTCTCCCTCCCCCGCGGTGGCGCCCTTCTTCCTCCCTTCCCCGCGCTCAGCGACATCGAATCGACCTCGGCGACGGCGACCGCATCCAGATCCGGCGGTGGCGGCGGTGCTGCTTGGATTTGGTGGTGGCTAGGGTTGGGTTGTGGCGGGCCGGACGGGCCTGCCATGGCCCGGCCACCTTTTTTTATTTTTATTTCCACCTTGCAGTGGCGAACAGGACATCCGCCATTGCTCTTCCCAAAGAGCAGTGACGCATGCACAATGGCGGACGCTTTGCCCATCATTACAGGCGCAAAACGTCCGCCACTGAAGGCCATTTTTGTACTAGTGTAACTCATCCTTAACTCGTGACTATTATTGAAGGACTTTTACACCAAAAACTTAAGAGTATTTCTGTGAAAAGTACCAGCTAGTATTCTAAGAGTAATTATATAATTAGGGTATACTTTTGTTAATTAGCATTTTATGGTACAGAGGGCAGTTAGGTCTACTGAGTCAACAAATCAGACTGGCTAAATCCGTTGTGATGCTTGTTCAACAGATTTATTTTTAAAACACACTGTTCAATATATTAATTTCATAATAATACAACAAGTCATTAATTTGACACTATAAGAAACTTAGTATTGTTCTGCCATTCCTTTTTCTATATTACCCTCATCATCAAAAAATACTAGCTAGTATCGATAGGTGGAAAATATTCGATACAGATCATCAGATCATCATAGTAGCTATTATTTTTTCAGTATAGTATAATCCTCTATTTATGTGGATACGAAACATATGTTGTCCTTGATTCATTTTATTTCAAACATATGGTACTTCCAAAAGGTTCCACAGCTGTTCTACACTATCTGGAATCTGCAGACTGCAGGGAGTCGACCAAACAGGATTCATGCATCAGCTGATGATGAAACGGCGAACACTAGACAGCGCAGGCACACAACATGCTTGAACCTTAGTGTCAGTTTTGTTTGGAACACCGTTCATGACCCTAGGACTCGTTGCCAGCCATGACGTACATGAGCCACTGCTATATGATAAAGAAATACCGTCTAGTGGCAGTTGCCGACGAGCAGCATTGCCTGAAGCGGACGACCTCTGCTCCTCGAGAAAGCATCATGAAAACCATCTGCACGTGCACCGAGTTACACATGCTCTTCATTTAATGATTCTCTTGCAAGAATGTATACCACTACTCATCTCAGCTAGCTGCTTGACGGTTCTTGTCCATGCACCACTGCAGGAGATGTTCTGGATGCCTCATATTCCTAAAACTGATGATTCACCTTTCAGGATATGTAAGACTAATATAAAGGGGGTACGAGAAGAGGCTATACACCACAAAAAACATAAATATTTTCTGGGTTACACAGTCACAGTTAGATGAATGTAAGAAAAAGGGCAACCATGTTGTCTTTTATAAGAAGGGTATGGTCATGTTTAGACAACGGAGCAGTTGGTAAACTGGCGGTCTATGCAATAAAACATCATTCATGATACATCATATCTTCTAGTGGGTAAAAAGATCGATGATGCAGAGAGTCCACTTGCTTTAATTTCTTATCATCATGCATCTACAAGATCAAATTATTCCAATGCAAGGATTAGAGTCGACCTGCAACATTGAGAAATCCTGTTCATGCTTGAATGAATCATGCTATAACGAGTCAAGTAAATCATGGCAAATTGGCCATTCATCAAATTCACAATCATGATGTGTGTGCATAAAAGAACAGCGTCCAACCTCAGTAGAGATGATGTGTGTACATAAAAGTACAGCGTCCAATCTCAGCCCAACGAGACATGTGCGGCTTAGAGATTAACACGGTGATCTCTGCAATTAATCTTTCACTGGTCCATGGCAGGGAAGAAGAGGAGGGGGTCATGTACTATATATAAGGGGTATAGTTCCAGATGCAACATAAATAAATGTGGTAGATGTCACTATCTGAGGCTGGTTAGTTCAATGGGTACAACAGATTTAATTTGATTGACATTACAGTCCATAATTAAACTAACATAATGGTCTCAGAACAATTGTGTGAAAATTACAGTCCATAATTTTTACATCCATGCAGAGGTCAGAACAATTGTTATTCCATTGTGTGAAAATTAGAAGTTTAGAATGGTCTCAGTAGTCCTTGTATTCTTGCCAAGAATGTGTGTGGCACGTTTTTCATAAGGTCTGGAGCACCACTCCTCTGACAAGCCCCTGGAGGGCGTACAATCGGACCTTCCAGGACTATGTGGACGCCGATGTCCAAGGATATGTGGGCGATCTTCAGCAGTGTGTGAGACAGCAGGATGTCTCAAGGTAGGTGGCACTGAGGTAGTTCTTCCCATTCTTCTTCGGGACAGCCTAACGGAATATCCATTTAAGTTGGTTGTCCATACTGTGTTTACCAAATGGTCATGGAGTGCTCTCTAATGAGAGGCCACATGCCAACGCGGGGGCAGCCCGACTGGTCAGAGCCAGAGGGCTCCGGGAGCGTGAGCTCCTGTCGACCGGGGTTCGATCCCCCGCCGCGGCACCTGCGCGTGGTACTGTAGCTCGCTACAGTACCGCGTGCACTGTAGCACATGTGGCTGAAATATGCCACGCTGCAGTGCAGAGTTAAAAAATCCCCTCGTCCTCCCCGGGTCAAAGCACATGGTAAAGACTCGCGCCGGAGCTCACAACGGCCAGCTGAGTCCCTGTGTAGGATCGGGGAGGGGGTTCGGGGGTTTTCTCGACCTGCGTGAGAGGTTATTCTCCTTAATTAAATGCCGTTGGGGGCGGTCTTCCCCCAGCAGGTCGAGTTTTTTTAATGAGAGGCCACATGGCGAGTCCCTGCTCCATGAGCGGTAGAAGACCCGAGGGCATGTAGTTAAACAACCAGCCGTCAAGCATCCGTCGCAGCGACCTGATGTTGTTAATACACACATAGCTTGCCGCCGGCCGGGCAGCATCCGTGACCAACACCTTGTGAGCTTGGCCATCTGTGCTCAGAAGTACGGTTCCTGTGCGACGGTGCACGGTGAAGGAGTCTGCGAGTACAGCAAACGAGCATCGGAGACGGAACATCGGAAACTAAGAGAAATATATATCAGTGCATGCAATATACGTACGCATCGAAGTACTTACATCGATTCATTGCCCGGAAGCAACGCGACGCGCCGGAAACGTACGGCTTCAACCTCCGCAAAGAGGCCGTGGATGGCTATTTGCACATGCGGGTGGAGACAAGTGCACAATTGCGGAGGTAGTAGAGGAGCAGTTGCCGTACTTGCCGTGGAGCCTCCTCCCGCTCCAGGCACCAGCAAGCAAGTTCGGTGTAACAGTCACAATCCCATACGGGACCTAGTTCCATATGCCTCCTACTCCTAACGAACCCATGCACGGCATCGTACTCTCATCCCTGATGAGTAGTTTCTCCTGGATGTTGTAGGGTTGGTGTTGTGCTGCTCTTGCTCATCGTGAGATGTTGATTTATATATGCCTGCAGGTACGTACGTACAGGTGTGAGGACAGTCAATTGGTCAGTGGATAAATGCTTTATCTTTAATGCATCTATGAACTATGATTGATACATATTTGGTATGCAATTTAAGGCAAGAAAGGATAATGCAGGGGATCATATATATCAGTAACTAGAGAGGGATACAGAAGTATTTACTAAGTACATAAATAGTTGTTTGTCTTCACAGCACATAACATGTCCATACACCATTTATGTTTTCTAAAACAAATGGTATTTTCAAGAACAGCGGAAAAACCACCAGCTCGATCCTTGTTCAGAGGCAGAGTAAAATTCACATATATTACAAGCCATAATGTTTGTCACACAAAATGAATATGAGGGCTTTGTTATAAGAGCAAAAGCAAAGAATATCTATGTTATGGTAGTTTTGGCTAATAGCTAAGCTAATTAAGAACGATAGAGATGAGACATGGGGAAGCATTCGGAAGAAAATATAATGCTCTTGGCGGTCCTCAGATTCTTTTCAAAAATGAGTGGCACATTTTTCTTACGAGGCCAGGAGTAATCATTTGCGAGCTGCTGGAGTCGTGCACAATACCATTTTTTCGTATCGGTTGCTAACATGAACTCACTCATTAGTGTAAAAAAAATGCTTTAAAGAGTTCGTCCTCAGGTGGAGCAGGACACTCGTGTACAGTCCTCCTTGAGATATATGGAAGTGGGGGAAGGCCTCGGCCACTATCCTGTTCAGATCTTTGGGTTGGACCTCGCCAAAAAAAAAAGATCTTTGGGTTGGAGGCTGAGAAGCCATGTTGATATGTGCCATGGCTTGGTTTGTGATGAGTAATTGACATTGATTACTTCCTTGTTGAGCTTGGTTGAAAATGAATTTTAAGGATCGAGAAAGCAAACCCTCGGACTATCCGATAGGTTACCGGACCATCCGGTACCGGAATATCCGACGTTGTACCGGACCATCCGGTCAATTCGAATTGCTTGAAAGATAGCACTATTTGAGGGGGGAGCTTTACATCAAGTGATTACGTTCTGACTTTTTCTTGAGTCTTTTGGGATTTTTGCGTCTATGAGCCGCTTTCTTTGCCAACTCTTGGTTTGTGTGATCCTTTGCTACTAGATGGTCGTTTCTACCTTTTACCTTGGTTTTGGACCATTTAGTTAGCTTCTTTGGTTTTGCATTTCAAGTTCAGATTCATGTGCTTGGTGTTGTTGTCAATGTACTCATCAAGGGGGAGATTGAGGAACCATGTTGAGATGTGCCATGGTTCTCGATGATGATGAGTAATTGACAACCGTGTTGATTTGAGTTGACATGAGGTTTGGGTTGAAATGCGGGACTTTGAGGGTTGCATAAGCATATGCATGATTATGTTTATGGCTAACCGAAGTTGGTGCAGGTGATGGGATGATTGGCGAAGAAGGAAACGTGTTTGCTTGTCTAATGATGTGTAGGTCAATGGAGTCAACTTGATGGTCAACGGCAGGAGGATCGGGAGGACCAAGCGAAGGGTCCCGACGGGCTGGGACCGAGGAGGCTTGGGTTCGGGCGATCGAGAGGCCGGGTGAGGTCAAGGGTGATCCACACCATACATGTGGCGGACAAGAAGCACGGAGGGTTTCGCGGTTTGGCCTCAAAACCGTGGAGGTGATGAAGACGGCGTGTTGACCAAGGTCAAGAGGCGAACAGGAGGCCGGTGCAAGTGAAGGGTCCCGACGGGCTGGGACCGAGGAGACTTGACGGCGAGGTTCGCGGGACGAGGTGACACGCGTCGACATCGAGATGGTTTCCCGGTTTGGCCTCAAAACCGGTGGTCGACGGTTTCTCGGTTTGGCCTTAAAACCGGCAGTGATGGTTTCCCGGTTGAGCCTCAAAACCGGTGGTGGACGGTTTCCCGGTTTGGGCCTCAAAACCGGTGATGGGTGGTTTCCCGGTTTATGCCTCAAAACCGGCGGTGGTCGGTTTCCCGGTTTGGACCTCAAAACCGGTGGTGGAAGTCGCGCTTTGAGAAGCGTGCAAGGCGGTTTCCCGGTTTAGGCCTCAAAACCGGCGGCAACGGATGGAGGTGCATGTGGCACCATCGTGGAGGTGGCTTCGAGGTGAAGCTACGGTGTGAAGGCCCCGACGGCGTTCGGGCGAAGGAGAAAAAGTTGGACGGAAACGCCCTTATGTGTTGTATGGGTGTGTTGTAGTGTGAGGGGCATTTCCGGAATGTGGAAATGTCCAAGAGGATAAGGTGAGGGGGCTGGTTGGCTGCCCTCCCTTGAGCCTTCCATTTGTGTGTGTGGGAGAGGGCTTGAGAGAGAGGAGAGAAGAGAGGGGAGAAGAGAGGAGATGGCTCTTTGATTGAGCTTTTTGTCATCTCTAGTTTGTGTGTGCTAGGGAGTGGCTTGACATCTACATCTTTGAGCAATACATAGCATCAATTCATCCTCAAAGTGTTCTCCTCATCTTGAATCCCGAATTTCTTATTTTCCCCATTTTCGGAGCTATTTTCGGGTGATTTTTGATTCGCTCTTTGTGATGCGTTTTTGGGCGGATTTCTTGGGGGATCTTAGTGCTAGGATGTGCTAGAACAATCCTTGGTAGGTCCTTGACCGAATCCATGGCACGAGCACCTTCGATTTGATGATTTGGTGAAGTTTTCCTCTCAAGTTCATCCATACCCTAGGTTCTTGATAGGATTCAAAATCCGTGAAAATTTTGTGGGGTTTTTGGTGTGATTCTTGTTGGATGATGTTCTCCATCTCAAGACAAAGCTATGGTTCAAATTTCGTGATTTTTGGAGGTCGTTTGACCCGGTTTCGAGATTTTTCTTGAGCTTGCGCGCGTGCTGTCCTGACAGGGCCGGATTATCCGGCAAGTTGCCGGAGTGTCCGGTGACCGGAGTGTCCGACAAGTTTTTGGAGTGTCCGGTACTTTCCCAGGTCCGGAGTATCCGATAGTTGGCCGGATTATCCGGTCGGAGGTCTCTGTTTTGACTTTTTCAGATCATCTTTTTGAGTGTGTCTTTGCTTGATTTGCTTCCGCAAGTGTTTGTATCTCTTCCACAATCATTCCTAGGGTCAACACATCACGTTCCACGTGTGTGTGTGATCTTGGTGGTTGTTCTTGAGGTGGGTTGGGATATAGGCCAAGTTCTTGTGAAGAATTTTTATCGGCTCCCATTCACCCTCCTCTGGTCGCCTTCTCGGTCCTTCAGAGGCACACTTTGTTTTGGTTCATTGGGCTCCCAAAAACCCTTCCGAGGACTGCACGAAGCTTCCCAGAAGTTTGTTGGCAGCATGGCAATCAGCTGCGTCGTTGTTGCCCATGGGAGCTTGCCATCAGTTTGTAGGCTCCTGCTCTACAGTATCCAGGCGAAGCCGCGCCGTGGAGCCATCGCTCGTCTGCACGATCTTCCGTGGTGCCTGCACGCTGCATCTGGCAGATCTCAAATGGCATGCAGCTGAGCTATTGGAGCAGTTTAGCGCCAGAGGAAGTTTTGGCAGGCTCTGCAGGCTCAATCCCAGAGGGAACCTAATTCCAGGTGTCTCCTACTCCTAACGAACTCATGGCATCGTTCTCTCATCCCTTAGAGCAGTTTCTCCCAGAAATTGATAGCCAAATGTCTGAAGGGGATGTTCCGGAGCTGATGATTCAGAGTCCATATTTATAGTTCGTACTTTCTTGTTGCTACTCCATCCTCTCTCTTTAGTTCACACTAAATGGTGTGTTATGTTGGTTTGGGGTTACTACACCAATCCACCTCCAATGATATGTAAGACTAACAGAGGGGGTTACGAGAAGAGGCTATACACCACCGGAAAAAAGCATAAATACACAGTTAGAAGAATGTAAGAAAAAGCGCAACCATGTTGTTTATTATAAGAAGGGTATGGTCATGCTTAAATAAAAAAGGGGGTGGTTTGTAGACTCTGTGGTGGATTAAAATGAAACTTCATTCATGATTGTAGCGTTACCTCTTTTCACAGGATCGAGTCGGAAGTGCTGATGAACAGACACAGATAGTACATCACATAAATAGCACAAATTTACATCTTTAAGTTATTACACTTAGTGAAATAATTTAAAACACGTGAGTAGCGCAACGGAAGTCTATAAAGATACAACAACTACAACACTCAGCGATGGATGGCCGCACATCGAAGCCCGGCGATGTGGACCTGAAGTCGATCTCTGCTAGAACTCCATCTAAGCGACAGCGGAAGCAAGACAAGCCTGTACAGAAACATAATGAGCCAAACCCTGAGCAACTAATACTCAGCAAGACTTACCCGTCAACATGGCCAACTACAGCCGCCTCATAGCATGCAAAGGCTACAAGGGGCAGGCTGACTCAAATTTGCGAAAGAAGCACTAATTACTGAGTCCTTACTTTCAAGTTTTAGCTCAAGTTTAGTATTAACCAAGTATTATGTGTGCAGCTAAGAGCTATAACAGGCAGATAAAATATACAAGTAATACTGTAAGTAAATAAAGCAATAGAGCATATATATATCATCATCATATCATCATCAATAATTATCCATAATCACACTACGATGTGACGCAGTGAACAAACGGGGTGCTCATTTCCGAGAGCGGCGGCATCGATGTACATCCTGCAGGAGAAACCTGACCACACGACATATGCGCCCGCGAACAGACCACATATGGCAACCTTTCACAAAGCCCCCGCAAGGCCGAAATCTAGCTGCTGCTCCCGGCGAAATATCGGGACCACCCCCACGCGGCACCCGGCCCCGCCGTTGTCCGTGGGTTGTCCCATCCCCCCGTAGCAGCAGGGCAAGGTTTGTCTCTACGGTTGCTAAACTACGTCGGTTTGTTGGTGCCCATATCACCAGCATGTGAATCAGTACAATTCAAAACTTGCTTAACAGGGCCAACAACGGTACGGTCCTTAATCGACACAGACAGGGCTACCACCGTGAAGGCCTAGCCTTCCCAAACTATCCTATGCAAACAATCCCCGTCCGGTCTCCAACAATCCTATAATTCTTCTAGCACAATCCAAGGTGTCATAATCCTACCATGCGAGTGTTGGCACTCATTATGACCACCTTTTAATGCCAAATTCTCTTAATATATCTATGATGATTCACCATATTGTATTGATTATTGTCACTAATCATGACGTTTTGCTTCTTTAGTGTCTTTTTCTGTCTTTGTGTCATTTTAGGTGAAATACAACATATAATGCAAACGGGACGAATTATCCATGAAACATGGGTCGAAGCTTTAGCCCGCGGCACCTCAAGCACTCCTTGGACGTCCATGAAGCCCAACACGTAAGGCCCAAACACATTTGCTTGGTTTTCAAGTCTTCTAGAAGGCTCACCCAAAATATTCCCAAAATCTGGAGATTTTCGCGGAGTCCAGGATAGCAATATCTTGTGACGAGGATTTGGAGTTCAAGACGACCTCAAATGCAAATCCGTTGAATACCAAAGTTGAAGATCTCGTCGAGTGCTTTCCGGAACACATATGGATGACATTATTTGGACTCCGGAGCTAGGAGATATGGGGCCCGCAATGAGTACTGTGCAGAGAAGTCCGAATCAGGACAGAATATCTTGCGACGCAATTTTGGGCATGAAGACGACAGAATCTGGAGATCAAAATGTACCAAAGTTGTAGATCTTTCCGAGGGCTACAAGATAGAGTCCAAGTTTGCTTGATTTGGAGTCCGGACGATGGAGATATGATTTTTAGAAGGCGGAGCTGCGAAAAAAGGAAAATTGAGTCCGAGTTGTACACGTTTCGTGCCGACCGGCACAACCCTTGTGCCGATCGGCACCGACCTAGATTGGGTGGAGGACGTCTCCAGGCACCTCCCCACTACATATATGTCTCAAGGGACGTCCCCCTTTGTACGCATTGTCATATAATCAAAGTATTTCGAGTTGAGAGCCAAAAACTTGCGGCGTTACGCCGCCGGTTTCACCATGTAGCATAGTTGTCTAGATTTCTTCTAGTTGGCTAGTTGGAGGAGATGGCTAGGGTTCTAAGAGGAGTCAACCCACGTGGTGAAGCTCTAATTAGGGTCTAGTTAGTCTATGAATTCAATTAGACCAAGGTTCAAGAGCCGGATGTCGTCATCGTCGCGGTAAGTGATTGTGATGATTTTCTATGCGATATATCGATTGACCTATCTTGTGTTCATGCTTGCTTTCGATCTTGTTCTCCTCTATGTCTTTCTTCTTGTTGCAATTTGCTATATTCATGTCGCGCCGACCGGCACAACCCTAGTGCCGATCGGCACCATCCTTGGATGCAACAGAAAGGTGCGTTGTTTATCTTGTCGGTGTTGTTTAGCTATTAGTAGATTAGTTGCCGTCCTAGTATCGCATGTGAAAACTAATTCTATTAGTAGATTAGCTGCCGTCGACAAGGATCGCATATGAAATCTAATAGTGACGCAATGCTAATAGATGCTCACCGTAGTGCCTTTTCCTTTGCCTTATTAGCCACCGCCGTGACAGGGTCGCAGCAAACAGCTTAGGTGCATGGGTGCGAGACTAGAGGAGATGATAGATTGATGTGCTTCATTGAACTATAGTAGATTACCTTTTGCTATGAACTGCAACTTGTGCTACTGGTGTGTGCTTCATTTATATTCGGCTAAGACTCGTTAGCTTTGTTATTGGCTTTGCAATTCTCTCTTATTTTGTTGTTTCGCTCTCTGTGCCGATCGGCACGGCCGTTGTGCCGATCGGCACAACAACAAATCTCTTCAATTTCTCTCCTGTTCAACGTCATATGCAATTGTGCTTAATGCTTAGGATTAGTTTGATGTGCCTAATAGTAGATTGCTTATGGTTTGCTTGCCGGTCCTTGGATTCGATAAACCTTGGAATAGTCTTCTAAGGGAAAAGCTACTACAACTGACCCGTGCGCTTGCGGTCATAAAAGGTGCGCGTATCCCGCGCCAACAGCGAGTGGGACCTACCACTCGACTTCTATCGTCGTTATCAAATATGCCTAGCAGCACTAACGACTGACCAAAAGACCTAACTATCTCTAAATAGGGATTAACAAAGGATAACCAGGAAGGGTATTCCTAATGCAATCTATGGTTTCAATCAACTCCTATAAACCTAATGCACAAGCAAATTCTAGACCTCATACATAGCGATAAAAGAAAAACGAAAACATAGGTCGAGATACACCGGGGCTTGCCTGGCTCAGGAACGGCACTAGCAAAGTCAGTGGTGTCAGTCTGCTGCTCCTCCTGCGGCTGCTCTGGCAGCTGAAAGTCCAGAGGCTCCGGAGTCCCCTCGGTCACTACACGTCATGATAAGGAAATAATGCATGTCAGATGTAAAGATATGATGCAATAAGATTTAATTACTTAATCTAAACAGTCATTTACACTGTAAGTCCAAAACTTAGTTAAATTATCTTCATCTAAAGTATTTTCTTTATTGACTCTTAATTAAGTTAATTGCTTAAATTAACTTGAGTTGATAGATTAATTATTTTGAAAATTATTTTATGTCCAGTGGCATTTTTCTGGTGAAGAGGACCACGGGTAGTAATTTACTGTGAAGTTTCATGATTTATTGTAATACGGATTATTTATAATAATTTAAACTGTGCAGAACACGATTTAAATCATAAGAAAATAATTGAACAGGATATGACAGAGAAAAAAATGCTCTGTAAGTGTGTAGTCAGATTCTTTACAAGCATGCAAGAGTTTATGATTTAAGGAGCATCAAAAGATTTATTAAGAATTAAACAAGATTTGCCATTTATGCATTTATAAAAACAGAGAAGGCGCATTGAGTGATTTGACATTTTTGCTGGACAGATCTGATCACCAGGAGTCCAACAAAATTGGATTTGCATTTTTCTGATTTTTATTCGATTTACTATGAATTGTTGAGTTTCTGTGATTTTCTGGGGGATTAAAGGAATTTCCCGAAATTGGAAAAGGGGCGGCCAATCAGATCCGACAGCACAGAAGACCACACGGGCCTGGCCGCAGCAGATCTGGGCCCGGCCATGGCGGATCCGGGCGGCGCGCCCGCACGACACGTGGCGCGCGGCGGCGATGGCGTGGCCGCCGTTCCGGCCGCGGGAAGAGGAGAGGGGGTGAGTAGGTGGGGGCTGGGTGCTCACCAAGCTCTCGCGGGTCTCGGCGGAGGAGATGCCTTCGACGGTGGGGACGGAAAGGGGTCAGCGACGGGAAGGCGGCTCGGCGGCGAAGTCCCGGCGGCGTTCCGGTCGACGGCGAGGTCTTCCGACGGAGATAGCGCGAGCACCAGCTTTACCACGTCGGCGCGGACCTCGGAGAGGTAGATCTCGTCGACAGGGATGCTTGGAGGAAGGAGTTCACCAGAAGAGGGCGGACGAGGATGATTGGCAGCGGGAAAAGTCCAAGTCCGGCGGCCCTAGGCGACGGGAGTGAGGAACAAGAGGTTAGATAGGTGCGCGACCAAGTTGAGAATTACCCTACGTGCGTAATCGAAATGGGGCTCACCGTGGCCGGCGTAATCCGCAGTGAGGTCGAGGGAGCTCAACCCCCGGTCATGGCGGCAATGTCGCTCGATTCGCGCGCTCCAGGCGTAGAGGAGGGTAAAGAGCGGTTGGGCAAGCTCGAGCACTCCCTTGCGCAGCTCCTGGCAGCGAGGCTCGGCGGTGTGGTGGCTCGACGGCGGCGCGACGAGACGGCACTCGGGAGCGGCCGGAAAGGAAGGGGAGGCGGCTAGGGTTTGAGGAGAAAGGAGGGGATGGCCGCGAGGACGAGCGGAGAAGGAGCGGGGCCGCGTTTAAGGAGGAGGTGGCCGGTCGAGGGTGGGCCAGGGCGGTGCGGCGCGCCCGCACGCCGGCGGACACGCGGCGAAAAAGCTCCGGCGGCTTCAGCGAGAGAGAGGAGGCTGACAGGTGGGCCCGGCGGCATCTTTTCATTTTCCACGATTTTCCAGTCAAAGATTTCCCCTTCTCTTGTGCACGCTAAATAAAATAATAAACGTACACCAAAATTCACGAAACTCGGTCAGGAGGTAGAACATGATATGCTGAACACGATGGTGTAACATGCACATCAAAATTTTGAAAGGAATTGAAACTGTAGCAGGTCAAATTTGGACACTTTTCCAAGTTTGGGCATTTATTAAAATACCTAAACAGTGACCAGAATTCCTACAACAATTTGACAATTCACTAATTGATCTCTCCTTTGCTCAGGATTTTTGATACGGAGACAGTTGCATTGAAAAACTTGGAGTTACCTCACAAAGATCAAACTGTCCCAAAATTGGAGAAAAGAGATTTCCTGCTGCCAGATTTGTCGAATTAAAAGGGAACTTCCAGACATCCAAAACTTCTGAGAAATTCTGGGAACATAGGAAAATATCCAGCTCCAACTTCTCTTATGGGTCCAGTTAGGTTTGGGCAACAGAATTCGAATTAAAATTCGAGGAACAGAAGATTTGCATAAACTTCTCTGAATTTTTAGAGACACTTCCAGAATTTCAAAAATCATAGAAAATTCTCCAAAATTCTCATGTCAGATGTGCTTGCTGCAGAATTATTAGATTGGCAAGTTGTTATTGAAATTTTCAACTTTCTTAACAAGCATTGGTTTGACATTTATTTGAACAAAGGGTTTCGAATTTAAACTTTGCAATGGATTTGGTTTCAGTTCAGTTTTGGAGCGTTCGCCGTACCAGTGACACGGGATGTCACAATGATACATCATATCTTCTAGTGGTCTGGCTGCTCTCTCTCCCCAGCCTCATGATCTTCACTTTGATATTTGGTGATGCCGAGCGGACAGCTCGGTGGACAGTGCACTAAAGGACGGACTGAATTCCCTCATTATCCTTGGTGCCTGGGTGTTGTGGCGTCACCAGAATAACTGTTTGTTCAATGGTGCTTCACCCGGCCTCCCTGCTGTCTTAGCACTAGCAGAAAATGAGGCCTGGCTTTGGAGTATGGCGGGTGCCAAGGGACTCTCCCTGCTGGTCGGCCCTCGACATTTGTAGATGTTAGTGGATCAGGTCGGGTTGTTTTGCTAGTAACAGGCGCGAATGTATCTTTAATCTGTTGGGGTGTGTGAGTGTTGTAACTTCTTCTTCTTCTATTAGTGCAGATACGCAGCTCTCCTGCGTGTTCGAGAAAAAAAGGTAAATAATATCGATGCAGAGTGTCCACTTGCTAAAATTTCTAATCGTCATGCATCTACAAGCTCAAAATGTTATGATGCAAGGACTAGCGTCGATCTGAAATGATGACGAATCTTGTTCATGCTTGAATGAATCAGAATGTAACGTGTCAAGTTAAATCAAGGCAAACTAACACTATGCCAAATTCACAATTTGTGATGTTCGATCTAGCTCTCATCTTTTACTGATTTTTTGGATGCAAAGGTATTACTCTTTGAGTCAGAAGGTGCAGCTAAATCAGTCAATCAAAGTCGAACTGCTCAAGTTTTGTATCTGTGGATAGACAGATTGGTTGGCCTTCCATGCAAGTCGAAGGCTGCTACAAGGTCATGAGTTAAAGCCTGAATATTAGTTTTTGATTTCTTCATTGCTTAATGAGGTAGTCAGGTCACCTGGTTTGTCATTTGCATTTTCGGATACCTGGATTCCTGGAATATGCAATGCCTCGTAGTCCCGCGAACAGGTTTGCCGCGAGCTGGTTTGCCGCGCTGTGCGGTAGCCATGTAGTCCCACGAACTGTTTACGGCTCGTGCGGGACGCTGGGTGGACAACGGCAACCTGCCCGCTATCCTGTAGCCTCCTCGCGAGTCGTGACCAGCATCATCAACCTCTGGGTCAGGTGAAGCACCAGCAATACGTGCTCTTGCTTGAAGATTCTCCTACATGAAGATTCCTCTCCAATACAGCACTGTGGAGGATGTTCCAGATGCCTCCTATTTTCAATTTCATTGCCGACTGCATGATCTCAGTTTATACCTTCTCTCATTGTATTGCAGTCCACATCCAACTATTAAGGTTTAAGACAGCAGGAGTCACCGAGAAGAAAAAAAAGTATACTATTGTACCGATGGATTGCTTTTAGCGCGTTTGGGCTATATAAATGGACGAGATGCCTGTCTTTAATACGGGGCTTCACTCAACAACGAGAGGGTTGTTGGCTCACTGAGTGTACTTTGTTCTCTATGTGAAAATATGTGCACGATACCGTGATACGTCTTATATATATCCTGCATTACACAATACTGATGCAGGAGCCTTAGACAAGGATATCTATTGACTATAGAGTATAGACTATAGTGTTCTGCCTTCCTGGTGCTAATAAATGAAAAATGTTTTTACAGTTCACATGATAACATACCGCGCCAGACAACATGCCATTCTGTGAGCAAAGTTGATCAGTTTTTTTCTTTTTTTTTTTGTGAGCAAAGTTCAATTCACATGATGAATTCTCATGAAAGGGAAGAGCTCAGTTTTGCAGAGCTATGTTTATGTCAAAGCTGGAGATTAGAAACACAGAAGAAACATATTAAGGAAGCCAGCTACTTATGTTATTTGATCTCAGATTGTAGAACGTCAAATAAGAGATGATGCAAATCTTGAAGAAAAAACAAGTCAGTAATAAAGAGGCAGACACGAAAAACATATTTTGAGGCTACTCGAAAGGAAGCTGCAGAAAAATAAGCTACTGACTCAAGGATGAAGAAATTAGCAAGCCAACAATGTAGAGATCAAATTTTATATGTAGATATATTTTGTATCCGGAAATCAAAGTTTTACGGGTGATGTCTAAAATGACCTAAATGTAGATCAACGTACAATGAATTTCTTTGGATGCGATGAAATACATAGTACCCTCGGATGTTTCCAAAATGTGGTCCAGAAATGTTCAGAATCTGAAATCTACAATGTGTGATTCAGCAAAGCCTACTCAATTAATGCATAAATCTGAAAATGATTCCACATCTAAAACCTGTAAATACAGTGTATTATTGCTTAGCAATTCAGAGGGATCTAGCAAGGTCTTGGCAGCAAGCATTGAAGCACGAGCGGCTCGTCCATGACCTTGAAAACGGAGGCCTCGACGGGGAGCATCAGCGGCATGATCTCGTTGGCTCTCGTTTCAGTTGGGCCCCAGTTGGCCATGATCAAGGCAGCGCTGTCGCGCACCGTGAACTTCTTTTTTTTTTTCCCGAAATGCCCAACACGAACAGGGCAGAGTTGTGGCGCTTTACATCAATGACGTCTTTGTTTAATGGCTCAGTCGGATGGCCCATCAATTAGCTCGATTGCTCGATGCTTTCCGTCTCCGTTGCTCGATGTTCAGTTTTGCGTATTGTCTGCAGGCCAAAAATATATATATATATATATATATTCAGACCGAACTCTACTGCAGCAATATATGCAACAGAAAACACATAAAATGAATACTTCCATTTCATTTTTCTAATTCGTTAATATTGAGGGAACCTACTAATAATATCAGCTCAAGGCTCTAGGTTACTAGGTTGGCCGTCTGAGTGAAGCCATGTCAAATTTTGCCCCTTCATCAAATTCAGGAATTTCAGATGTTAAATCTAGCTCTCATTCTAGCTTCAAGCATGCCAGAAGCGAAAGAGAGCTCGTCGAGACAGCGTCGTGCGAACACACGTTCTTTAGTTGACGATTCTCTTGCAAGAATGTATATCGATACTGATCTTAGCCAGCTGCTTGACGGTTCTTCTCCATCCAGCACTGCAGGGATGTTCCAGGAGCCTCCTATTCCCAATGTCATGTGCTACATCTCAGTTTGTTTAAGACGGTTGCATCATCTACATCCTTGAAAGGGGCACCTGCTAGCTACGTCTTAGGACAGGAAGAGGTCACGGAGAAGAGGAAGGTTACTATGTGCTGATGGATTGCTTCTAGCATTTCGGATCGGACTATATTAAAGGACGAGAAGAGGCAAGGCAACGTAGACTTTAATGTAAGGCTTGATTCAATTACAGATGTTACATACGTACAGAACTGAGTCGTACGTAGAGCATGGCACCAAACCTGCACATATGTTGCTCGCATCGTCAGATTGCATTACATAGCTGATAAGTAAAGAAAAATAAACTCCAAACATGCCCATGAATAAATGAATATGAGAACTCTTGAGTACTTGAGCCGCAGCATGTGTGAATGTAGCGTTTCCCCTTTTCACAGGATCGAGTCGGTCCGCGCTGATGAACAGACGCAACAGTACAACACATAAATAGGCACAATTTAAGTCTTAAAGTTATTATATTAGTCCGAATTAAAACACAGAGTCGCACAGCTGAAGTTTTAAAGAGTTAACAACACTAGTAGGTCCAAAAGAAGCAACGACAACTACAACAAGGAACGATACACGCTCTCACGAGAAGAAGTCCGCATTCCAAGCCCTCAGAATGCGAACACAGGAGTAGCTCACTCCTCAGTCTCCCAGTGGGCTGTCCAGCCAAAAGGAAGCTGGCCGTCCCACTGTCCACCTCCACCCGTGGAGTCGGGGATGAAGGTGCTACCTGCACAAAAACATAAAGAGCCAAACACTGAGTACTAATTACTCAGCAAGACTTACCCGTCAACGTGGCTAACTACAGCCGACTCCTAGAATGCATAGGCTACAAAGGGGCTGACTCACTTGCATCTATCCGCGTTAATTACTTGGTCCTTACTTTCAAGTTTTATTTTCAATTAAGTACTTAACCAATAAAACAGTGCACTTATCTCTAAAACAGGTATAGAGTAACAATACATCATATAATACAGTGTACACAAGATATATAAAGGTAACAGTAATAATCTAGCATCATCATCATCATCATCATCATAAATCACACTACGATGTGACGCAGTGAACAAGTGGGTGCTCATTTCCGAGAGCGGCGGCATCGATGTACATCCTGCAGGAGAAACCTGACCACACGACGCACACGCGCAAAGTCGCACGCGGCAACCGTTTGCAAAGGTCCCCCTGAAGCTAGGCCGGATCCAACCCCTCCCGAGAAAGGCCTTCCCGCACGGTACCCGTCCCAGACGTACGCCCCGATTGGGAAGCATCCTTTCTCTCCCGAGTACCATGATAGAAAGGGCAGGCTTTCACCGCGCGACAGGGCAACCAAAGCTACTAGGTTTACTAGGCCCATAAAACACTAGCATGTGATCAGTACGTTCAAACTTGCTCAGCGGGGCCAACAACGGACGGTCCTTAATCGACACAGACGGGCTACCACCGTGAAGGCCCAGCCTTCTCCAACCATCCTACACAAACAATCCCCGTCCGGTCTGCAACAACCTAAATTCTGCTAGTACAATCCAGAGTAAATCCTATCTCGCGAGTGGGACCTACCACTCGTCTTCTACCGTCCGCTAGCCACTAAGTATAGCAAGTTCTAACGTATCCTAGAACCAACGACTACAAAAATAGGACGCAAGGTAAATATGGAAGGGGGTCCTAATGCAGTTCTATGGTTTCACATCAACTCCTAATAAACCTAATGCACAATCAATTACTAGCCCCAATCAAGTGAGAAACAAAACTCCTAAATAGGAAGGCATGCACCGGGGCTTGCCTGGCTCAGAAGCTACACTAGCAAAGTCAGTGGGTGGCTGCTGCTCCTCCTCCTGCACCTCCTCCGGAAGCTTGAAGTCCAGCGGCTCCGGGGTACCCTCGGTCACTATATATCATGAAAAGGAAATTAATGCAAATTAGATGTAATACAATATGATGCAACATGATTTAAGCAGTTAAAGGGACAGTCATTTACACTGTAAGTGCAAATGATTAACTTAAATAATTACTTTCGTCTGAAGTATTTCCTTCATTGATTCTTGATTAAGTTAATCACTTAATTAACTTGAGTGGATTAATTAAATTAATTAAATTCAGGAATTATTTGGTGTCCAATGGCATTTTTCTGGTGAAGAGTACCACTGAAAGTAATTTACAGTGAAGTTTGGCGATTTATTGTAAAACGGATTATTTATAATAATTTAAACAAGTCAGCGGATTAAATAAATCATGAGAAAATAATTAAGCATTAACTGACGGTGTGTGTTATCAATAGCTTAACCAGCATGCAAGAGTTTGTGATTTATGGAGCATCCGAGAATTTATTAGGATTTAAACAAGGATTAATACATTTGCATTTTTACAGAGAACAGATAAAAGGATATAGGTGATTTGACAATTTTGTTGGGTAGATCTGCTCACAAGGAGTCCAACAAAATCGGATTCACATTTTTCTGACTTGTATTCGATTTATTGTGCATTTTACAAGATTCTGCGAATTTCCGAGAAATTACGGAAAACCGAAAAGGATTTTCATTTGTGCAGCCAATCAGATCGGGCCACATGATGGGCCACAAGACCCTGGCCGCACCAGATCCGGCCTGGCCGCACGGAATCCAGGCGCGCCCACGGCGCGCGCGGCGCGGCGGCGACGGCAAGCCGGCCGTTCCCGGGGCGTCGGCGCTCGGCGACGAGAAACTCGGGCGGCACCACCTCGGCGACGAGAGGGCGGCTCGGAAACACGGGCACGTGCACGTGCGCGACGGCGGGAGAGCAGTCGGCGGCGAGCGGCGGCGCTCGCGTTCCGGCCAAACGGAAGGGCGAGAGAGGAAAAGAAGAGAGGCACGGGCATCACCTCGTCGGGGCGGACTTCAGGGCAGGGGGTCTCGTCGACGGGGAGCTCGGCAAGGTGGAGTTCACCTGTGAGGTCACCACGGCGGCTTGACGGCGGCGGGGAAAAGTCCAAGTCCGGCGAGGTGGAGCTGCGGGACCGAGGGAGAAGCGGTTAGGCGCGTGCGCGAGCTCTTTGCGCAACCCCATGAGCTAGCATCGAAAAGGGACTCACCGGAGCTGGAGTAATCGGCAGTGAGGACTACGGTGGTGCGCGGCCGGAGTGGAAGGGGACGAGCTTGATTCTCGAGTTTTTAAGGCGGGGGAGTGAAGCAAGGGCTTTGGTGGAGCTCAGGGGTGAGGTGGCGCAGCTACGGCGACAGTGGCTCGGCCATGAGTCGCTCGTCAGCGGCAAAACGGCGGTCGAGCGCGGTGGCTGGGAAGGGCGGCGCGGCGAGCTAGGGTTTGGGAAGGAGGAGATGGGAGTGAGAGAAAAGAGAGAGTGAGACCGGGAGAGGGACCGCGCGGAGCATCTTGACGCCGTGATGGGGTCGAGGGGCGGGCCCGAGCACCGCGCGGCGTCGCCGTACGCCGGCGTCCACGCGGCGTGCGAGTTCAGGCGCGGCCAGAGAGAGAATAGAGGCTGACATGCGGGCCCGGCGGCATCTTTCGATTTCTCGGATTTATTCAAAACCGAGTTTCTCCCAAAGTTTGGCACATAAAATGAACTAGCAAACGACCTCCAAAAATTGCGAAACCGGTCTCAAAAGAAAGGTTGCGAGATGGAGAATCCAGTGGTATAACATGCACATCTTGATTCGCAAAGGAATTCAAATGGCAGTTGGTCCAAGTTGAGCACTTTTGCAGCTTTGGGGATTTATTTGAGCATCTAAACGAATTTCAAAAATCACCAAAAATTCTCCAAAATTCTCATTTGAGATGAGCCATCCAGAGATATTTTTGTTGGCTCAAGTTGTTGCAGAAAAATTTGAGTTCCTTCACAAGCATCAAATTTGACCCAAATTTGAAGAAACTTTAATTTCATGATGTCTGGTTTGTCAAATTAAAAGGGAGCACTCCAGACATCAAAAAATTGCGAGAAATTCAGGGAACATAGGATAAATATCCAGCTCCAACTTCTCTTTTGGGTCCAGGTAGGTTTGAGCAACAGAAGTTGAACTAAAATTCAAGGAACAACAGGATTTGCATGGATTTCTCTGAATTTTTAGGGACACTTCCAGAATTTGAAAAATCATGGAAAAATCTCCCAAAATTCTCATTTCAGATTCTCTGGCTGCAAAAATTATTATATTGGCAAGTTGTTATTGAAATTTTTAACTTGCTTCACGAGCATTGGTTGGATTTTTATTTAATTTTTTTAATTTCAAATTTGAAATTGCTTTGGCTTGAAGTGCTATTCAGTTTGTGATACTTGCAGAGGTTGACACAGTGACACGGGGTCTCACAACCCTCCCCCCTTAAAAGAATCTCGTCCCGAGATTAAAGAAAGAGAGGGAAAACGAAAGCAAAAGAGCGAGGAACAAGATAACACGGGCTGGCGACGAATAGAGAACGTACCAGCGAGAACCTGCTCACCCTCTGGAATCTCCTCGGCGGTAGTGTGGCTGACGCGCCCATTCTTGGCCTGTGCATTCCTGCCCTGGGGACGCTGCTGACCACCCGCCTGACCTGGAGCCCTCTGCGCGTTGTCCTGCCTCGGGGGAACACGGCAGTCACGTGCAAAGTGCCCAACCTGTCCACAGTTGAAGCATGGGAACCCTCTGCCAACCTGCTGCTGCTGCTGCTGGGGTCTAGCTGCAATCTGCTGCTGCTGCTGTGGACGGGGCTGTGGTGGTGGGGCACGGAACCGCTGCCCACCAGGAGAGGTGTACACCAGCCTGTACTTCTGCGGGGTACTGCTGGACTGTCCCGCAGAAACTCTCTTCCTCTTCTTGTCCTCCCGGTGTGCTCTGATGGCGTCCTCCAGCACTATCGCTGCACTGACAAGCTCGTCAAAAGTACCATCGACGCTCAGAACAAGCCTGGAGTGTAGCTTGGTGGAGAGTCCTCTCAAGAAGCAAGCCTTCCTCTTGGTAGCTGTGTCTACCAGATCAGGAGCGTACTGGGCCAGGTCGTTGAACACCTGGGCATAGTCGAACACGCGCCTGTCTCCCTGCCTGAGGTCCTCGAACTCCCAGCGCCTCCGCTGGATGATGCCCGGCGGAACGTGGAAGGAGCGGAAGGCCTCACGGAACTGAGCCCAAGGAACCTGATGACCGGCTGGAAGAAAACTAAGGTGGGTAGCCCACCATCCTCCAGCCGACCCCTGCAACTGCTGCGCGACGAACAGAGTCTTCTGCACATCTGTGATAGCAGGAAGGAGCCCAAACTTGGACTCAATGGTGCGCAGCCAGTTCTCGGCCACCATCGGATCTATCGACCCGGAGAAGACGGGCGGATGGGTGCCCAAGAAGTCGGCGTAGGTGCAGCCCTGCTGCGGGGCTTGGTTGCCGGCCGGGCGAGCGATGGCCGCAGCAATCGTCCTCAGCAACTCGGTCTGGTTCGCCATCACCTCCGCCAACGTGGGCGGTGGTGGCGGTGGTGGTCGACGCGGCGGCATTCTGCCCAGTACACAACATCAGTTTTAGCTTGATGCAAAATTTATTCAAAAAGGCCGAAAATGCGTAATTGATACGCAACAGCAACACAGATCCAAGGAAAATAAACTGACAGGTCCATCCATAAACATTAATTAAAGTCTTATAGAGCATTCATACATAGCTTCACGGTACAACCCAGTCATACATGCAAAAGGTGGTGCCATTCATCAAAATACTGCGACACCAACCAGCTACTATGATGCTCCTAGATCAAGTTAGCTAAGGATCTGCCGAAACAACTGCGACGCTCATGCGTCTCTAGCAGGCTGGAACCGGTAACGCGTCGCGTTGTCCACGTCGCATCCGGCGCGCCTCAGTCGAGCATGTAGCGCGGGCCAGTCATCCGGCGTCACAAAGACAACTAAGGGCGCCTCCTGCACGCGGGCGATGATCTCTGCGGCACTAGCACAATGGGAAGCGGTGTCCAAGAGGTCAGAGGGTAACAGCTCAGTGCTCATCTCAGACACGGCCTCCTCCTCCTCCTGCGGCACCACCACTGCAGCTGCAACCTGCTCCTGCAGTCCCACATTCTGCTGGTGGGCAATCTGCAGCTGCTCCTCAAGCTGCGCCACGTGAGTCAGTGTAGCTGCCAGCTCTCCTAGCAAGTCCGAAATCTGGGCGTCACGTGCATCGAGCTGGACGACAACCTGGTCACGCAGGGCGGTGGTCAAAGTCACAGTATGCTCCAACTGAGCAATCCTGGTGTCTCGGGCGTCCAACTCCTCCGTCAAAGTCTCCATCCGACCCAGAGTCCTCCCTCCTGCGCGCTCGGAAGCTACTGTATCGCCGCTGCTGTAGCGTCATTCTCAAAAAAAAGAAAAAAAAATCCAGGGTTAGGGTTCATAAGTGTTTATAAAAAAGGTAGAAGTGTAGAGAGAAGGTAGGTAAGGAAGAAGAAGACTAAGTCTCTCTTTTCTTGTGCCCGTAGGCTGAGGCCCTAGCGCCGATCCATCAGCCAGGCTGCTGCGATGCAGCAGCTACAGTGTTTCAGTTATTTCTTCAGCAGCCGTTACAGTGTTCATAGTTATTTCTTCAGCAGCCGCTACAGTAAAACAGCTGCAAAACAGCCTGCCGAACAGGCCGCATAACAACAGCACACACAACCTCCTTCGCCAGCTGTTATGTCTTCCCAACCTGAGCATGTCACGCTGTTGTACATAGCCGTAACACCCAGCCAAAATAATAGTGATGTAGAAAGACCATCTGGTGGCCATCGCCAGCGAACAACGTTGCTTGTAGGAACCACCCCTATCACGAGTCGTGACCAGCATCAACGGGCCGGTCTGGTGAACGAAGCACCAGCAGATACTGTTCTAGCTTAATGATTCTCCTGCTTGACGATTTCTCTCGGTGTAGCACTGTGGGTGATGTTCCAGATGCCTCCTACTCTCATTAATTATTGTATGCTTGGTTTCTGTATATAGCGACTTAGGATGGTTTAACACAGCAGCAGGTCACAGAGAAGAAAGGAAATTATACCATGTACCGATAGACTAGCGTATGGGCTATATAAAGGGACGAGATACAAGGGAACACTATCTTTAATACGAGGGCTTCATTCAGGAAAATAGATTGTTGGCTCAGTGTTTCCATCAATATTTTGTTCTACCTATGTTAATATTTGCATGATCTATCTTATATACAAAATATTGATGCAGCATAAGACACGGATCGACAGCACAGCGATGACAAAGACGGAAATTGATCGGAAGCATATGGTTTGTGCTTTACCAAGCCTGTTCTAGACCTATCAAAGTCAAACCTTAGACGTAAGAATAAACTTTACAGTTCCTTCAGCAAAATACAGAATGCTTTATATGAAAAATATGTTTCAGTTCTTTTAATAAATTACTAGCCCGTGCAGAAGCACAGGGTTGACGGACTAGCAAAAGAAACTAGGTGTTCACAACCAGGATGAACTATTGCGGCTACAATAGAGCAAATCGTTTTCATTTTATAATTCCTTAATATACACAGGCAAATACTTTGACTTGTTGCCTAGGATGCTCCATGCGCCTAGCCACTTGGTAAGTGCGCGCACCACAGAATGCCTTTTTTTTTACAGGAAATGGCAGGTGTTCTGCCTATTGACACCCCCGTGTCACGGCAGCTATTTTTCTGCAGCCACCTCCAATCTAAACCAAAGCAACTCAAAACAAATTTGAATTTTGAAATAATTGTTCAAACAAATGTCAAATCGATGCTTGTGAAGAAACTCGAAAATTTCAATAACAACTTTGCCCAAACAAAAATTCTTTGGATAGAACATCTGAAACAAGAATTTTGGAGAATTTTGCAGAATTTTTGAAATCTGTTTGGGTGCTCAAATAAATGCCTAAAAATTGAAAAGTACCCAACTTTGACCAGCTGCAGTTTGAATTCTATCCAGAATCCAGATGTGCATGTTACACCATCGTGTTCATCATCCTTCAATATTCAGCCTGCCAAGTTTTGTGATTTTATGAACTTGTTTACTAATTTATTTAGTGCACACAAGTTTGGGAAAAATCATAGTTTGAATAATTCTGAAAAATCGAAAGATGTGGTGGGGCCCGCCTGTCAGCCTCCTCTCTCTCGCTGAAGCCGCCGGAGCTTTTCGCCGCGTGTCCGCCGGCGTACGGGCGCGCCGCACCGCCCTGGCCACGCTCCGACCGGCGCCGCACCGTTTTAACGCCGCCCCCGGCCTCTCCCTCGCCTCCACGGCCCCAAAACCCTAGCCTTCTTCCCTCAAATCCCGCCGCCACCACCATTGTCAGCCGCCAAGCTCCTGCTCGTCGCACCATAGCTGTGGTTGATTGGTCCCCGGCGAGTTCGAGCAGCTCCATGGTAGTGCAGGAAAATGGGCTAGCTCTCTCCGGTCGCCGTTCACTCCGTGGTGCGCTGCAGCCCCAGATCGAAGCGGCTCTTCGCCAAGGCAGACGGTTGAGCTCCCTCGACCTCGCCGTTCGATTCCCTTCTCTCCGGTGAGCCTCCCTGCATTTCCTTGTGGCTTGAGCAGCTCAGAGTATCCAACGCCTTACTGACCCTCTTCACTTCTCGTATCAGCGGCCAATCGCGGAGGAAATCAAGCTTCTCCCCATCACCGTTCGTCATCCTCCAGCAGCTCCACGCCGAGCCCCTAGTTCCCGTGCTTCCCGTCGATGAGCTCCTAGACGCCGAGCTAGTGGTTGCCAAGGTGATGCTCAGTGGCCGCTTCTTGTCCGCTCTCTCGCTCTGTACCGTGCGCTCGTCGTCGCCATAGTTGGCTGGGCCACTGTGCTCGCCGCTGGCCGTTCTCTGGTGGTCGCCGTCGACCCCAAGCCCATCAAATGGGTGAGAAACACGATACTCTCCGCGCCGGTATTTTTATTGGGACTTTTCGTGGCCGTTTGGCCCGGTTCCGGCGAGCCGCCGCCGCTTCCCGGCGAGCTCCGGCCGCCAAGGTCGATCTCCCGTGCGACCAGGCCCGGATCCGGTGTGCTGGACGTTGTGTGGCCTTCCTTGTGATCTGAGTGGTCTGCGATTTTCCCAATTTCTGGAATTTCCTCTAAATCCTTCGAAACTTGTAAACCGTATAAAATCGTATATACATCAGTAAAATGTGAAACAAAATTTGTTGGCTTCCTTGTTCTCATATCTATCCAAAAAAGTTGTCAAATCCATCGAAATCCTGTTTCTGTTTCCTGTATAAAGGCAAATGTTTAAATAGTTGTTTAATTTATAATAAATTCTCTGTATGTCAATAAATGCTGAAATCTTGCATGCTCGTAAATCACCTATCAACACACTTACAGAGCATTTTTCCACTATCATATCCTTTTTAATTATTTTTATTATGATTTAAACCGTGTTTTGCATTATTTAAATTGTTATAAATAATTCGTTTTATAATAAATCTCCAAACTTCACTGTAAATTACTTCCAGTGGTGTTCTTCACCAGAAAAATACCGCTGGACATAAAATAATTTTTGAAATTAATTAATCTAAGTAACCAACTTAAGTTAAATTATGTAATTAAATCATGTGCATCATATTATTGCATCTAATATGCATTGTTCCCTTGTCATGACTTGTAGTGACCGAGGAGACTCCGGAGCCCCTGGACTTCCAGCTGCCGGAGTAGGCACAGGAGGAGCAGCAGACTGACACCGCTGACTTTGCTAGTGTCGTTCCTGAGCCAGGCAAGCTCCGGTGCATTTCGACCTATGTTTTCGTTTTTCCTTTATCACTATGATTGAGGTCTAGGTATGCTTGTGCATTAGGTTTATAGGAGTTGATTGGAACCGTAGACTTGCACTAGGCTTACCTTTCCTGGTTATCTTTGTTAATCCCTTATTAGAGATAGCTGGGTCTTTTGTCAGTTGTTAGTGCTGCTAGGCGTAGTTGATAGCTATCGGTAGAAGTCGAGTGGTAGGTCCCACTCGCGAGATAGGATCATGACATCCTGAATTGTACTAGAAGAATTATAGGTTATTAGAGACCGGACGGGGATTTGTTTGTATAGGATGGTTGGAGAAGGCTAGGCCTTCACGATGGTAGCCCCGTCTGTGTCGGTTAAGGACCGTTCATTGTTGGCCCTGTTGAGCAAGTTTGAACGTACTGATTCATATGCTGGTGTTTATGGGCCTAGTAAACCGACGTAGCCTGTGTCGCCTTGGATGTCTGGTGGTAGCCTACTCTTTCTATCATGGTATAGTTGGGAGAGAATGGATCACTTCCCGAACGGGGCGTACGTCTGGGACGGGGACCATGTCGGGAAGACCCTTTCTCGGGAGGAGTTGGATCCGGCAAGCTCTGGTGGTGCGCAGGTGAAAGGTTGCCATATGTAGTCTGTTCGCGGGCGCATATGTCGTGTGGTTAGGTTTCTCCTGCAGGATGCACATCGATGCCGCCGCTCTCGGATATGAGCACCCCCTTGTTCACTGCGTCACATCGTAATGTGGTTACGGATGATGTTTACATGATATGAGATATGCTCTACTGTTTTATTTATTTACAGTATACTTGGATATTTTACTTGCCTGCTTTAGTTGTTAGTGCAGAACATGATACTTGGCTAATTACTTAATTTGAGCTAAAACTTGGAAGTAAGGATCAAGTAATTAGTGCTGCTTTTCGCAAGTTTGAGTCAGCCTACCCCTTGTAGCCTCTGCATGCTAGGAGTTGGCTGTAGTTGGCCATGTTGACGGGTAAGTCTTGCTGAGTATTAGTTGCTTAGGGTTTGGCTCTTTATGTTTTTGTACAGGTTTGTCTTGCTTCCGCTGTCGTCTTTGTGAAGTTCCAGTAGAGATCGTCTTCAAGTCCACATCGTAGGGCTTCGATGTGCGGCTTGTATCGTCGAGTGTATTAGAGGTTTATTTATAGTCTTCCGCCGTGCTACTCACGTGTTTTAAATCATCTGACACTTGTAATGACT
The DNA here is from genome assembly GCA_012490785.1 of Eragrostis nindensis. NCBI lineage: Eukaryota > Viridiplantae > Streptophyta > Magnoliopsida > Poales > Poaceae > Eragrostis > Eragrostis nindensis. The sequence continues at coordinate 110,867 of JAAXCT010001403.1, read as the reverse complement.
TAAATATGTAAATTTGTGTTATTAATGTGATGTACTATCTTTGTCAGTTCACCCACACTTCCGACTCGATCATGTGAAAAGTGGTAATGCTACCGCTATGCATTAAGGAGATAGCAGAGGAACACAAAGTCAACTGGCTGGCCAATAATTAAGCTAAATAGGTCTCAGGAGCTAAAACAGATAACGAGACTGAAAGAACTGGAGCAGTGACTCGCCGCGCAGACAGCAACAACCCAACGAGATGTTCTACCCTGGATCTTTGTTGTACTCCCTAGTCTAGCTCGCCGTCTTCACCGCCATGGTCTCAAACGTGTGGCTTGCATACAGACACGGTGATCCTTGTAATTAATCTGGAATATCATCTGTTCGGGCTTTGAGCTTGACAAATCTCTGAAAGTAGTCTTGCAGGGGTTCTTTTTCTTGCTGAACACATGCTCTCAGTTCATCTGCAGATATAGATGTTCTGTGAAAACCTTGGAAATTTGTTGTCAATTTGTCCCTTAGGTTCTCCCATGAATATATTGATCCGGACTTCAGCCTAGAGTACCATTCGAGGGCTTGATGCTCAATTGCGGTGACAAAGGTCTTGACCAATACAGTATCATCTCCTCCAGCAGACGCTACTGCAGCTTCAAATGACATCAAAAATTGCCTTGGGTCGGTTGAGCCATTGTACTTTGATAAAGAGATAGGCTTGTATTTTGCTGGCCATGGGGTCAACTGAAGGCCTTCTGACAAGGGGGAGTTCTTGTCAAATTTACAAACGAAAGGTACAGATTGGCGGTATACATTCCGAGGCCTATGATGGCCTTCGCCATTGATGTTTGTTTCAAAGTCCGGAGTCACTTGGTAGTTCTCTCTTTTTGCTTCGCTATTTTGCCCTGTCGCGCTTGTCATCTCATCGAGCTCTTTTTGCAGTTCGGCGACTGCGGCCTTTGCTTGTTCAATCTGCAGCCGGAGCCTCTCTTTCTCTCTGGCCCTCTCTTCAGAGATTATCTTCTCCTTTGTTAGCTTGAGTCTTTTTCCAAGTTGTTGCAAGTTGGAGAGCTAACGTATTTGCTTGTCAACTTCATCTTCCTCTGGATCACTTTCCTCAGGGTTGACTGTGGACGATGGTTCCGCCCATTGCTTGCCGGCTTTTGTTTGCTTCGACTTTTCTGCTTCTTCACCAAGAATGAGGTCGGCAGAGCTTTTGGCGGCGATGTCCTCATCACTTGGCCGAATTCCGGCGGCTAAGCTTGCTTGCGCCGCGTCGGAAATCCGGTTGGCCTCGTCGGCCATTTGCCTTGCTTGAATGAATGCCCAACGAATTTCTTCTTCCGAGAATGCCGGGTTGGGAGGGAGAATTTCTTCCTCTAAATCCGGCGGGTAGGAGCTGATGGTGGTTTTTGGACTAGGTGTTTTTTTTCTTTCTATGTGGCATCGCGGGTGGTATTTTCGAGCAACACAAACGGTGGGCGCCGATGTTGGGAATTCTTCATTGTAGCAACAAAGAATCCCGACACGGACAATCAAATGACACTCTAGGAACAACGGAGCAGCATTTCATTACAAGGGTGTAATCTCTCCTGTTCCGTCCCGTCCCACGGAGCCCGGAGGCGGGTATTTATAGGGAAGGCCAAGGGTTATTCCGACATGACCAAATTACCCTTGGCCACCCACTATATTCGCGGAATATTTTGTACAACATTGTCATAAGGGTACAAATGACATTTCCGTTCGACGACGGAAACCCTAACTAGGTGACGTCATTCGTCGACCTGAACCTCGGACGTTGTCATGCCGGGCTTCATCTCCTTCAGAGGATTGCCGCCATTATTGGTCGCCGCCAATTCATCGCCAGCGGTTGGGGAGACCGCATTCTCCTCGAACAATGTCGGCAACCAAATATTGCAGCTTCCTAAGCTGTCGCCAATTCTCGGCCGGGAACTCGAATCGTCGGCAGCTAAGTCACCTGCAGTCAAAAAACCAAAGGCAAAAAAGGGTGTGTCATTATTATCGTAAATACCGATCCCCAACAGGTAACTCTCCCATCTTTTTGCGTTAAAAAAAACTGAAGTAACCAAACACTGAATGAACAGCATGAAGCAAATGGTGAGAAAATGTGCAAATTTCTTGAGGATAATTCAGATGTAAGCATGTATAAATGGCAGGTTCACACGTATTTCAGACATTTAAGTAAAAAGGCCACAGTAAGGTTCAAGAAGGTTAACTGCAAGTTCTGTTCAAGTAAACAGAACGACATATTGAGAAATAGACCCTATCTAAGAAGGTAAAAAAACACCTTCATAAATAAGAAAACACATCCAATCATGATATTGCTTTCAAGACAATTTAATATGTAATGTGATAATACAGGAGCCAACATCTTTTCTTTGTTGGGAAAAAACGCCGGATTTCTTATCAATAACCAAGCTTTTGCAAAGATACGAACCATCAGAGAATAGCAATGGCAGAATTTCATTTAGCAGAGTGAAGAACTTTGAAATGTATTGTAGGTGAGTAAAGCAGTGGTTTTCCTTCTGTAACAGATGTTTAACTCTTTTTTTTTTGGTTGGCGATCAAACAGATGTTCAACTTTGGGTTATTGAGTAAAGACAAAGATTATTAAGAAGACCCAGGGTTCCAGTTATAGCAATTAAGTTCCTATCCCATGTCAGTCACACAGCTTTTCACAACTCAGTATTAATCAGCGATAAGAGGGCGCACTTTAGGATCTATCAAAATTCATTTGGTACATTCGTGCAGAAAAACAATCATGAATCATCAAAACTAAGGATTTTAATTTTTTACAGACAGGAAATATGGATTATTCATGTACAATATACCAAATCCTTTCACACAATACCAAGTACTACTTCACTACATTAATTTCTTTTCTAGTTCACTGAACAAATGTTTCCTGGCAATATTTTTTAAGCTTAGGACATTTCCATATGGGGTTGCACAAAAAAGAATACTTTGGCAATATTTGTTGTGCGTGTATGGCAAACTCGAGAACTTTCTGTTATTGCGAAGAAGATATTGTAAAACAAATAAGGTTACCATCTATCAATCTCTGATTTTTGGCTCAGCAATGCAGCAAGATTTAATCAGAAGAGGAGGGAGAAAGAGATACGTACAAAACGAGAAGAAGTGACTTTAGAAGTTTTGGAAACGGTAGGAGGAATTAGGGGGATCGAACTCGGGCAGAGAAAAACAAATCCTGGCAGGGCGAAAGACGATCGATAACGCAGTCTTACGATCCGTCGATCCCAATAAGTAGGGATTTGTAGGATTTTTCTGTAGCCAATCTCTTCTTGGGTTTGTTGAGAAAAAACGCTGTTGGACCTAAAAAAAAAAAAAAGCTCGATTTGAATGCGGATTACAACTCCTATGATTGACATGAACCGACTCGATCACGCGGTTATAAATAAAAACGATGCGGTGCTAGTATTGGGGGAGAAAAAGGATTCATCTAGTCTCGGAGCAGGCTATGGACGGCGCCGTGTGGCAGGGGAACGGCGAGGCCGCCACGGCTGCTCCAGCATTGAACGACCTTGTGGCATTCAAGAAGAAAGGAGCCCATGGCGACCGCGGGCTAGTAGTCTACAGGCCCGAACACCACAAGCTCGCCATGCTATGTGCCGACCGCGCCGTCGTGTACGAGCACACCGCCGATTTCACCGTGGTGGACAAGAGCCACATATGCCTGGGTGACATCGTCGTCTCGGCGTCCGATCCCAGCGGGCAGATCGGGGTCGTTACGGAGGCCGCCACGTCGCTTGACCTCGTCCGGCTCGGCTACGGCGATGGCGGCGAGCCGGCGGTGGTGGCAAGGGGCGTGTCGCCGGCGGAGGTGCGACGCGTCAGGGAGTTCACCGTCGGCGACTACGTCGTGTCCGGGCCGTGGCTCGGCCGGGTCGTGGAGGTGTCCCTCGACGTCGACGTGCAGATCGGCGACGGCGTCGTGTGCAGCGTCGCCGACGCGGGTGGCGACAAGCTGCAGGTCATCGGCGGCGGCGGTTCCGGCGGCTACGTGCGCGAGGCCACGAACACCTTTGTTTACCCCGGTCAGCGCGTCAAGTCCTCCCCTTGTCTCGACGGCAGCTTCGAGTTCGAGGGCACCGTCTCCAAGGTCCAGATGGGCGCCGTGCTCGTCCACTGGATCGCGTCGGCGGCGCTCGGCACCGACCGGGAAATCTTCAAGGCGTCCGCGCCGCCGGCGTACCAGCGAAACCCAAACGACCTCACCTTGTTCGCCTCCCCTGACGACTGCTTCTGGGGCGTTGGCGATCGCTGCTTCTTTCGCAAGGGAGAGTCGTCGCCGCTGAAGAAGGCGTTGTTGTTCAAGCTGGGAAGGAGGCGTGAGGAGGCTGGAGACAAGGTGAGGCCGCCGGTGCAGGTGGAGGAGCCCCTGTCCGTCGCGGACACCCGCACCACCGCTGACGTGCTGTGGAAGGATAGCACACGGTGGCGCGGCGTGCCGTCGGCGTCGCTGGCCCCCTTCGACGTACTGAACGATTATGAGTTCTTCCCCGGAGAGCGTGTGATCCGCAAGGCTCCTGTCAACGTCGCCGACGGTGAGAAGGATTTAACTGCCGGCGCTGCAGCAGCAGCTGGTCCGGCGGCACGCTACGGCGTCGTGAGAAGCGTTGATGTCGGGAACCACACGGTGCGCGTGTCGTGGTTTCAGACGACGGAACATGGCAGCGAGGTGGAGAGCGATGAGACCGTGAGCGCATATGATCTGGTCTTGGAGTATGATGACGACGTAATCTTCTACGGGAAGGTTGTTGTTCGCCTTCAGCCGTTGGAGACTGCCATGGCCGCCAATGATCTATCATGGGTCGGACATGTCATTGATCTGTGTGATGACGGGCGTGTCCAAGTCAAGTGGGGCGACGGAACCACGTCAAAGGTTAGCCTTCTCTCGTCGCATATTTTTAGTATAAGAAAAATATTGAAAAGTCACCAATAAAATCAGTTTCATGATAATGCACTTTCACTGTCATCACTAGTAGTGTCATAAAATTAGATAATATTAACTTAGTTTTGCAGAGATAGTGTTGTGTATAAAAACTAAAGTGTACTTTCACTATACTCTGGCAATAGAAACCAAATGTGCTATAAGATTGGTTTGGATATAGTGTATTAACATAAGTGCAGTTTGCTATTCTGTATGACAAAGAAATCTAGTCTTTATTTGAAATTGCGTTAAAACAAAAAACATGAATTTTAATCATATGACAACGTTTTAAGTAATTTAATTACTTATATTTTTATTAGGGTTTAATTAAAAATTCAGCTTCCTAGATATGAGATCAGATCCATATATTTCAGGCCGAACCAAATAGTTTGTTTACGAAAATAATTTATGAGAAGGCTCGTTAAAAACTAGCTACAGCTAGTCTATAACAGCTTGTTACAGCCTTGTATCATAATTTAATAGCATAATTATTTGATTTAGCTAACCTATAAGAGTTTATTGCAGCCTTGTATCATATTTTAATAGTATACTTATTTGATTTCGTAGATGTTGGTATTTTTGTTCTAAATTTAATCAAACTCGACATAGGTTTATTTAGCTCACCCATAGAACTTATTTTGGGGCATTTATTTATTTCACAAGTCAAACCACCCAAGGCCAATTTTTGCAATAGACTATTTTCAGCAATAGCTCTAGAAGCAATTTTAAAAAGCATGGAGCTGAAGAAGATTTTAGATTCTAGTAGTTGGTACAGAATTTAAACCACAGCCTTATATAGCTAAAAAACTGACTGAGGGAAAGTGAGCTATGAGCAAAACAATGATGATGTATAACTGACCTCTAATTTGAATTTGATGCATGGCGCCAAATATTATTTCAGGTATTGCCTCACGAGATTTCTACTGTAGAAGAACAAAGTATCAGTGACATGGAAGAGGAAATGGGCGATTGGATGGCCAATGATGCTATCAAGGAGGCACAGCAGGATAAGGATGAGGATCATGCCGTTGCTGCTCCGGTACCTATATCTTATCAACCATATCTCTTACCAACTATATGATAATGTGAACTAAATGTGCTATAAGATTGGTTTGGTTTGGATATAGAGTATTATTAAAATAAGTGCTGTTTCCTAGACAAAGAAATCTACTCTTATTTGTGATTCTAAAAATAAAATCTGCGTTCTTTCAATCATATAACAACCTTTTATGAAATATATTCATCTTTTTATCAGTATCATATTAAAAACTCAGCATCCTACGATATTAGATATACTTGTTTCAGGATGAATAAAATTGTTCACAAACATGGGTTATGAGAAGATAAGAACCAGCTAGTCTATAAGAGCTTGTTGCAGCCTTCGATCATATTTTTACAGTGTACTTATTTGATGTCATAGATATTGGCACCTGTTTTCTCTAAAGCTAGTCAAACTTTAGAAGTTTTCATTTAGCAGAATCCTAGGACTTATTTTGGGACATCTTATTTATCCACAAGTCAAACAACCAAAAGCGAACATTTCGAAAAGACCATTTTCTACAATAAGATTTAGAAGCTGAAGAAGATTTTAGATTCTAGTTGTTGGTACAAACTTTAAACGCTGCCTTAGCTTAAAACAGACTGAGAGACAATGAGTTATGTGCAAATCGAGTAGGTATAATTGACCTCTAATTAAATATGATGGATGGCAATTATTTCAGGTGTTGTCTCACGAAGTTTACGTCGTCAAAAAAGAAACAATCAGTGACATGGGAGAGGAAATTGGCGATTGGGTGTCCATTGATGCCGTCAAAGAGGCACACGAGGACACAGATGAAAATCATGCTGCTGCTGCTGCGGTACCTATCTAATATCAACCATATGCACATTAATGGTCATTACCATGTGTTAACTGTTATCTGGCATGCTCACTTTTGATTATATATAGGGCAACGTAACTGCTGAGAACCAAGGTAATGGTGATGATGATGCCGACGTGAGTGGCCGTGAAGCCAGCACTCTAGTGGCGGGCGGCATCACGCAGGGACTGATGAGACTGGCCGCTGAAGTAAGGGCGAAGGGCAAGAGGCTCTTGGTTCGTGACCCAGAGGGAACGCCAATGTTGGAACCTGCAGCAAAGGAGAACGTCGTCCAACAACCTAATGGAGATGCTGATAGCAAAGACTGCGCCGAGGAGACGTCATCTGCAAATGCCTGCGGTGATGATTTGTTTCACTTTCCGCAGTTTGACGTCGTGCAAATGAGTCCTCCGGATCACTACTTTCTCAAAGATACGGAGCAGGTTCGTAATTGATTTGATTGACAGACACTTCTATTGGCAGTGTGCAGTCTGCAGCATTCCTGGCATTCTAATATCTTGTTAATTATTGGCTGAGAGTTATTAACTGCATGCGCGAATTGATTTATCACAGGGTGTTGGTGGTGGAAGGGAGTGGATCAAGACAGTGCAAAAGGAGTGGAAGATTCTAGAGAACAACTTACCTGGTAAGTAACCATGAAACTGGTTGGTGCATTGTAGCTCAATATGACAATATGATATTTGTTCGATTCCAACATGTTGCATCTTATTCAGATACCATTTACGTGAGAGCTTTCGAGGACCGCGCGGACCTGCTCCGGGTGGCGATGGTGGGCGCTGTGGGTACGCCGTACCAAGACGGCCTCTTCTTCTTCGATCTGCAGCTGCCGCCGACATACCCCGACGTGCCGCCGCGGGTGCACTGCCACTCATTCGGTCTCAGATTGAACCCCAACCTCGAAGAGTCAGGAACAGTTTGCCTGAGCCTGCTCGACACATTCGAGGGAGAGGGCGTCGAGCTCTGGTCGCCGGCGATGTCAACCATCCTCCAGGTTGTGGTCTCCATCCAGGGCCTGGTGCTCACGGTGCAGCCATTCTACAACGACTCTGAGAACGAGGAATACCTAGGCACGCCCGAGGCCGCGCGCAACGAGGTTGTCTTCTCCGAGGACGCTTGCCTGCTCGCGCTCCGGACAATGCTGCACTTGCTGCGCCGGCCGCCGGCGGGGTTCGAGGAGCTCGTGCGCCGCCATTTCCGCCGCCGTGGGAGGTTCGTGCTCCGAGCGTGCGAGGTGTACCTGCACAAGCGCTACCCTGTTGGCACGCTCGATGATGAGGCAAATGCCACAGAGGTGAGAAGTGGGCTGACGTGCTCGGCAGGGTTCAGGTTATCGCTCGCCAAGTTCATGCCGCGGCTCGTCGAGGCCTTTACGGAGATCGGCGCCGACGGGTTTGAGCATTTGGACCGACTCCAGCTCGCACTTGGTGCCAGCGACGGTGGCCACAGGCTGTCATCGTGCCCTCCCACTGCTTCGCACTAGCCGACTGAAATCCCTATCGTTCAGTGCATCTGGGAGTACAATTTTGTATCATTCAACCTTTAATATTAAGACATGATTTCCACGGAGTGCGTTTTCATTCAGTTTGCTTTTAGAGTTATATAATAGATTACAAACTTTCTCAACGATACCTTCCAAAAAAAAGAACTTTCTCAATGATTTGGAGATGCCTACCAAGTCAACACTCATGTTGCGGCGACCCTTCGTCCCATCATCTAAAAAAAGTACACACTCATGTCAAAGAAGAAGACTGACCAAGCCTGGCAGCTAATCCAGGTCGTGTTACCTGGTAAGTCAGCAGAGGCCGTGCTGGGCCATTGACACAAGTACAGGCCGGGCCAACAGGAACCTGATTACGATGTACACATATGTGCTCCAAAATGATCTCAAAAAAAAAATATATGTGCTCCAAAAAAAAAAGGGAAGTCTCTAGCGCGTCCATACGCGCTTATGCGCTAGCGCGCGTCCGTAGGCGGCCCAGCCCAACAAGAGCGCAGCAGCGCGAGCGGAGGCGAGCGGCTGCGGGCGGGCAGCGCGGCGCGGCGGCGAGGGCGCCGCCGAGTCGCCGGCGGTGGAGGAGGGCGGCGGGGTTAGGGTTCCGGGGCTGTCGCGCTTGGGGAAGGAGCTCCAATACCCGTCGGCCATAGAAGGAGGGGGTTCGGGGGGCGGCGGCCGCGACCCGGCGGCGGGCTGCGGTCCGGCGGTGCGGCGAGGCGGCGGAGGCGCCGCCGGAGCCGCGGGCGGCAGGAGGGCGGTGGGCAGGGTAGGCGGCGGGGGCGTCTCGTCGGAGAATTTAGCGCGGCGGCGGTTGGCGGGCGGCGGCGGTGTGTGCGGGCGGCGCGGCGAGGCGGCGCGGCGCCGCCGGCCGCCGGTGGTGGCGGCTGGTGGGGGAGGGGCTCGTGCGGAGGGCGACGACGTCGCCGGGGACGGCGACGGAGGCGCAGGGGCGGGGCGCGTCGGGGCGGGGGCGGCGGCCGTCGTTGAAGAAGACGACCGGCTGTCAGACGCCCTGGGACACGTGGCGGTCGATGGCAGGGGACGCGCGCTCGGTTATTGCGCGTACGGACGCGCAATAACCGGCCCCAAAAAAAAATGACCCCGATATGATTGCCGAGCAAACGCACAAACAATCCTAGCCGACGCCCTCTCCTCCTCCAGGTTGGTTGTATCGGTGCCTGTCACGGACCGGTACCTGGGCCGTCTCCTTATCCAGGCAGGCCATGGGCCTTGTAATAGGCCTAGACTATTTCAGCCAATGGGCTATTGTAACAGGATAGCTGAACTGAACGATGTCGCGGTGGGCATATAAGCCTCACCGGTTGGAGGTGGGCGAGACATCGATGAAATGGTCAAACACTAGTTCTTCCTTATCTGTTCCTTTCTTCTCTTCCAAGTTCCTCCCCAAATCCTACCAACTACCTGCTGTTCTTCCCCAAATCTCCCTTATCTAGAGAAGTATCGTGACATTTGGTACCAGAGCCTTGCACCACGCTACGATCTGGCGCCGAAGAAGAAAAGTTCGCAGTTCGAGGCAAGGATGGATGCGGCAATGGAAAAGGTGGAGAAGCAGAGCGCTGGGTTGGAGGCGCTGATGAAGCAGCTCATCGACGACTCCGCCAAGCAACGCACAGCCTTGACGAAGCTCGAGGAAGCAGTGAAGGAAATCAAGGTTTCGACGACCGCGGTGAACAAGCGGATCGAGGAGTTGGAGCAGAATGAAGCGAAGACCCTACCTCTTCAACATCCGCCTCCGCCTCCACCACTGCCACCAAAGCCAGTGTTTCCGCCGCCACCTCTACGGATCCCCAGCGACAAGTCGCCGCCGACGGTGGAGAGGAAGGAGGACCCGATTGCTGAGGCCAACGGCCGCCGCATCGAACTCAGGAACCGGGGTGTTGTGGGAGGAATACTTGGTACTCCTCCGCATCCCCCGGAGAAGGGTATGTCCCACTCCGCTCCTGCTACTCCTAACTATCGTTCTGATCCTGTGTTCGCCTAGTACTTTGAGTCAGGTTCTGGGGAAATCGATAGTCCGCCAAATCCCAAACCTACTGAGCCTGCGTTGATGTCCCACAAAAACCTACCCAAGTTGGATTTCCCAAAATTCAACGGAGAGAACCCAAAAATTTGGCGTTGCAAGTGTGAGGTGTATTTTGAGGTGTTCTCGGTTCCAGAGTCCTTGCGCACTAGGTTTGCTACTCTAAACTTCACTGATAAGGCTGCCTTATGGTTAGAAACGGTGGAAACCCAGGGTCGAATTGAAGAGTGGGAGTCCTTGTGCGGTTTGGTTTTGAGTAGATGGGGAAAAGATCAGCATCAGTTGTTTATGCAGAAGATCCTTGTGCTCCGTCAGACAGGCTCTGTAGCGGAGTACATTGAGAGATTTGAGGAGTTACGCCACCAAATTTTGTTACATGATCCTACAGCTAGTTCGGTGTTTTTCGTTTCTCGTTTTTTAGAGGGTTTAAATGAGGATATTCGTTCTGTTATTAAACTGCACCGTCCTGTAGACATGGATACTGTCTGCTCTCTTGCCATGTTACAGGAGGACGATCTAGATGCCTCTAGGCGCCGAGGCTCTACCCGTTCTGATGGACGAGATCATTCCAAGTCATCAGTAAAATATGGCTCGACCATAGACAAGCACAAGAAATCTTTTGATACATCTAAGGAAGAGTCATCTGGCATGAAATCTGATGATAAACTAGCCAATCTGAAGGCTTATCGTCGAGCTAAGGGTTTGTGTTTCAAGTGTGGTGAAAAGTGGGGGCACGGTCACACATGTCCTGCTCAAGTTTCGATACTTGTCCTTGAAGAACTGTTGGAAGTTCTACAAATCACTGATGCTCACAATGAGGATAGTGACTCTGATGAAGGGGCTGACTTAATGTCTATTTCTGATGCTGTTGACACCAAGCAGAGAAAAAGAAGAACTATCAAGTTGCAGGGAATGATAGGTAAAAGACAGGTTCTGATATTGGTGGATTCAGGCAGTATTGGGACATTTGTGAATGAAGCCTTGGTGCACAAGTTGAATCTGCCTACTCAACCTGCTCCTGCTATGCAGTTTTCTGCTGCTAATGGGGGGAAAATGCATTCTGACAGAATGGTGAAGCAGCTGGAATGGTAGGTGCAGGGATACACCTTCAGACAAGATGTTAGGGTAATTCCTCTTGGCTGTTACGATATGATTGTTGGAGCTGATTGGCTAGAGGATCATAGTCCCATATGGATCCATTGGAAGGATAAAATTATGAAGTTTGAGCAAGAGGGCAAGAGGGTATGCTTGCAGGGAGTGGTTGATGACCTCACGCAATGCTTATCAGTTTCTGCTCGAGGGCTGCAGGGTATGATGAAGAGAGGGGCTATATCCCACTGTATTGAGTTATGTTCTCAAGATCTTGCAACCTCTGTCAGAGAAACAGACATCTGTGCTGTCGACAAGGAGTCCTTACCTTCATCTATATCAACTGTTCTACAGAAGTTTGCTCATCTATTTGAGGAACCTAAGGACCTACCTCCAAAAAGGGCCTTTGACCATCATATTCCTCTAGTGAAGGGTGCTCAACCTGTCAATATCAGACCCTACAGATACTCTCCCCACCAGAAAAATGAAATTGAGAAACAGGTTCACACAATGCTCGACAAAGGGGTTATCCAGCGAAGTGTGAGTCCTTTTGCCTCATCTGTCTTACTAGTCAAGAAGAAAGATGGTACTTGGCGTTTCTGTGTGGATTATAGATTACTCAATGAATTAACAGTCAAGAACAAGCATCCCCTTCCTGTGGTAGATGAACTATTGGATGAATTGGCTGGTGCCAGGTGGTTCACAAAGTTAGACTTACATTCTGGATACCATCAGATCAGAATGGCTGAGGGGGAGGAGTTCAAAACTGCTTTTAGGACACATCAGGGTCTGTATGAGTTTAGGGTTATGCCCTTTGGTCTCACTAATGCACCAGCAACCTTCCAAGGAGTGATGAACACTATCTTTGAACCTTTATTGCGCAAGTTTGTATTGGTGTTTGTAGATGATATCCTCATTTACAGCAATTCTCTTCAAGAACACGTGGATCATTTAACTGCAGTCTTTGAAATTCTGCATACACATCAGTTGTTTGTGAAGAGGAGTAAATGTTCCTTTGCACAGCAATCCTTGGAGTACCTTGGACATATCATCTCAGCAGGAGGAGTGTCCACAGACCCAGCCAAAGTAGCTGCTGTTGATAACTGGCCACAACCCCAAAATCTTAAAGAATTGAGAGGATTTCTTGGGCAGGCAGGTTATTACAGGAAGTTTATCAGGCATTATGGTATTCTGTGTAGGCCTCTCACCCAATTGTTGAAAAAAGGTGTGCAGTTCTCATGGTCACCACAAGTTCAGGAAGCTTTTGTGACTATCAAACAGGCTCTTACTCAAGCTCCTGTCTTAGCCATCCCTGATTTTAATAAGCAATTTATATTGGAGACAGATGCTTGCAATACAGGAATTGGGGCAGTTCTTATGCAAGATGATCACCCTGTGGCTTTCTTGAGCCAGATTCTCAGCAAAAACAATCAGGAACGTTCCACATATGAGAAGGAATGTCTAGCCATCCTGTTAGCAGTGGAAAAATGGAGATCTTACCTGTAGCATAGGGAATTCATCATTAGAACTGATCAAAGAAGCCTCATGCACCTTACTGAGCAGCGATTCACCACTGGCATTCAGCATAAAGCATTTGTACGGCTGATGGGCCTACAATATAAGATACAATATAAGAAAGGGAGCACCAATGCAGCGGCTGATGCTTTGTCTCGATGTGTGTCTCCTGAAGAGGTGCATGCTGTTTCAGCTGCCATCCCTGCTTGGTTAGAAAATTTATGTGCAGGTTATCATGATCATGAGGAGGATACAGCTCTTTTAACTGAACTTAGCTTGACTGGCAGCAATGCAGCAGGGTTTTCACTGGTAGATGGAGTAATTAAGTATAAGGGAAGGATCTGGCTGGGTCATAATACTTTGGCTCAGAATCATGTCTTGGAATCTCTCCATGATAGTGGCATTGGTGGACACTCAGGCATTAAAGGGACCTACCAGAAAATTAAGTCTCTCTTTGCCTGGCCGAAGCTCAAAGAAACTGTAACTGCTTATGTTCAGAGTTGCTCCATTTGTCAACAAGCTAAATCTGAGAAAGTGAAACTACCTGGGTTACTACAACCTCTACCAGTACCTACGCAGGCTTGGTCTATGGTAACAATGGACTTCATCGAAGGGCTGCCGAAATCAAATAATTTCACTGTGATTTTGGTTGTCATTGATAAATTGTCCAAATATGCTCACTTCTTACCGATGGCACATCCCTTCTCTGCCCTGCAAGTAGCGCAACTGTACTTCACTCAGATTTACAGGTTGCATGGTATGCCGGAGATTATTGTGTCAGGTAGGGACCGTATCTTCACAAGCAATCTATGGCAGGAGTTATTCAAGCTGGCTGATGTTAGATTGATGATGAGTTCATCCTACCATCCACAGACCGATGGTCAATCAGAACGACTTAATCAATGTGTGGAGACGTATCTACGTTGTGCAGTACATGCCAAGCCAAAGAAATGGTCTCAATGGTTACCACTTGCTGAGTATTGGTATAATACAACTTATCATTCAGCCATTGGTCGTTCTCCCTTTGAAGTCCTGTATGGACATCCTCCGCGGCATTTTGGCATCTCTGATGATAATGCAGTCACTAGTTCAGATCTGGAGGATTGGCTCAAGGAGAGAAATCAGATGACTGAATTGCTGCAACAACAATTGCTGCGGGCACAGCAACGCATGAAGATGCAGGCTGACAAACATCGTTCGGAAAGGGAGTTTGCGGTTGGTGACCTGGTGTATCTCAAAGTGCAACCGTATGTGCAGACTTCACTGGCTCCCCGCAGTTGTCAGAAGTTGGCTTTTCGCTTCTTTGGACCCTATAAGATTCTGCAACGGGTTGGTCAGGTGGCTTACAAGCTGGAGTTACCTCCTCATGCACAAATTCATGATGTTGTTCATGTATCTCAACTAAAGCGGCATGTGCCAGCCAACACACAGTTCAGTGGTGATATTTCGGTTATCAATTTCTCTGATTACTCTACTCTCGTGCCAGCTGAGTGCCTTCGTCATCAACTGATCAAGAAAGGAGCATCTACTTCTGCTCGTGTGCTGGTGCGCTGGCATGGATTGCCGGCTTCTTTGGCGACATGGGAGTCCCTGGAAGTTCTGAAGCGGGTTCATCCTTCGACTGCATCTTGGGGACAAGCTGCAACTTAAGCGGGGGGGAATGTCACGGACCGGTACCTGGGCCGTCTCCTTATCCAGGCAGGCCATGGGCCTTGTAATAGGCCTAGACTATTTCAGCCAATGGGCTATTGTAACAGGATAGCTGAACTGAACGATGTCGCGGTGGGCATATAAGCCTCACCGGGTGGAGGTGGGCGAGACATCGATGAAATGGTCAAACACTAGTTCTTCCTTATCTGTTCCTTTCTTCTCTTCCAAGTTCCTCCCCAAATCCTACCAACTACCTGCTGTTCTTCCCCAAATCTCCCTTATCTAGAGAAGTATCGTGACAGTGCCATGGTGCTGCGCTTTCTGTCCAGGACTCTTCGCTGGGATCGTGATTCGCCGGCGGTGGACTCTACGGCTCCCACCTCTCAGGTACCTAGTTCACTCTCGTCGATCGATTCACCTACGATACCTGCAATTAGCTGTCCGGCCGACTCCTTAGTTCTTGCAAGATCCCATCGTCTAAAGCCGAAATTAATTAACCAGTAGGTCTCGTCGACCCCGATCAAACTCTTTATATATATACACATATAAATTGATATGATGTGCCAGTGGCTTAAATTTTGTCTCAGACAAATATAGCCTGAGTTCAGACACTTGTTATCAAACAGGATCTGTAATTTGACCCAATAATCATGAATATCGCCACTTAAATATGCACAATAAGTGCCGGATTATGGCCTAGATTTGTTGCTTTTGCTTCAAAGAAAGTGTTGATGTCAAGTTTTTACTGAAGCAATTTGTAGTGGGTGGTCCCCCCTGCCCCAGCCCCCACATTGAGCACCCAGCGAATACGATGAACCGTTAATTCCGTGATATCTGGGCATTTGATTTACTTGAGGGAAGAAGAAAATTTGTGATTTACTTTTCATGAATCGTTAATTCCATCATTATATTTTTCTTTTTCTTTGTGACTTTTTGTGATTGTAAATGCAACTTTGACAACTACTCCCTCCTACTTTCCTTGGGCATATTTGGGAGCATCACAGAGACCAAGTCCCAACTAATTCTGCGATTAACAGCACCCTGATCATTTTAATCACGGTGTGATGTTTCGTTCCTCAAAACTCAGCACTTCCAATGTACAGGCTTCACGCGACGTCCTTTCATCAGGCCCACACGAGAGAGAGAGAGAGAGAGAGAGAGAGAGAGAGAGAGAGAGAGAGAGAGAGAGAGAGAGAGAGAGGGTAATCATTTGGTTTATGTCTCGATGTACTGGGCAAACGAAGAGGCACGAGACATAATTCCCATTCTAGGCCAACAGGTATTTTCCCTGCACTGAGGAGCCCAAAGGAGACACGCTTAGCAAAGGTTGAAAAGTCTATTGGGCAAATATGCCCAACAAAAGTAGGAGGGAGTACTATATAGCCTTCTATATTGATATTTATGTTCTATATATATTGTAGAGTTGAAGTGTTTCCAAAAAACAAGGTCTATAGCAGTATAAATATCATATATTCTGTCTTGATAGCTTTACCCATACTGGTGGCCAAACTTTTGAAAGTTCGATAGTATGGATTCTTAAAGGACTATTGTTAGCCAAATGAAGCAATGCTCTCTCGTCAATTAGCATCAACTGACCTGCATGAGTAGCTGTTTTGAATCATATTACTACCTCAACTACAATTCTCTAAATTATCCTACCAGGGTGGATCGAGCAATGGAGCTAAAGCTGATGTTGCTAGGAAGACGAAGGAGGAGGTTGATCGTTTGTTGGAAAAATTAGCAAAAGCAGGAGTGGAGATAGATGAAAAGATAGCTAGTATTATCGATGGTGAGATAGCTAGTATTAAAGATGAAGCCGCCAGGTAAGTGGAGGCGCTACAACTTATTTGATTTTTACTGAACTGAAATGATGCTAACATTCTTGAAATGATAGGGAGAATATCAGACAGCCGAAGAATAATAGAATGAAGTTACTGGACACTTTTGCAAGTATTACTTTTGGTTTCATAATGGGAGCAGAATACATGCATGCCTTGCATTGGGTAACTTTGCATCTGCTCCTGCGGTCTATTTTCGGTAGCATGTTAGACCAGTTGGAGACAAAATCCGAATTGAGCAGTGGCGGGAGCATGCATGCGAGCAGGCCACGGGATCAGAGCAGGGAAGCCGTATCCAAAGAGTAGACGTGCTTAATTGAATAGCCTACGTATTGCGGGTCCACTCGATTTATTGTACGAAAAAACAAGTATAGGTAATCTATGTAAGTCCTCGTAGCTAACTATGGTATGGGGAAACCTATTTATGTAGTAGAGATGATTCCTATATTGTGGTTTTCGGCATAAATCATGCAAGTCTTACAGAGTTACAGTCTTGCTACTGTAGCTCAAAGTCGTTGTTCTAAGCTGCAAGGAGTAGGTGCTCAGTTAGGTACTGCAGGTTGATTAGTGTTTGGTACTTACATGTGGTGTGTGCGATGGCTACCTTTGGATGCACTGTTGCAATTACCTGTGGTGAGCTTCTATCATGTGACGTCAAGGCACCTGCTTCATGCATTTAACCTAGGTTCTCTTCATGATAGAACGTAGGCGCTGCAGATGTGAGACCTTGAGGTACGTGTTTAGGAAGGATTTTTCCAACATGGCACCCCTGTAATCGATGGCAGTTTATTAGAGCATCACCAACAGACTAGCCAAAACAATTTCTAAATTTACCGATTTTAGTCATTATCTAAAATAAAATACCTCCTAAACCGGTGAGGGTATCAACAGACTAGGTAAACTTTATTTTAAAACTTGCCACGTCAAGATCTTTCTTTTTTTTCCCTCCCGTATCGATCTAGAGCAGTATTACGCAAAGGCGTGTTGAAGCCAAGAGACCTCGTTTCGTTGCTATACCGAGTGAATTGCCTGATGAAAAATGGTGCCTGGTCAGGCGTGACGTGCTTGCCTGGTCAGTCACGTGGAGGGGTAGCGAATCCATGGTGGCAGGTTTCTGTCCGAGGCAGATGAGGCAGCGAGCTCCACACCAGCAGGTTCCGTCCCCAGGCAGGCGGGGCAACGAGCTCAGCAGCGGGCGAGGATGCGCGGGAAGCGGACGTGGGCGCAGGAACTCGAAGGTTTGCGCGTGGGAAGGACTAATGGCGAGCGAAGCACGCTCGCCAAGCTTGGCTAGCGAGGAAACAGGGATAGCGACGACGCTATTTTGGCGATGGATGTGGCGAGTCTGTTGGACAGCGATTTTCGATTCTGTTCGCCAATTTTAGATAAAAACAACATTTTGGCTAGTCTGTTGGTGATGCTCTTAGGTCCATTGCATCCTGTGGAGCCGGAGCCCCCTCCGCAACAGAATGATTCTATTATTCTTGAGCGGTCACTGTGTAGCATGCCTTGAGCGGCAGGTGGGCGAGGCGTGGCCGTTGGGGCTGTGCTGTGGAGGGGAGCCTTCCTTTGGCTGGGTCTCCATCAACGAGCTGGGAGGGCAGAGCTAGCTAGGCAGCCGGCTTGACGGCGAGATGCTTTCGAGTTTGAAGCAAGGCGTGTCTAAGATGGCTCGATGGCCAAGCAGTTGATGGCAAGCGAATTTTTGTGTTTGATCTCTTGGAATGCTTACATTTTGGAATATGGAGGGAGCAAACATTGAAAATTACATTTAATGAATGAGCCAAGAAAAGGTATGATTCTGATTTTCTCATCATGGCAAATGCATCCAATCAGGAATGCTGGCTATATATAGAGACCAGTCCTCGAAAATACAATGTATCCCATTGCTCCGTGCAACGAACTGATTCCTCATAGTTAAAAAAAAAAGGTGGGGGGATTTTGTAACAGAAAACCAAGGTGGTACACACTACATTGATTTCAGATATGTTTCTTCGTGCATGCATGATTCAACAATAGGGCGTACCTGCGCAACAAATTAGACATCGGAGGTACCAGGATACCTATTTTCTGTCCGGTTGCTGAAATCGGTGCTCCCGACATGTTCAATACTCCAGCTCCTCTTGCTAGACACATCGAGGCCGACCAGTACCAGCTAGCAGACGTCAAAGTTTGCACTATGTGTTGGCTCCAGTTGCCTTGCATTTTGGTTCCTGGCAGCCCAACGGCACTTCAGCTCGAATCTGTGGGCTGCTAGGGTTGCAACCTTCCCCGGGCAAATCCTCATTGCAAATGGTGAAATATTAGAGCCGGAGGCGAAATTCCTTCCAATTGTTTTGCACAAGCATGGGAATTGTTGTATACAGTAATCTTCCTCCATTTCTTCTTCTGTGGCAGCTTCGGACACGCCCTATTATGCAGTCCTGAGGCTGCAGGACCAACTCCAATGGCAGGGGTATGTGCGTGCATTATCCAAGAGGGGTTTTACTGTCCAAAATAATGGCCATTAGTGTCTTTAAACTAATGGCCATTAGTTTGATCTAACGGTTCACATTTAATATCAGAAATCAACTACTAATGACCATTAGTAAGGGTAATATGAGAAAAAATAGTCGACTTATAATAAATTATTCCGTTTTTATAAATAAAATCAAATTGTTTAAATGTTTTAATCAATCTCCATTCTTGGGCCTAGCCCTACCCTGCCCGGCCGATTCAATCCACGAACTGAACTGAATCGTCGTCCTCCTCGGCGAATCTATATCCGGTGAAAAAATAAGACATCGGCAGCGCTCCTGCTCCCGGCCTCTATGCCACTTTCTTGCTCCTCACCACAACCGTGGCCGCATGCGTTTGAACAGGTCCTGTCTCTGACACTTCATTGGGTCCGATGCTTGATTAAGTAGGCATGAGGAAGCAATTAATCTATGAATCCGAAACATTCTAGCATATGCCGATCAGCTTATCCACAAGTTCAATCAATTGATGTGAGTACCAGTACATAAATCATGGCTAGACCTTGCGATGAATGAGCAAAGATCATTCTGGCCGCTATTTTGAGGAGAGCCATGTTTCAGAAGGAATCGGGACGGAGGACAACCACGACACTCACGTGGCTGGGGATCAGGACGGAGGGCGAGGAGGCGCTGGCATTGCGGGGAAAAGAAATGCCGGCGACCACGGCGCTGGCTTGCAAGGGACAAACGGTGTGGGTGATGGCGATGAAACTAGTCGACCCCGGGTGGCCATACGATCTAGGCATTTTTTTATTGGGCTTCACAAAAACGTTGGCCGGCCCAACAACTCTTTTCGATAATATAGAATGTAAATTCTTTAATTAATGTGCAATTACAAAATCGCCCTCAAACTAATGGCTATTAGTTTGAGGAAACTAATGGCCATTATTTTGGACAGTAAAACTCCTCTTATCCAACGGATGTTGCAGCATCGTCGGGTTGGAGGGACTTCAGGAGTTCAGGTGGTGCTGTTTTCTTGATGTTGCTCCTCAGCTAGTCACTGGTACGAAGGCAGTGAGCGCTGTCACGTGTTGCATGCCTCGACTATAGAGGGTTGGTTTTTTTTTTTTTTTTTTTTTGGAGGGGACTCTAGAGGGTCGGCTGGGCAATGGTTGCTGGCAGGGTGGCATGGGCAGCGCAGGTCCACGGTGGATAGTCGTCTGTGCCAAGGTACACTCTGTGGCCCGCGGGAATGTCACACCAGCAAGACCCAGCTTGCGCGAGCAGAGGCTAATATTTTCTCTGTTGTGATTACGATTTGGATGCTAACCTGGCAGCAAGATTTTCTCATTCCAGATAATATTTGCTCTGAATTTGTCGCATTGCTAACTACAAATTTAGATCTATAGGAAAAAGTACCAATATGGATAAATCAAAATTCTAGGAACAGACCCCGTTGTGCCCTGGGCGTCCCGCATGTTGCCTTGTTGTACCTCCCTTCGTCACATAACTGGCGAAGGCGGCAACCTCCCTCTCTCCGCACAAATAAAGACACCAGTCGAGGAGATCTGCAGTGCCGGAGCTGCATAGTCGAGGGGATTCCATTGCAGATACTGCATCGTCGACGACAGGGGGGGGGGGGGGGGGGGGGGGGGGGGGGCCTTGCAGGGCGGCAGACTCGATGGGATCTCCGGTGCCAAGGCTGAGCCATCGAGGGGAGCCAGCCACAGCCTGCGTCGCCTTCAAAGATCAGGTACGACGGACCTTGGAAGGCTGCCGGTTCGATTGTGGTATGTGGCGTTGGTGCTACACCGCCTAGGGGAGCCCGCTGCAGATGTTGCGCCATCTGTCAATGGCAGTCTGCCTCGGACTGGGTCTCCGTCAGTGAGCGGGGAGGAAAGGCAGCCGTCTCAGTGATGAGGTGTTTTCGAGTTCGAAGCAAGGCATGTCCAAGCAGGCTTGATGGTGAAGCGACGACCGTGGACGTTGATGTCCAAAATCAGGAGATGAGTGTAAAAGGGAACGCTAGATGAAACTTTTTTAGGGGCAACATCATCTTTTCTCCTACTTGATATTTTTACATTTGAACCCTTGTAATGCTTACAATTTAGAATGAAGGGAGCAAACACTTGCAATGGGTAAACGAGAAGGTACACCGTTTAATGAATGAGCCAAGAAAAGGTATGATTCTGAATGCATCCAATCAGGAATGCTAGGCTATATATAGAGACAAGTCCTCCAAAACCAATGTAACCCATTGCTCCGTGCAATAAAATCGATTCATCATGGTGAAAAGAAACCTGGGGGGGGGGGGGGGGGTGACGTTGAAACAGAAAAACAAGGTTATAAATACTATATTGGTTTCAGTGTTGTTTCTTCACGCATGCCTGGTTCAACAATACGGTATACTTGCATGAGAAGTTAGGCATCGGAGGTATCGGGATACCAGTTTGCAGCGCGTCTGCTGACCTCCGTGCTTCCGATATGTTCAATAGCTCCTCGTGTTGGACTGAGTGCTGACCCTTGAGGACTGTAAGGGGCCAGTTGGAGGCCGACCAGTGCCAGCGACGTCCAAGTTCGCACTCTGTGTCGACTCAAGTTGCGACGCATTTTGGTTCCTGACGGCCCGGCCGCGCTCCAGGTAGAACCCGAGAGTGAAAACCAGCGACGGCTTCTTCACCATGCAGTGAGAACAAACCGCACGCGCCTCGCCCCCAATTGACCGCTGGCGTCGCAATATTCTTCAGTCGAATCCCCTCCGGTGGCTGCGGAGTGTGCATTATCCAACGACGCTGTATAGAGATGTATACACGGCGAGGATTCAATAGTAGCGTCAGTACTAGTCGTGCACCAGCAGTCTTCATCAGTGGGATGCTGCTCACTTGGTCGATCAGTGCCCACTGCTAAGGGTTGCTGTGGATCCAAAATTCTGGTCTAGTGGCCGCTAATGAGTAACTGCCCTGTGATACATTGCCTGGCTGGGTGATACATTGCCCAGACAAGGCCTTCAAAATACAGTGTGCCCCCATTGCTCCGTGCAATAAACCGATTCATCACAGTCGAGGGGAGCTTGCCTCAGACTTGGTCTCCGTGAATGAGCGGGGAGGGCGGAGCTAGCTCCCAAGGCAGCCTGCTCAATGGCGTCGTGCTTTCTAGTCGAAGTGAGGCATGTCCAGAGAGGCTTGATGGTGAAGCGACGGCGTAGGCCGAGGGGAGCCCACTGGACTGTGAAGGAGATGAGAGAAATTAAAGTGAATGGTAGATGGAACTTTTATGAGGGCAACATTGTCGTTTCCCCTTATACATTTGAATGCATTTTGGAATGGAGAGAGTAAACATTGTCTTCTCAGAAGGAACACCATTGAATAAATGAGCCAAGGAAAGGTATGATTCTGAATTTCTCGTAGTGGCAAATGCATCCAATCAAGCATGCTGGGCTATATATAGAGAGTCCTCAGAAATACAATGTACCACATTGCAGCCGTGCAATGAATCGATTCATCAGAGTTGAACAAAGTGGGGAAATGTTGTAACAGAAAAAAACAAGTTCATAACTACTACACTGATTTCAGTTTTGTTTCTTCGCGAACCAATGATTCAACAATATGGTATACCTCATGAGTAGTTAGGCATCGGAGGTATCGGGATACCAGTTCGCTGTGCGGCTGCTGAAATCGTTGCAGGCAACATGTTCCATAGCTCCTCATGGTAGACAGAGTGCAGACACTTGAGGGTAGATAGGGGCTGGCTGGAGCCGCCAAGTTCGCACTCTGTGTCGACTCAAGTTGCCATGCATTTCAGTTCCTGATGGACCAACGGCGCTCTAGGTAGAATCTCAGCGCTAATACACGCGACGGTTTATTCACCAAGCAGCGAACACAAACCGCATGGCCTGCCCAGTCCGATTGGCTGCTGGCGTCGCAATAATCTTCAAATCCTTTCGAGTGGCAGCGGAGCGTGCATTATCCAATGAAGATGTCTACAGTGGTATGGATGGCGAGGATGTAATAGCAGCGTCAGTACTAGTCGTGCACCGGGAGCCTGTACTGACCACTGATAAGCACTCTGGTTTGCTGTGGATACAAAGTTCCTGTTTTTTTTTTTTCCCCCTGGTGTAGGCCGGCCGCTGCCCACCCTGAGATTTGGGCCAGTGACCCACCCCCACCCTAGCCCAACAAAGCCTAGCGAGGCAGCCAGCCCAGACGGCACACGCGAACAGGCGAGGCGAGTGCGACGGCGGCGAAGCTGCGCCCGTGCGTTGTGTGCCTGCATGCGCGTGCGCCTGCGCGGTTGCGAACTCCGCTGGCACCTGGCAGCGAGCGGCGGCGACCCAGCGAGCCCTGCACCCGTGCTTCTACGCGGCTGCGCCCCTGGGTTGGGTCCGCCCTCCGCCGTGACCAGCGACGAGACGAGCAAGGCTGCGTGCTGTTTGATGAAATGCCTGGTAGGGCTTTGGTGTGCTGTAACTCGACAATTGATGGTTATGCTAGGCCAAAGGAGGGTTCTCAGTATTTTCAGAGCATGCTTTCGTGTGGAGTAAAGCCTGGTAGCGTTGCCGCAGGCCCGCAGTTGGGGCTGTCATGGCTTGTGCTCAGCTGGGAGCTCTGGAGCAGGGCTGGTGGCTTCATTCTTACTTGGCGAAGAAGGTATTGTTCGATGTTGTGGTGCAGATAAGTGAAGTTTCAGAATTAAGATTAAAGTCTTCAAGTTGTATATTTCTGATTTCTTTTGCCTACTTTCTTCGTTTCTTTTAGTAATTATGGTCATGTTTATCTACTTTTAATCATGCTTAATGCGAAAAAAAATTTCCGGCCCACCCTGAGTTTGAACCCTGGCTCCGTGTGATACTCCCTCAGTCTATTATTTCTGTTGCTAAGACAAGAAACACAGTATACATTGGCTGGCTGGGTGATGAGAGGAACACATACTTTTCCACTTAGTCATCTGGAGACCTCTTTTTTTTGTTTGTATATAGTCACTAGGCTTATTGGTCTTGTTAGTGTGTTGAAATGCTTATTGAACCTATGTTCGTTGGTCTCATGGGCCTCTAGGATCTGTATATTATTCGGTGATGTATTTGGTGACGGCGCGTTCACTTGTTACACTCTTGGTCCATCTCTAATGAGGGTTTTCCCAGCAGGTAGCGGTACGATTTGGATGGTGTGGAATTTGTCCAGTCTTGTATTGACAGATTGCCACTCTACGACACAAGGAAAATCGTTGAAGGCCCATGTTGACCCAGATTATAAATTGAAGCGTATAACAAACAGAGATCTTTTATGATGGCCCGCATTTCCTTGCTCTATAAATCGGATCATACCTAAGCGCATTTGTCGCAGCTATGATACGCTGCATGTGCAAGCTCTTGCCCAACGTATCACATTCGCTATTTCATGGAGTGCTCCTTGCCGTGTGTGGTAGGTATTGCTTGTTTAGGAAAGAGAGGCATTCGGGACCTAGGTGCTAGTAGATTGAAGCTTTGAATCAGATGAAATTACAGCTTACGTCTCATGTGATGTATTAGCGAGACTGTAGTAGAGTAACGTGCTGGCAGAATATTAGTTCCCAGCAGATCTCTACGGCAGACAAACAAGTATAGCTAGGAGCCACTATCTGTTGGAAGAATACAAACAAATGGTAATATCCCAGATGGCATGCTTGTCCAAGCAGAACGGGAGAGAGACGCAAACTCCATGTACGTATACATGTGAGAAGTCAACAAGTTTCTTCATACATGCTTCCATATTACAATTAATGGAAACACTTGTAGGTCAGACAAGTGGGAGTAGGAGGCGTTAGGGTGGCAGCAACAATCGCAGCGTCAAAACTGCCTGCACAAATATCTCATCAAAACTGCCAAGTTAAGCCGCTAGGCATTCATATTACATGATGAATCAACCAAGTCCACTGTCAAGATTTATGGAAAGCACGGAAGTCGCGTCTGCAGCGTGATCCAGAAGGACAAAAATATGACGCATCTTGCCTTCTCGGTTCATTCTGTAATTCCACGGTTCATTTTGTTTTGCAATTACGTCACGGCACCTGCCAAATCATACGTTGTGAACTTACAGTGAATCAACACAAGCACATTGACTGAACCCATATCATAAGCTTGCGTAATCCAACTTCAAGAGTCTCTAATTATTGTCATCTAAATTCTGATGACCATAACCTTTTTTTTTTGGGTCATCAGACATGTTAGTCTTGACGGAACGTCCTATGCTTATTTAATCAGTGACCAATAAAAGCCATGTGGGACTGCCGTGATTTTTTTTTTTTTTTTTTTTTTTTGAGATCGGCCTGCCGTGATTATGATTGAGTAGTGCGAACTATATAGTTGAAAGAAATGCAAGCACGCTGAGAGCAGGGATAATAGATTCGCCAGCTTGCCGGCGTCTCCCGATTCCATCTCGGCTGACCTGCCGAGCGGTGGTGGCGGGCCCTACAGTTTTTTAATGCGCTCGCAAGACGTGGAAGGATTTGAGAGTAGCGGTGCGCAGCTGCCCGTTTCGCCCGCTTGTGCGGCGTTTCGCGAGTCAGTTGCCTCCTCCTCTCTCCCACGTAGGATTTCGCCGGCTCAGCTTTTTTTAGAAAAAGAAATATGCATTAATATTCCAGCCTCTGTATCGATCGATACATGTAGCTGTCCATTATTACAACCAAGGTCCGAACGACAAAAACAAATAAACCACAACCGTTCAAGACATCCATCACAAGTTACTCCATTAATCAACTAGCCGACAATCTATTACTAAAGCACCAACCATTTGATGCAAAAATCTCCATCACTGTTGTCTCAAGCACACGGCACCCCCAATTTATTCGGGATCTTTCTTCTTCCTTCTGCAGTAGCGCCCAGAACCGAATCCAGTATGTTCCTCTGAATACCACCTGCATAGAAGTAGAAGCTCGTGTCTTGTTAAAAACCTCATCATTGCGACTTAACCAAATCGCCCAACATATGGCACATGCACCAACCAAGGCTTGATACTTAATTTTCTTTTCTACCCCTTGTAGCCAACCATTAAACAAAAGATGAACACTTTTAGGGGAAGGTAAATTAAAACGAAATGTATCAACCTCCATATAAACCTCGCATTTTGGCAGTCAAAGAAGAGGTGTTGTATCGATTCATTTAAATTACAAGAACAACACTTAATACTTCCTTTCCAACGCCGTTTAGCTAAGTTATCCTTGGTTAAGGTAACCCTTTTAATCATGTACCACATGAAAACCTTTATCTTAAGAGGAATTTTAAGTTTCCAAATAATGTGGTTATGAGGTACAACATTAATAACAGCTAACGCTCTATACATAGAACGGACTGTAAAAGCACCTTGTTGATTTAAGACCAACGAAGACACCTTTTTGATCTGTTAATTGGGTATTCATGACTCTACTCACCAAGTGGTACCATGAAGTCAAATTATTACCCACAAGAGATCTTCTAAAAGATACATTCAAAGGCCTAGATCGCAAAACCACATTAACCGAAGCACTTTTCTTTCTAACGATATTATAAAGATTAGGGTATTGGTCTTTAAACGGTGTATCACCAAACCAGGCATCCTCCCAGAATCTTACCTGAGATCCATCACCCACATTGAACTTGCCCAGTCTAAAAAAGTCTTGTTAACTTTCATTAAGCCAGACCAAAAATGAGAATCTCCAGGCATGTATTCTGCTTGGGTTATCGTTTTATATCTCAAATATTTTCTTCTAAGAAGTGATTGCCATACCCCGTCTTCATTTATAAGTTTGAAAAGCCATTTACTAAGGAGGCATCTATTATGTAAGTCTAAGTTTAAAATACCTAGACCTCCTTGATCTTTCGGTGAACAAAGAATACTCCATTTAGTAAGTCGGTACTTCTTTTATGCTCATCGCTTTGCCAAAAGAATCTAGATCTGTAATAATCCAATTTCTTAAGTACCTCTCTTGGTACTTCAAAGAAAGATAGCATAAAAATAGATAAGTTACTTAATACGGAGTTAATTAAGAGTAATCTACCGCCCACCGAAAGTAGCTTTCCTTTCCAACAACTAAGTTTCTTTTGAAACCGCTCTTCTACCTCCTTCCAGTCCACATTCCTAAGCTTCCTATGATGCATGGGTATTCCAAGGTATCTAAACGGAAAGGATCCCATGTCACATCCAAAAATTTGTGAATATTCACTTTCCAGATCCTTTGCCTGCCCATAACAGAATAATTCACTCTTATGGAAATTGATCTTTAAGCCAGATAATTGTTCAAAAGCGCACAGCAAGAGTTTCAAATTTTTGGCTTGTTCAAGATCATTTCCCATAAATAGAATTGTATCATCTGCATATTGCAAAATAGAAAGTCCATCATCTACCAAATGTCGAACTACACCTTCAATATGCCCATCCTCTTTTGATCTAGCTATTAGGATGGCTAACATATCAACAACAATATTAAACAAGATAGGCGATAAAGGGTCTCCCTGTCTAACTCCTTTCCTAGTCTGGAAATAATGACTAATATCATTGTTTACCTTAGTACCCACGGAGCCTTTTGAAGTAACTTGATCAATCCAAGCACACCATTTTTGTGAAAAGCCTTTCATTCTCAAAACTTGTTGGAGAAAAGGCCATTTCACTTTATCATATGCTTTCTCAAAATCTAGTTTAAGGATAACCCCACTCTTCTTCTTTTTGTGCATTTCGTGGATGGTTTCATGTAAAATAACAACACCTTCCATAATGTACCTTCCTGGAAGAAAAGCGGTTTGTGAAGGTCTAATAACTTTATGGGCTATTTGTGTAATTCTATTTGTGAGAACCTTAGTAAAAATATTGAAACTAACATTTAGCAGACAAATAGGTCTATACTGTTGTATTTTGACTGCCTCAGTCTTTTTAGGAAGAAGCGTGATCAACCCCAAAGTTTAGACTGTGAAGAGGCAAATTTCCAGAATGGAATTCATTAAAAAGCTCTAACAGATTAGGTTTGATGATATCTAAAAGAATTGATAAAATTCAGTTGGGAAACCATCCGGACCTGGTGCCTTATTATGTCCATTTGAAATATAGCCTCTTTTATCTCAGTCTCACTAAAAGGATCAGTCAATAACTCATTTTCTAGCTGAGAAACTTGAGGAATGTCCTCTCCATTCTCTTCGTCTAGTGTGAAATTATTGTTCTCTGGCGCTCCAAAAAGACCTTTGTAATAATTTGTAAAAAATGTTTTAAGGTTCTCATCCCTTACAACTATTCCTTCCTCTTGTTCTAGCTGAAAAATTCTAGTCTTGCGGTGCCTACCATTTGCTAGGAGTTGGAAATACTTCGTATTGTCATCACCTTTTAATAACCTAGTTGCCTTGGAACGCTGGAACCAATACAATTCCTCTTCTCTAAGCAATTTGGTTAATTCAACTGATAAACAATGCTTATATTCTAACTCCATAACAGATAAGAAAGTATGTTCCGCTTTCCTGTCTAATACATCCAACTGTTGATAAAGAAATTTTTTCTTTTTCCTGGTCTCACCTACTTGGTTCTTAGCCCACCCTTTTAAATATCTACGAACAGCCCTAATTTTGTTTTGCCACCGGATCATAGAAGTTCTCCCACGGTTTTCAT
This sequence comes from Eragrostis nindensis, assembly GCA_012490785.1. Lineage (NCBI taxonomy): Eukaryota > Viridiplantae > Streptophyta > Magnoliopsida > Poales > Poaceae > Eragrostis > Eragrostis nindensis. The sequence goes on along the minus strand of JAAXCT010001403.1, from coordinate 82,353 downwards.
TACACCACACATTTGCTACTATGTCATAAAAACCGTCTTTAAGGAGCCACCCAAGTTCAAATTTGAATTGAGCGTTGTTGCCCCTATGAGAAGCTTGACGAGTGTCTAGCAAAAGGCAAATGAAATTTCCCTTGTGAGAGCTTCTACAGTGGAGAGTGGAAATTTTTGTTCCCACTCTGTGCTTACAAGAATTCTATCTAATTTTTCAAAGGTGGGGTTAACAGAAGAACTAGCCCAAGTAAATGTACGTCCAGAAAGCTCTAATTCTCTCAAATTAAGAGTTTCTATACATGCATTAAAAAGAACCGGCCACCTACTATCAAATCTATCATTACTTTTCTCATCTGGATTTCTAATAATATTAAAGTCCCCTCCAATCATCATAGGTAAAGTTTCTACCGAACAAGCTCTTACGAATTCAGCGAGAAAGCGGTCTTTGTGTTCTGGTTGAGCTGCACCGTAGACAGCCATAAGAACCCATCGAAAACCGTCGCATTTATTCGTAAGGTGTATCATGACATAGAACTCACCATCAAGTATATTATCAATGGAGAACGCCTGTAAATTAACTCCTAAAAGAATACCTCCAGATCTGCCCGTAGGTGGGATCCAATGCCAAAAAAAGTCTCTAGCCCCACAAAAAGTATTAAGATCATTATCCGAGAAAGATCCTCTATGAGTTTTGTAAGCTTCATGACCATTGGAGTTCGGAAACCCCAAAGGTATGAATTTTGGTGATTGGGTGACCATATTGATGTGACTAACATTTCCATGTAGGATATTCAAATGGTCATGTCAATGGAAGCGCCGTCTCACAAACTCTATCTTATTGACGACTTGGTGATTGGTTGCCTCGACAATTCGGATCGAGAACTTGATGGAGTCAAGGTTGAAGATGGATCAAGGCTAAGGACATGATAGTCCAAGCAAGTGTTGGCTTGGTGTAGATGTTAGCTTGAGTCCATAGGAAAAACCGGACTATTAAGAGGGATCGAATTGGTTCTCTTAGAGCACACTAGGTTAGAGATCATATGGATGCATAGTGAGTCTCTCGAGGGCTAGGGTGGCTGAAGAGAAGAAGAGGAACCAAGGATGGAGAAGTTGGAAGCAAGGATCAAGAGCGGATCAAGTTTTCAGCTTATCCGGTAGAGACCGGACAGTACGGTCCTAGGGACCGTATGGTACGGTCTTCATTGAAGATCCAGACAGAGAAGTGAAGTCTCGGGATACTGAGAAAATGAAGACCGGACAATGGACCGTATGGTACGGTCAAGGGACCGTATGGTACGGTCATCAGAGGATTTCCAGACAGAGAAGTTGAAGTTTCTGGAAGTGAAGAGAATGAAGACCGGACAATCGACCGGACGGTACGGTCCTAGGGACCGGACAGTACGGTCTTCATTGGAGATGAAGAAGAAAATGGAGATGCGCCTGGAAATAGAGACCGGACAGTACGGTCTAGAAGAGACCGGACAGTACGGTCCTTTGTACGGTCTCTAGTTTCGCAGGGCACTTTTGGGCAACGGCTAGTTTTGGGTTGGTAGCCTATAAATAGTTGGTTGCCCGCCCCTTGGGGGCCTCTTGGCCATTGTTGGAGTGCAGGAAACTCAGAGGAAGCCAAGAGCAAGGGAGAGAAGCACTTGTGAAGGATTTGGAGTGATCCTAGTGCTTAAGAGAGTAGCAATTGCATCCACTTGATCTCTAGACTAATGTGAGCTTGAGAGAGTCACTTCAGTTTGTTACTCTTGGTCTATGGCAAGGCCTAGACCGGTTAGGCGTTGGTGTTGAGCTGTCCAAGGAGAGTGTGGAAGCCAACACAAGTTTGTACACGGTCTTGGAGCTTCCCGTGCGAAAGAAGCATCACTAGTGGAGCGCCATTTGGCACGCATCAAGTGCAAAGCCTTACCTCCAGAAGAGTACCCGGATCGAGCCTGGCGGGACGTGCCCGCGACTTCACTCGGAGGGTGAAGTGTGCTCTAGGAGGGATCGCCTTCGAGCGGAGGGACGGGGTCGAGACTCCGGCGGGAGTGACCCAACGTAGAGTAGGGGAAGGCGCCATCCTTCCGAGACCACGGGAAAAATCATGAGCATTCCTATCTCTATCTCCTTTACTTACTAACATTTACGCTTCCGCATTTACTTATGTGCTAGTAGCATTGCATGATAGGTTGTCTCTTTACTACTTGGTAGAATTGCTTGTTAGGGTGTTGCTTGTTGCATAGACTAGATTGTGTGCGCGCATCGCTAGCTTCTTGTTATCACCATATCTAGTCTTGCTAGCTTCACGCCTTAAGTACGTTTGGGAGAAATTGTTGAGACACCGATTCACCCCCCCTCTCGGTGCCCTTGATCCTTACAAGTTTCTAAAATAGCAATGAAATCCAAATTCTTTTCTAAAGATAAGTCATGCAGAAAAGTAAACTTAACCAAGTCTCGAAGACCTCTGCTATTCCAAAAGATTCTTTTCATTGGAACACTATTTGCTGAGCTACCCTTATAATACTTGCTCTGCTGCAAACTGAAAAATATAGAACCATATTCATGTGAGTATGCGGCCATATAATTCAGAGATGCTGATTGCTGGATAGTAAGCTATACATACATGGAAAAATCCGTGCTGTACATGGTTCAATTCACTGATCAATGTGTAGGACTGAAGGGCATTGGGAGTTTAGCGATGAGCGACACGGTCATACAATGGCTTCAGCTGCTACACTGATGTACATGGTGCAGCGCAGGTGTTGGTGCCCGCTGCACAAAGATGCGGCCCGTGGCTCGCTATCGCCTGTTACAGAAGATGGCTATGAGAAAAAGGCTGCGTGCTGCGATTGCCTGGTCTCGGCCCGGGACGAAGTTGCTCTCTTCCTGCTGCTTGATTAAGGTCAAACACATTGATCTCGGAAGACCGGAGCTCCAACAACCACTAACACAAAACGTTATTTGGCAGAATATCTATCCAATATTTGGAATATTTGTATTTACATTTTCCAAGCTTATTTTTGATCTAAATAATTCAGTTTAACCCAATAATTCAAATAATCCGTCTTGGCAACAATCTACTAGTGTTGCTTAGTTTTCATGCATCTGAATCTACACAACTACATTCTCCAAACTTATTCAGTTAATCCCATTCTCCAGAGAAATATATAAAAATAAATCCCAACATGTTTTTAGTCAGAGTAATTAAAGCAATGCCCTATAATGTCAAACTATATATACAATTGTTGTCGCAGGCTGGTACGTTTTTTTGAAGGAACTTTGTGTGGTCATACTTTTTTTCCCCTTTAGAAGCGAAGGGTGCACATGGTGAGGCAAATGACATTATATTTTTGCCCCTCAAGGAGGTGTTGTGATATTTCTACGAGAATAAATATATGTACGACATGCACTAAATGATTAAAAGGACGGTCGAACCTGTCTTATTTTGAAAAAAGGTTAAATGGACAAAGGAAGGCAAAGCTTTAATAAATATACTGTGTTAATAGAAATTCATTCATCTTTAGTTTCTTCATGCCCTTCCTGCAACTGCATGAAGGTAGTTTAGCTAGGCATGGGAGGTAGCAGGATATTCAGGTGTTTTCCATGCTTGAAGTCCCATGCATGGCGCCCAAGACGATATTGATCGCTTCTTGTGAGCCACGCAGCTGGGTCATAGTGGTCCACTTCTAAAACGTGAACCACTGAGCGAGCGATGCGAACCTGCTCACGGTGGAGTTTGAGGTGAAGCGTCCTGGGCTCAATTGGTACGGCGCCACCCAAGCGTGGCGCCTACGCGGCTCCACGGCGTCCACGTTGCCTTCGTTGCCAAGATCCCCATCCTGTCCCGCACGTGCGCTTTTCATGCCTCATCGCCGATGTTGGCGCTTTCTAAGTACCCACTTTATGTGCCAATAGCAGCCATATTCCTCCACATTCTCACCATATTCTTGTCATAATTGTGCATTATTACCCCTAACCTTGACGAATTTCACTTGTAGTGTTGTTTAAGTGCTATGTTGCAGAATTAGGTGAAATGACACTATAAAGGCTCAAGTATGAGAAGTAACGACATGAAGCCCAACTCACCATGTAAGGAGGGCTTCCCAATAGCACATGGCACCTACAAGATACCTCTGGACGTCCATGGAGCACAACATGCAAGCCCAAGGTCGTGGCCCAATGCCTAAGGATTTCTAGAAGGTTTATCCGGAAGGAAAGAGCAGTCCAGAAACAGCACTGTATTGTCATGCGGATTTTGAGTTCAAGACGTGCTCTAATGGGAATCCAATATATAGGAAAGTTGTAGATCTCGTCGAGTGCTTTCCGGAACATATATGGATTATCCCGTTTCGATTCTGGAGCTAGGAGATATGGGCCCCGCAAGGAGACCTGCGCAGAGGAGTCCGAATCAGGACAGATATTTTGGTATTGCATATTTGGGGACCAAGACGGCCAAATCTGGAGATCCAATGAATACCAAAGTTGTAGATCTTTTCGGGGGCTACGAGATAGATCTAAGTTTGCTTCATTTGGACTCCGGACGAGAAAGTTATGATTTATGGAAGGCGGAGCTGCGAAAAGGGAAAATCGAGTCCGAACTGAAAACGAGTCGTGCCGATCGGCACACCTTTGGTGCCGACCGGCACCGACCTAGATTCGGTTCCTTTCGCCTCCAGACGCCTCCCCACTATATATGAAGCCCATGGGACGCCCCAAGAACAGAGTTGGACGACGGAAGACCTAGGGAGACGCCTCACACATCCAAGATGCCGCCCGGAGTTGAGAGCCACCACATAGACAATGTAATCTAGGCTAGTTAGCTTGCCGGCATAGCCTCCATACGCGGTTGGCTATGCCGGAGTTCTTGAGCCTCCCTTGATATTCGTCAAGGTATATAATTGATGGTGAGCATTGTGTCATTGAGAGAATTCTTGGTCTTTAATCGGATTGCTTTGGTCTATATGATTGTGCATGTTCTTAATTCTAGATACTTAGTAAGAATAGACTCATGGCGAAGGTTTGTTCTTATGGATCTATCGTATAGTGCAAGAAACCGGTGGGGAGCTATTAACCCTTGCCGTGACAGGGCGAGAGGGGAACGAAACTACTATGTCTTGTAGAATACCGGAGTAGTTTGTGTAAGCCAAGACCTCGCTTTGACGTGATTTTACCTTATGGCTGGAACTACTAGATTATACAGGTTAAACTCTTGGATTGGATCTTGGTGAATATCAATTTTCCTGTTTACCACTCACGGTGCCGATCGGCACGGCCTTCGTGCTGACCGGCACAACACCTATCTTCTTCACAACTCGCGTGTGTGCAATAGTACTTCATGCTAGGATTGTTCTGTTAGACGAAATAGTAACCTTAATCTTGTTCTCTTGCTGATCTCTGTGGATTCGATATTAAATCTTGGAATACTCTAAGGAAAAATGCTACAATGTACACCGTCCACTTGCGGTATACAAATGGGTGCGTATAAACGACCAACAAGCTCTTTCTGGCACCGTTGCCGGGGATCGGCAACTCGAACCTAGGGTGATCTATCTAGTTTTTCGGACTAATCCTATTATTTTATTGCACATGCCCTGTTTTTCGTGTTTTTGTGTCCATCGAAAACAGGTACAGCTAGGCACATAGTTATCCAAGGAGTACAGACGGTGATCCATCCTCCCGGTGCCGGCCACCACAATAGTGGTGCCGATCGGCACTGCTTAGGGGATCGCTGCTGTGTGTTCTGGAGACGTCCAGAACGCTGGAGATCGACGACGTTGACGATCTGTGCTACCTTCTCCTCGCACCGGGAGCAAACTACTTCGTGCCGATCGGCGCAACGCCCATGCCGATCGGCACCTACCGATTTATCAAAACAAGGTGCACGCTCTTGTGTCAAATTTTTTTTAAACTAATGCTCTGCAAGGATTTGGCTTGTTCATAGCAATAGGATATGGGAGAGAAGATTGAGGTCGGACAGAAAGAAGAGAAGGCAGATTTCTTCAGAACAACCCAAATTGGAGGAGAAAAAGATTGGAGATCTTTGGATGAAGTGTCCTGGGCAATAATACAGCAGGATAATGGAGTTGGCGCAGTGAGGACGCGTGGGGGCACCTCGTGCCGACCGGCACCTTCATCGTGCCGACCGGCACAACTCCATAATATTTGGTACTTCTCCGATCTCTCCAATAGATTACTCCCACAACAGTATTGAAGATTGGATGCGACGATTGAAGAAAATATACAGTGATTGATGCTGGAAACACGATAGTGGTTGGGTTTTTCTAAGGTTCCTACCAACCAACAAATATACATCATTCACTTGGTTACCACGACGTTCTTCATGAAGCAAGTTCAGTTTTTCGATGGTTGATTGGGATGAACACTCAAGAAAAGAGCCTCCGTTATTCGTTAAGAAGAAATTTTCCAACCGTCAACTTGTTGAAGCATGAGAAGTTTGTATCCTTGCTGGTGCGAATATTCATCAAGATTCATGAGTCAAGGGACAGGCCGGCATATGCTCCAATGCTTAAAAAGATGAAGTCATCAAGATTCTCCGAAGAAAAGATTAAGGAGCTGAAATCATTGGTAATTCTGCACGTCTCAGGACCTGATCAATTGATGAAAGTTTTATATCTGGATAGAGCTTCAAGTCGTCTTTCCAACACATCAAACGGTACTGCATTTGGATTTTTCTACAAGGATTTATGAGCTAATCATTGGACGCTGCGCGGGCTGTCAGATTTTCAAACAGCACGCAGCCTTGGAGTAAAAAAACTCATAAGTCCTTCATACGGAATCCGTTTGAGGTGTATGACCACTCGTTGAAAGATATTTTTGCTACCTACATTGTGGTATAGGTTTTAGAACCTGTTTCGTTCTGTTGGTAATGAAAAATCCAGAGAGAACATGAACTGCAGATTATTGGTGGCATAATCGAAGAAGGAGATGAAGATGACGACGATGCAATTAGCTTGAGCAATTCTTCCATAAAGTTAATGATCAGAGATGAAGCAAAGCTGAAGAATCAAGAGCATTATATCATCCACACACATTGAGCAATATGCAACACAACGCGGAAGGGCTATGAGCGAACCACGACAAAGTTCCATAAACAAGCTGCATGGACACTTTTGGATCTTACACCAAGAACCATGGCTTTACAACAACAAGGTATGTGAGAAGTCTAGCTAGTCGACTATAACTGAAGCGCTTTCGGGAGGCAACCCGTGTTTGTGTCTTTCTTTTGGGTCTTTTGTTTGGTTTGTTTAGTGCTACTAGGAGGGCAATCTAGAGGTTTTTGTGTGAGAATTACCCAACTCGAATGCTCAACTTGTGACCAATTTATTCTAGTCTAACATTTTTCTTTTTAGACCACCATCATTATGTGTTTTATTTGCAAAAATCATTCACTGCATGCATAATTTGTGAGCACTTGCTTTGTTTTTGTATTTGCATATTTCTCCACTTGCATATTTGTCCACTTTTCCACTCATGATAGCTTGGCGTTTTACTTTCTAATGAGCACTTAATTAGCTTCGCGAGCAATATCTTTAGCAAATTTAGGTGTAAACATAGTGTTTATACTTGTTTGTTGAACAACATTAGATAGTTCATTTGCCTTGCTATGTTTTGCATCATTTGCATTGGTTGGTTGCTACTATTTTTCAATGCGCTACCTTTCTAATCCAGCGGAGTTTTGCAATGGCTAAGTCATGAACATGGTGTTTAGACTTTGTTTGTTAAAGAATTTCATTTAGATTGCTAGCAATCTAGTTGTAAGCATGGTGCTTAGAGCTAGGCGTAAACATTGCTTTTATGTTGCTTCAACGCCTCTAACTTTCGTTGCTAACTTCAAAACCTTTTCTTCGCTTTGCTAGTATAGGTGCGACAAAATTGGATGTATTTGATATGTTTAGTCTATGTGATGCGCTTACTACGTATTCATTAGTGTAGCCTGTCATGAATTATGCTATCGATTATCACATAGTGCAAAAACATGTCATGCTCGCTTGTTGTCTTAAATTCTTTGCTAACTTTGTTCTAACAACTTCATGCATCCACACTTATGCACACACCTACACCCATTAGGTTTTTCTTTTCTACTAGAATAAGTTGCGACACAAGCTGAGCTTTGAGGTTGTTGCTAGATGGACGATATTGTTTCTACTCCCGACCATCACCTCGGGAGTAGTATGTGCACTTAATTGTTTTGCAGGAATAAAGAATTACTCTCACATGAGGGAAATTGGAAGAAATAAGGTGATGTCAGTCACATGAACGAGATGGAGCATTGGGACAGCAGGTACAAGGCGATGCTCGAAATTTATAATCCAAAGACGAGGCAAAGATAAGTGCGCCGATCGGCACCGCCGTTTGTGCCGACCGGCACCACTTAGTGTGCCGACCGGCACTCGCCCGCTACTCCTGTTATCAAGTTTTTCTCATGCAAATCAGCAAAATTTTAAGCATGGGGGGAGACAAATGCTGGGTATCAATTCATTTGAATGCGGTAACATCTCTTCGCTTCCTCTCTTCTCTAATCTCGTTCTCTTCTCATTCTTGCAAGTATCATCTGCTATCAACTTGGGTTTTTGTTCTCTTTTCTCGTTTTGTTTGTGTCCATCGCCATCTTTTGCTTGTGCTTTCACTCTAAATAATGCATGATTATGATGAGAAACTTTGCTAGAGATATGATGAAAGTTGCTATTGTTGTTGGAACTTGTATGTATGATTCGTTGCATATAATTGTCCCCCGCTAAATTTTTGAACTTACATTGAAAATAAGCACCAATTCTATTACTCTATTTGGTTAAGTGGAGGGCGACGGATAATATGATAGAGACCCCATATGATTGTGCTGTTCATTTGAACCATGCTTTGCTCTTGAATAAGAAAACTCCAACATAGCTAGTGTCCTTAATAATTTTTAGAAAATTATAATGTCTTAAAGTCTCTAATCCTTGCAAATATTGCTCTCTTGCATTGATGATACCTACCAAAGCCAAATATGCTACACCTATATGATAAACCTGTAGATTGCAGCATGTAATTTGGTGAGTTGGGTTAAGTTTGTGTTCTTTTGGTATGAGACTTATAAGCTGGCCATTCCGTTTGCGTAACTATCACTTGTTTTCTAGCCTTGTTCATATTCAGCATTGCTTATTCTACTCTGGAATGTGTGCATACTTCGCTGAGTATTCCCACCTGTAAACCCATATTTCTTTTGATGATGTCCTCTACTTGTCCACAACCTATTATATGAGTTTCTCGTCGAGCCGTTGCACTATTTCTATGGTTTTATGCATAAATTATCAAAATATCTTGCTCAAGACCAAGATTTTCATCACCAAACACCTCTGAAGACTTTCTGAAGCGCAAAGGATAAATTTGAGGCGAAAACGGAGAAAAGTCAGGTTCGTGCCGACCGGCACAATCTCGTGCCGACCGGCACAAAGTCCAAAATCAGCGAAAAGCCCCCTGTTATCTCCTGAAATCAAGTATATGTGTTTCAAACGGTCAAGGAGAAGAAATAAAAGGTTTAACTAGTGATTTTTCTTTTTCCACTTCCTATATGCTCGGGACGAGCATCGTTTAAGCATGGAGGAGTTGGATCGTCATCTACATTCCGAAGCACTAGTTAATGGACTTCAAAGATTGTTGGTGGAAGATCAAGATTGTTTAAGTGTTATATCAAGTGGCAAGAGTGGACTTCATAGAAGATTGTGCATAAAACTATCATATTCAAGTAAGTGCATTCAATTGGCTGAAACTCTATCCTTCCAACCATGTGCAATCCGATTTTGAGAACTTCATTTGTGTCTTAAGATCATCTTTTGCCATTTGCACATGTCCACCTTTCTAAAGCGTGTGCTGTCCTCTCTTTCATCATGTTATTCCAATGGCCTTTTTGACAAGTCTCTGTGAAACCAAGTAGAACTATCTCTTGATTTGACAATATTCTGAGTTACATTGTTTTGCTAGTTGTTTTCCTACCAAGCTACACATAAAGCCCTCCACTAAATATTTGTAGAAAGGATCACTTCTAGTGTTTGGTTTGTGAGATTTGTGAGATGAGTGTTGTCTTGATTCTTTGCAAGGGAGTGTTTTGTTTGGATATATGAGACTGAATTTTTGGAAAACTTTATGATCTTAAGGCCTAGTTTGAGGAGTAATCTGCTTTGAGAGTTGAAGCTACTTTATTTGATCATTGTGGTCGGTTTTAAGTCATAATATATCCCCCACTAGTATCTTTGAGTAGTAGAATTGGTGCAACTTAAACTTTTGTGCTATACTCTTAAAGCGGGTTGGATATGCATGTGCTTTGATGAATGCAAGTGAAGATAACATGACTGCAACGCTGATCTCTCCTCGAGAGGGTAAAGTGATTTATTTACTCGAGGACGAGCAAAGGTTTAAACATGGGGGAGCTGCTGGCGCTTTCTAAGTACCCACTTTATGTGCCCATAGCAGCCATATTCCTCTACATTCTCACCATATTCTTGTCATAATTGTGCATTATTACCCCTAACCTTGACGAATTCCACTTGTAGTGTTGTTTAAGTGCTATGTTGCAGAATTAGGTGAAATGACACTATAAAGGCTCAAGTATGAGAAGTAACAATATGAAGCCCGACTCGCCATGCAATGAGGGCTTCCCAATAGCCCATGGCACCTACAAGACACCTCTGGACGTCCATAGAGCTCAACATGCAAGCCCAAGGTCGTGGACCAATGCCTAAGGATTTCTAGAAGGTTTATCCGAAAGGAAAGAGCAGTCCAGAAACAGCACTGTATTGTCATACGGATTTCGAGTTCAAGACGTGCTCTAATGGGAATCTAATATACAGGAAAGTTGTAGATCTCATCAAGAGCTTTCCGGAACATATATGGATTATCCCGTTTGGATTCTGGAGCTAGGAGATATGGGCCCCGCAAAGAGACCTGCGCAGAGGAGTCTGAATCAGGACAGATATTTTGGCATTACATATTTGGAGACCAAGACGGTCGAATCTGGAGATCCAATGAATACCAACGTTGTAGATCTTTTCGAGGCCTACGAGATAGAGTCTAAGTTTGCCTCATTTGGACTCCGGACAAGGAAGTTATGATTTATGGAAGGCGGAGCTGTGAAAAAGGAAAATCGAGTCCGAACTGGAAACGAGTCGTGCCGACCGGCACACCTTTGGTGCCGACCGGCACCGACCTAGATTCGGTTCCTTTCGCCTCCAGACGCCTCCCCACTATATATGAAGCCCATGGGACGTCCCAAGAACAGAGTTGGACGACGGAAGACCTAGGGAGACGCCTCACACATCCAAGATGCCGCCCAGAGTTGAGAGCCACCACATAGACAATGTAATCTAGGCTAGTTAGCTTGCCGGCATAGCCTCCATGCGCGGTTGGCTATGCCGGAGTTCTTGAGCCTCCCTTGATGTTCGTCAAGGTATGTAATTGATGGTGAGCATTGTGTCATTGTGAGAATTCTTGGTCTTTAATCGGATTGCTTTGGTCTATATGATTGTGCATGTTCTTAATTCTAGATACTTAGTAAGAATAACTCATGGCGAAGGTTTGTTCTTATGGATCTATCGTATAGTGCAAGAAACCGGTGGGGAGCTATTAACCCTTGCCGTGACAGGGCGAGAGGGGAACGAAACCACTATGTCTTGTAGAATACCGGAGTAGTTTGTGTAAGCCAAGACCTCGCTTTGACGTGATTTTACCTTATGGCTGGAACTACTAGATTATACAGGTTAAACTCTTGGATTGGATCTTGGTGAATATCAATTTTCCTGTTTACCACTCGGTGCCGATCGGCACGGCCTTCGTGCCGACCGGCGCAACACCTATCTTCTTCACAACTCGCGTGTGTGCAATAGTACTTCATGCTAGGATTGTTCTGTTAGACGAAATAGTAACCTTAATCGTGTTCTCTTGCTGATCTAAACCTTGGAATACTCTAAGAGAAAGTGCTACAATGTACACCGTCCACTTACGGTATACAAATAGGTGCGTATAAACGACCAACAGCCGACCCTCACCAGGCCACAGCACGCGCCAGAAGACCAGAGAAGAACGTCTCGGCGGCGCGGGAGGAATGAGAGTTGTCGCGCAGCAACGGCGAACGCGGCGGCGATGTTGGAGGCGGCTGGAATGCAGGACTGAAGTGCGGAAGGGCCGGGGCAACTTCCAGTGAAAAACATTTCGGCCCAAATTCGATGAAAATTTGTTATATCGCTGGTGACCGGTAAAATTGCTTACCGGGCAAAATATTTCGGACCAGTTTGATTTTTTTCTGTTCCAACACAGCCCACATGGCCCCAGGCAACATAAAAACAGGCAAGGCTCGTTCAAAATATGTATACAGGGCCGGGCCATAGGATTAACAAATTATGAAATTGTTCTCGGTTGACTGAGATTTCATATATCTTTCAGTCATATTTTTGAAACAATATAAACATACTGCTGAAACAACGGAGCTGAACTGCTGAAACAATGTAATTTTATTGCTGGAATAATTAGTTTTTTGGATGGAACAAGTTTGTTTTTTTAAAAAATATTTTTTTGCACACGTGCATGAAAAATTTGGGTGGTTGGATCAAAATCCATTGGCTGAAAAAAATGACTGAGTCATTTGAGAACGAGACATCTCCTAATTATATACAACCTTGCATCGAGATGTGTGCGATCTTTCTAGAAAAACATGACTGGAGCAGTTAGTATGATTCTGAATGCATCCAATCAGGAATGCTGGGCTATACATAGAGACAAGTGCAACGGATGGTATACTTGCTGAATACCATATATATGCTGGGCTATATATGATTCTGAATGTATCCCATTGCTCCATGCAACGGATCGATTCATCATAGTTAAAAGAAATGTGGAGGGGAAAGTCAGAAACAGAAAAACTAGCTGAAACCCCGCGGCAAAGTTGCCGCGGGCTAGCATGTCAAAAAGACCATTTGATTTGTACGTCCGACATCATAAAAGTTAGAATTCCTTAATATCGTGTCAACATGATTGTAATAACCTGAAAGGAATTTCTATTTAATTTCAAGGCAGTTAGAAGGGTTACAATATCTTTATAATTTTTTAAGGCATGATTGTTACTCCAAATTTTTATAAAACTGTACAACAGGGAGGCCTCTCCTTACTTCAAATTCATTCATACCCATGAGAATTGGTAAACATAACTTAACCCTCGACAAAATACCACTCCTACCTCGGGTTAGCCTTCAACAAACACTACTATGCCAACTTGTTAAAACCTAATCATTCTGGTCTTTGAAGCATATCGTGGAAGCAACCATTCTTCGCAGTTATCTGCATGGTGTCGATCTTCACCTATGAGGATAAAATCTAGGTAGGTAAGGGAACAAAAACAAATTCATAAATTGTATGCCTGAGATCGATAAGACTAAATATGAACGTTTACTCGTTGAGATATTAGAATTTGATGCCAGTTAAATATAGATCCAAATCGTGGGAAAACTCGAATCAAACTGGTATAAGGCGTCACATGAGTTAAAATGTAAAACTGGATGGAAAAAGACATGATATCATGATGACAGACACAAAAAAAAAAAATCCTAAATAGCACGAGCATGTTACCCTATTCAATTACCCTGAGTGCCATGCACATGATGAATAGGCATGCACATTCTTATTCAATTACGAACAAAGGTAGAAAATATATCTAAAATTCAGTATATTGCATTAGTGCAGAACTGCATAACATAACTGAACAGAATGGTAAGGTAGAATTGGCTGAATCCTAATCGATCGTCACCAACAACTGATTTTTGTAACTCCATCAACTATTTTTTTCACTTACAATGTAGCATGATATACTAAGCAATCTTTTCAGAAAAGAATATATATTTTGATCTTGGAAAGTATGAACTCCTTTTCAAATGTAAAAAAATAAGTAGTAGAACCGAGTTATGGTCAGATGTAAGCTGATATTAGCATCTGATTCAAGCACTAAAACAGGTATATATATTATAATGTTTACCACATTGTTTGAAAGATCAACAAATAGCACATTATTTATTCATATCTCTGAAGGTTAGTCTGCTCACAATATTTCAATGTAAAGAGTAAAATGTCATATGAACATTTTTTTTTTTGAAAAGTGATCAGGTTAGAAATACATTTTTACATGGTTTTTAGTATGCTGGTTTCAAAATTGTAAAAATACCCAAAAAACCATGAGGATTGACTGATTTCCTAGATGATTTAATCTTAGGTACTCGTTTTCACGAACCCTAAAGAGCACGAAGTAGCCATCAAAAGTAAGGCTGGATGGGAAATGATTTTTGTAACACAGTACAAAAGGTAAACACACTTCAAATTCAATTTAGCAATAGGAATGTAGAGCAGTTTGACTAAGATAAACAAACAATCCACAATAAGGCACCATGTGACAGGAGCAAGTGTATTGTTACTCGTGCTACATACCTTGATAAAACATAAGTAGGTGAACCAAAAGCATGCCATGTGGAAAAAAGATAAGGATTATATTCTTCAGACTTAAACCTGCAGTGGCCCATAGAATGCTGGAAAACCAATGCAAATATGTTATGATGGGCTACATAATTACAATGATAAGAGATTAAATACAAAACGGCAAGGAAAAAGTATGAGCCCATGAAATTCTATTTGACGGTAATATTATAGTTAAGGTAGATAACTAAAAACCTCTTTGCAGACAACATTGTGTTCGTAATTTTGGATTTAATCCATGTTTTAACACATATCTGTATAGTACCATGTATGTGTAACATTCTAAGTAAAAAACTTTCAGGTAACGACCTTTCCTATTTGTCAGCTGATAGAGTGAACAAAAGCAGGAGCTTGAGTCATCATATAGTTTACGAAACAGCAATGCCCTTCTAGAACACTTTTAAGTCATCGTATCATAAATTTTACTCCTTAAGTCTTTTTTTTTATTTTAGTAGTGTAGGGCCCTTTGACATCCATACAGTAATGCCCTTCTACTTACAAATTTTCAAACAGAAAAAAATGTGTCATTTCTCATTTGCAAAGGATTGAGATCACTCAATCCAACATTATAGAGGGCAATCTGATTTATGGATTGACATAGGTCCAAAGATTTATAGTTGGCTTGGAAAAGCACAAAAACTCATTAGGATGACATATTCGTGAATATGTCCTCGGAGAGCAAGTCATTGATGGAGTATACACAGAACATTAGAGAGGATCCATATATGGCAGATCATGTTCGTCAGTACTAATAAATATACATGAGACATCACATAGCTGTTGTTTCACAGGGGGTGGTAGTACGATGGAATTCCTTATAGAACTGAAAGATGGCATCACTCTTCCTTATAAAATCGTTATACTCCAAATGGCAATGGAGACGTACCTGAGCACGGTTTTAGCGCCTTGGATTCCCAGCTGCAACAAAACCTCTAAACCAATCAAACTAAAGATAATCCAAGCCTTAAGTCTGAATTCTAAAGCCTTGTTCTGAATTCTGAAGCCCACTGAGTGCATAGTAATTGCATGACCAGCTGAGCATATATTCTGAAAAGGACATTTTAGATAGTTCAAAAGCATGACCGATAAAGGCTGTAAAGAACAAATTGTTTTGAAACCAACACAAAATTACAGTATCCAAAATTGTATATTGCACAAAAAAATGGTTGTCAGAAATTATTTACCAAAAGGCTTTCACAGCACCTTTCAGTTAAGGCTTCTGCATAGCTAACTTCTCTGATACTAAACAAAAACAACAGTCCGGCATGTAGAGACCATAGTTCCTGGCAACAGTAGCAGCGATATAAATACCAGATGGTATTAGTAGTTCTCGAACACAGAAAACTAATATATATAGCATGAAAACTTTCTCGTATCTGAATGTAATTTCAAATACCGCAAAGATGTATAAGTGCATTGAAACTTTAGGCCATGGTTATTAATTAGCATGCTAAAAGCAATGACTAAATTCAATGTCGGCAAACTCAACAGCCAGAAGCATAACAGCATAAGGCTATTTTCAATCTTCATTGTTTTCTAGGTACTAAAAAAGTCAGTGAGGTCCAATTGAAAAAAAAAAATTAATGAGATAATATGTGCAAGGTCTTCTCTATACAAGACTATGTCACCCAGATATGAGATGGAAGGTTGCGTTAGGGAAATCTCACTGATGAATAGCAGCTTCCACAGATGCGTCATAGTTTCAAGCTGTAGGACGTCACCTCAGAGAAGCTCCTGCATCGTCCACGGTAAGCATAAAAATTGAATCGATATCAATCAGATTGAGACTTAATCCATCAGACCTTAACCTGAGAGTGATGACTCATGACTCATGCGACAACCTGAGCTAGAGCAGACACGGAAAGTCGCCGATCTGCCGTCGAAGTACTCGGAGGAGTTGTTGGGGAACTGCAGCAGGGGGGGCGCAGCACCCCTGCCGGCGCAGCACCCCTGCCGGCGCAGCAACACCACAGAGTCTGCTGCAGATGGCGTGGCGTGGCCACGACGCCATCTCCACGCGCTGTAGGGGGCGATTGGAAGGACGGGGAAGAGGAGGACGGGAGGGCCGATGTGGCTGGAGAACGGCGGAGGCGAGGACAGGGAGGTGCAGGATTATCGGCCGGCCTGCGGCGCGAGAAGAAGAGCGAACCTGGGGATGCTAGGCGACGTACTTGCGGTGGCGCGGTGAGGAGAAGGGGAACCGAGCAGAGGAGCGGCGATACGATCTAGAGGCCGCTGGGAGTAGGCGCCGGCGGGGAGCCAGCCAGCGATGCAGAGGAGAGGAGGAGGTGGGAGAATCCGGGATGAATCGGGAGGGTGTCCGAGGCGAGCGGATGAGAACGACGCCCTCGAGGCTTCTAGATGCTTGCCTGTGTGGCTGAGAAGCGATCGATGCCGCGTGATTAGGATCGGATGGTTGTTAAACGTCTGCTACAGTACTGCTACAGGGTAACAGTGCTCGTTTGGAACAGTAGATGGTGGGCCCCGCCGGGAGAAACTAAGAATCTATTATGATTATGATAAGGTTAAAATATTGATTTTCAGTGTTGGTTCTTTGCGCATGCATGGTCCAACAATATGGTATACTTGGATGAGAAGTTAGACATCAGAGGTATCGGGATACCAGTTTGCAGCGCAGCTGTTGACTTTCGTGCTTCCGACGTGTTCAATAGCTCCTCGTGTTGGATAGAGTGCTGACCCTTGAGGTCGGTTAGGGGCCAGTTGGAGGCCGACCAACGCCATCCAAGCTCGCACTCTGTGTCGACTCAAGTTGCGATGCATTTTGGTTCCTGACCGCCCAGCCGCGCTCCAGGTAGAACCTCAACGCGAAAACCAGCGACGGCTTCTTCACCATGCAGCGAGACCAAATCGCACGCGCCTCACCCCCAATTGACCGATGGCGTGGCAATATTCCTCAGACAAATCCCCTCCAGTGGCTGGGAGTGTGCGAGCAGTTTTATAGTCCAAAATAATAATGTCCATTATTTCTCTAAAACTAATGGCCATTATTTTTTTGAGGAGTCTAATGGCCATTAGTTGAAGAGCACGTTTGTAATTATACTACTAATTAATTAATTCACGTTTTATTATTGGCCTTCATTTTGTTAGGCCAGCCCACTTGGCCCAACAAAGAAAAAGCCCAGAGTTTCCTCGTGGCCTTCGTAACAAGCGGTGCCCTCATTTCTTCTCCAGCCCCGTCATCGTGTTCGCAGACCCCAGACTCCCAGAGACTCGCGGCCGCGACCTCGCTCATCACTGCCGCCGCTCCCGAGGTCGGCGCGCCCCTATTGATTTCCCGTGCTGTTTCGATATGGTTTTTTTTAAAAAAAAAGACGAATGGACTTGATTTTACAAGCGATTGTTACACGAAGTGCTAGTGTTTTTGACGATATCATGGCCTGTGCTCTGCTCGTTCGAGTTTCGTCTCGCTGATCGGATGCGGCTTGCGGATGCCGTCCCGATGATGTGCCCGTGAATGTTTCTGCAAGTTGTAAAGGGTCTGGAGCTGGGATTGTGAGAGCCAAGGTACAAGTGGGTTCTCTGCAGTATCCGACGGAGAAGGAGCCAAGGTACAGCCGCCGATGCGCAGTTACAGTGGCACCGCCAGCGCGGCATCCTGCTCCGGGTCGCATCGCCGCCGCCGTCATATCCTTCTCCCTCGTGGATCGCACCGTTGTCTCCTGCCTCCTTCTCCATCCACGGCTTGCGGGCCGACGCATGCCTCATTCACCATCAGGCCCCAGGCCGCCGCCGCCTGCCGGCTTCGCCTGCGAGGGGACACCACCGCCTGCTCCTCCGTGCCGAATGATGATTTGCAGTGGCGGCGAAGTGACAAATGGAACGAACACTAACCGGCTAATCGTAATGAACTGATGATAATGAACAAGTTATTTACTAAATTAATGAACAATAGGAATCGATCGGATTAGTAATTTTTATTTATGAAAATAAAATAACCTATTACAAGCATTTTTTCTGATATTATCCTTACTAATGGCCATTAATTAGTACGGCCGTTAGTAGTGGATTTATGATGTTAGATCTGGGCCGTCGGATCAAAAACTAATGGTCAATTATTTTGAAACGTAAAACTGCTCTAGTGTGCATTATCCAACGACGCTGTATAGAGATGTATAGACGGCGAGTATGTAATAGCAGCGTCAGTACTAGTCGTGCACCAGCAGTCTTCATCAGTGGGATGCTGCTCACTTGGTCGATCAGTGCCCACTGATAAGGGTTGCTGTGCATACAAAGTTCTGGTGTAGTGGCCGCTAATGAGTAACTGCCCTGTGATACATTGGCTGGCTGGGTGATGAGAGGAACGCAAACTTTTCCACTTATAGTCATCCGATCTGGACACCAGTTTCTTTTTTTATTTTGGGTGTGGTCATTGGGCTTATTGGTCTTGTCAGTGTGTTCAAATGCCTGTTGAATCAGTGTCCGTTGGTCTCGTGGGGCTCCAGGATCTATATATATATTATTTGCGAATCACGCACAAGAAGGCGTGCATGCAGGAATCTGCAGCGACTGCTACAGGATCACAATTTCTTTGATGATACCAAATGGGCGCAAATTCATTTGATTGGATTGGCGTACGCACATATATTTGCAATCCGTACTGTGCATAACGGGCTGTTCACCATGCCGCAACCTCGACGAGTCAGGCACAGGTTGCCTGAGCGCTCACAAGGGTCATGCATTTACGACGACCGGCGCCGCCGAGGGCTGCAAGCATTTTGACTGGTTCCTGCTCTCAGTTTGCTGCCGACACCAGGCTGCCTCCGGCCTTGTTCGGCAACACAAGGGTCATGAATAACATGGATCTCCTGAGGATCTTGATCATTGACTTCTGGCTCATGAGGTATACCACCTATATCAGCAAAAGGATCAGAAGTGCCATCATCAATAGAAGGATTTTCAGGAGCAGGTGCACTTGGTTCTGCATTGACAGCTGGCATATAGATAAGTTCATCATCAACACCGACATACTCCTCCTCATTGTCAAACATGTCAGGCAATCTGTCAGGCTCTGGTTCATCTGCTTCCTTAGCTGCAGGACCTTTTGAATCAGCAACTTTAGATGCAGACGCGCCATCACCTGCCTTACAAGTCTGGTGTGCAGCTGTGAGTTCAGTGTGGTCATTGCCATTATCTACATCTTCATTAGGTGGCAACACACAGAGAGGCTCTAGCTCTAGCGCATCAAACTCATGATCATGGCAAACAGATTTGGCCAACACTGACACAAGCACATGGCAACTCATCTCAGACTTGTACATTTCATACAAACCTAGCATTTCAATTTCATTAGTTAGCCTCACATCCTCACCATTTCTCTTGTCAAAATACCACAATGTGGCAGCCTGATTATCTGCCCATTTCACCTCATTCCTCAAACTATTCATCAGCAACTCAAATGTAAACGTGCCTATCTCCACATTCCACTCAATCACTTTCCCCTTGCAGTATGACTTCCTACCGAAAGAGTCAGTTGTGCAAAATCCTTCGACCTTAATCTCTAGCGAGAAGAACTCCTCCCTACCACAACCAATTCGAGAAGTCAAACCTTACTGCCTATCAACACTACTGGATTGCGACTCAAATCCCAAAACGACAACCAAATCGACAAGGATTTAGAACATGTACCTTGGCCCATTGCCATCCATGGCCGCACCACCTCCCTCCATCTCCGTCGCACCGCGGCTGTTGGGGCGTCTTCCATCTTCACTCCGCCCCCATCATGTCGATCGAGTCGCTAGGTGAGGGTTTGTCAGGAGGTTAGGGTTCGTCGTCCGGAGGTTAGGGTTCGTCGGGTTCAGCTGGGTGGGGAGGAACTGAGAGAGCGATGACGGGGAGGGGGAGGATCTGAGAGATGGCGACGGTTGGACGAAGCCTTATCCTGTCGATCCAGGGGCAAAACTGGACCTGGCGTCTACGGTACCTGCAGGTGGGCCTGGCGTCGCGGCAAGCGTACATAATGGCATGCTTCAGTGAGTGCTCGAATTGTAATGGCATGTTTCCAAATAGGTGAGTTTCAATGGCAGATCTCCAACCTGTGCAAATTGTAATGGCATGGATCCAAAAAAACCCTTTTTAAAACTGGGCAGGAATGCGGCAAGGACAGAATTTTCTGGATCCTGCCGTTTCACTCAAACCAGCTCATGTCTGAAACCACTCCCTGAATAAAAACTGTCACCAAAATACATGTTCGGTTATTGCAGGTTGTTTTCTGTTCCTAGATTTTGGCCATAGGCTAGAGCTACTTTTGTGGTGTTAATTACGGCATGCCTGCATCAAGCTTTCTTGTATTGTGTATTGCCTGCAATGAGCAGCCTAACAACAAGACCCAGGATGACCACGTAAGTTCATCAATGGAAAATCACATAGACCTCACAAACACCACGTAACTTGATTGATCAAAAGACACCCAATAACTCCATCAAGCATCAATACTGAGACCACATAACTTTCTAATTTTACAAGAATGAAGTTATTCAAAGCCAGAACATTTTGTCACAAACACCACGTAACTTGATTGATCCAGAGTTATAGCATCATGTCATCGTCTTCTTCCTCCCTTTTTTTTCTAATCCGATCTCTTAATGACGTGCTCATTGGAGCTAAATACATAGCAAGACAGATAGATGATTATATAACATAACTAAAAGTACAAGCATTAAAAAGTGTTCGAGAACTAGAAAAAATATAACCGAACAAGGATACTAAATATCTACAAGTGTTCATAAATCAAAACTGGTGACCATTTGGCTATGTTATTGTTCGTATGCAAAATATTAGAATTTTTTTTGGCAAATATAGAACAGATGGCCGTTTGGCTACCATAGCATAAAAAAACACTGAAGAATGAACTGTGAAGGAATTTCTCTTTTATTTCTGAAGGAGCAACACTGAACTGTAAGTAGAAACATTACTATGAACCCTTGTTGCTGCACCTGCACTGAGAACTCCAATCTACACTTTACTTAATTACTACTATTGCACTGCAGGTTACTTCTCGCAAACACACTATCATCATCAGAAAAGTGCATAAATTTCCAGTAACTAATCATGATAAAGACTACCTTACAGACACAAGTAACCAATTATATATTGGAGACATGTTGAATGGATCTAATGCAACATCTTATTGGGTTGCATATAATTGATAGATTGAAAGCCTCAGGCCCTCATATCCAACGGAATGGCTAAAAAAAAGGAAGCCGATGCCAGTCTGAAGTTCTGAACATCAAACTGAAAACCTTCTCTGAATACTTTGGAGTGGTGAATTCTGAAAGCAACATATACACCAACAGCCATTTGGTTGGAGTGGTAAGTGTTTTTTATATGTTCAGCACAAGAATCACTTAACGAAACATCACAGTACAAGAATCTATTCAGCGAAAACAGAAAAAGAAAGCAAAAGCTAAGGCCTGAGAGCCTGATTGCCAGGGGCACACACGATAAGAACAAAAGAAAAACCGAACGATTTTCTTCCTTCTTCAATTCGTCTACTATCCTGTTTTCTTCAACAAGTGACCCAGTTCCATCCTACGGTGTGCGAAGTAGGGGAGAGGAGATGAGAGGGGAAGGAAGAGAGAGCGTTGCGGCCGAGGGTTTAACGGAGAGAAGGACATGGGAGGTGGAGTCGCCGTCTCCAGCCAGCGCCGCCGCCGAGTCGCTGCCGTCTCCAGTCCACGCCGCCTCCGTCGCCACCGCCGCCGTCGTCTCGAGTTCCAGAGTGCGTTAGGTCGCGCCGCCGCAGACACATCGCTCGCTGTTTCAATCCAGACGGTGCGACTCCAGTTTTTCTTCCGGGCCTTCGGGGACGAGGAAAGGCCGGAAAGGGCCCGGAGTTAGAACGGGCCTGGTCTAAACGAACACATCTTCTTGGGCAGAACCGCTTTGAGGCCTACTCGATTATTTCCGGTCGGTTTCGCCGCCTTCCAGGCCCGGTTTGGCCTAACCAAACAAGGCCTCCGTGAACTCCCACTGCCACGCCCACTAGCCCACTCAAATTCCTGTTGTCCGGTTGGTATAGCTGGGAGTACGATTTTGTGTTATTCAACCTTTTTTGATACTATTTCTCTGCGGAGTGCGTTTGCACTCATCTTGCATTCAGGGTTCACGATTGATCGATTACAAACCTTCTCAATGTTTTGGAGATGCCTACCAATTAAGTAAACACTTATGGCAAAGGAGAAGACTGATCGCAGCATTGCGAGAGAGGCCTCGCAGCAGAGGCCGTGCTGCGTCTTTAACGCAAGTACAGGCCGGATCATATTAATTTCCTCCTTTAGATGTGATGAAGAGTGCACATGTGCTTGCTGGTCAAGCAAGTGCCATTATATTTTCCCTCAACGAGACGTTGGATATTTCTCCAAGAATGTATGACATGCATTCAATGATAAAAAGGCATATAGCAAAAATATCTTATTCCGAAAATGGTTAAATGAACCGAGGATGCGAGATAAATATTAATATATATGCCGATA
This sequence comes from Eragrostis nindensis, assembly GCA_012490785.1. Taxonomy (NCBI): domain Eukaryota; kingdom Viridiplantae; phylum Streptophyta; class Magnoliopsida; order Poales; family Poaceae; genus Eragrostis; species Eragrostis nindensis. The sequence continues at coordinate 59,374 of JAAXCT010001403.1, read as the reverse complement.
CGTTACTATATATGCTGCCTTCCTTATAAATAATCAGAAGAGGAGGAAGAAAGAGATACGGACAAAACGAGAAGAAGGGGAGGTTGATACTGACGGCCTAAATTTTTATTTTCTCATGGCCCTTGTTGCATTACAACTGCATGAACGAAGCTTAGGCATGGGAGGTAGCGGGATATACAGCTGATCTTCTTGGGCGAAGTTCTGTGCAGGGCAGGGAAGAGACCATTTTTCATTCCTTCTAAGCCACACATCCAGGTCACAAAGATCCACAGGCTCGTTATCAAAGTCCAAGCGATCAAAGCGCTTCTGCTGATGGTGGAGTCCCAGGTGACGAAGCATTCACAACAGCGGTGCTCCGGTGCCTTGATGTCCTCTTTGTGCTGTTGAGTCTTGTAGGACGTGTTTGGTTGCCTGCACCAGCCTCGGACCATGTCCAGTTGATGCAGGGTCCTCATTTTTTGTTGCCTGACTTTGGCCCGTAGCCTGGCCCAACCGATGCAACTCGGCCTCCGCAGACTGGCTCGGGAGGAACGTGGGAGTTGAGGTTCCCAACTCGGCCTGGCTGGTGTGTTCGACTGAGGCAACCGCGGGTGCATGCGTTGGTGCAGCGGTGGATGCAGGCGAGTGGCCGCTCCGGATGAGTGCTACATCTGCAAAAAAAAAAAAAAAAAAGAGTCGATGGGAGCCCGCCACAGATTGCGCGGTCTATCAATGGCAGTCTGCCTTAGACTGGGTCTCCGTCTCAGTGATGAGGTGTTTTCGAGTTCGAAGCAAGGCATGTTCAAGCAGGCTCGATGGCGAAGCAACAACCTTGGACGTTGATGTCCAATCAGGAGATGAGTGTAAAGGGAACGGTAGATGAAACTTTTATAGGGTCAACATCATCTTTTCTTCTACTTCTAAACCAATAAAGAACCAGTTGCGAGGAAAACCAGTTCCACCCTGCCATCCTATCTACCCTGCCATCTGAACCGTTCTGCCATATTGTGGGCCCAATCCAACGCACCGAATCGTTCCGGGCATCCCCGAGCGTCACGCCCCCCTCCCGATCCTGAGGGGTTACGTTGATTTCCATAGGATGTTGCATGACGGTGACGCTCTAAAAAAAAGTTTTTTCTCACTCAAATTGTGCACCCACACGTACCAAACTTGTGAACATTTATTCACGCGAGCAAAAACTTCCTGATTTAACGTTCTTTCCTTGTATAGCATAGTTGTTTCCTTGTGTAGCATTTGAGTGATTGTGGCACATATATGACTTGCCAGCATGACTTGCCAGGCTGTGACGCTGGGGGAGATTTTCTCGGTAGCATATGTTTGGAAATAAAAATCAACCCTGCCATGTTTCTTTGGTGTTTCCAAAAGCTGTCACGTGATTTCCATCCAGGTTTCTGATCCCATCGCTGGCAGCCATGGCACCTAGGCTATTCACGCCAGCAAAAATAATGACTGCGTTAAAGATCTTTCCTTGTATAGCAAAGTTGTTTCCTTGTGTAGCGTAGCGCTTTCCTTGTGCGGGATAGCAGTTTGGAGACCAAGCAATTTTCACACCGTCGTCGTCGCTGCTGCAGGTGCTGGCCAGGGATGCCGCAACAATCGACTCTGGCGACGGTGCACGACATCGAGCGAGACGAAGTTGCTGAGTCCAGGATCGGCTCCAGCGTGTGGCAACCGAGACTTCCATTCCGAGCGGTTGTGGGTTCTATGAATCGCTGAATCGTTGAATCAGTTGTCGATCGTTCGTTCTTCACGTCAAGGTACAGTGTAGTTGTTATATTTGATCATGTCATACGCCCGGTCCTACTTTCATGATTTGACGTCTAAAACATGACATGCTGCAGGGTGTTGTCGCAGGGCCTTGTGGTCGCTGGCGGTGTTGCTGCAGGGCCTTCATCGGCAAGCCGGTGACAAGTACTAGGATCGAACGATTGCATCGGGATCTGCCAATTTTTTTTTTCTCTCAGCGTTTTCTCGATCGATCTCGAGATGCCGGCGATAAGTGGTCTGGCAAAAAGATGTACTCTGCAACAAAAGTGCCCTTTCGCCATAGGACTAACTCTGAACCTAACGGTGCATTTTTCTTCTGACTGTGTCATACAAGTATTACCAGTCATAGCCTTATTAGTTTATATCGTTATGTTATTCTGAATGGGATTGTTTTTTTGAACCCAACAGGTGATGAAGAGGATGCCAAGGCCGCCAAGAAACGCGAGCAAACTAGAGATAGGACAAGGCGTTGGCGTAAGCGGCAAAAGGGTTGTTGCTGCCAACATAATGACGGTTTACTTATTTTTATGTTCTTTGTTGCATTTCTTTTTAATTTGCAAAATTTGTTTTTCTTGCCAGAAAATGTTGGCACTCAATCAAGCAAATCCACTCCTTTGGCTAACACACAAGGTTTAGTATTCAGACATGCCGTTAGTTTTGACACCAGGTTATATTTTGTTTGGATTATTCAAGCTTTTGCTTTGATGTTTTCAGGTGTAGAACATCAAAGCGTCAATGTACAATCAGTGGGTTCTCCTGGTTTGGCACATTAAGTCTACTTCCAACCTTCATCGCTCTCAATGCATATAGGTGCCAATCTAATTTATTTTTGAAATTGTTTGCATGAGAAACCAATTTGTATAATTTCAGATTTTCTTTTTTTTTTGTGGTACGGTTATTAGTGAGTTTGTGGAACCTACAGCTGACATTTTTTTACCGGTTTTCATTTTTTGCCTATGTTTGCATGTTGATGAACCCTGCACACCGGTGCTCACGTCCACGTGTTTCTCCTTTGCAGAAGGATACTTTTCTGTGATATTAACCTGGATCTCATCACCAGCAAAATTAATTTCAGTGCAAAGGTCTACTTTAAAGCAAATATAAGCTTGCACAAGTATGGAAATTACATAAGACTTATATTGGTTGATGAGGAGGTAATATCATCTCAATTTAAGTGCATTAGATATTTTACTGTATAATTATTTGTATCACCTCTTTCGATGCATAGAGGTTCAGTGATGCAAATATAATGTGGGATGGATTTTTTGTTGCAGGGAACTAGGATGGAGGCATTGGAATTTGACAGGACTTGTTTGGATCTGGCTCGAACAATCGTTGAAAGATATCCATATGATTTCATTGATGTCGTTGTTGGATACATATATGATTTAAACTTTCTCAATGTGTTTCATGTATATGGCGCCGAAATCTTTGCAAGCATTACTTCTGAAAGCAAGGTTTCTAACTCTAGAAGACCGATAGCATATCCTTGTTCCCACGAACATTCAGCTCATTTCATCAAGTCAAGCATTTTGAGGCACATAAAAACTTGACTGGTATGCTTGTCACCTTTGTTAGTTTAGTAATAAAACTGGGTATTGCTTCTCTTGATATGTCGTAACTCTTCCTACAGATGTTATTGACGTGGTTGTCTATATATCTAATGTCCATGACACAAAACGCACCTAGAGACGACCAAGCAGGCATGTCGCCATAATGAACACGTGGTACATTGTGATGTAATTATTTAAAATACATGCACGCCTTTCTCGTTAAATATAATGTGATTTTTTGTGGCGCAGTATACAGATTCTCGTCATCCATGTCCGCAGTCCACATATTTTGCGCCACGCTGGAGAATGGCGACCCGTGGCACAATATTTTAACACCATTGCTGCACTCTATGTGCAAATAAACACAAGAAGAAGTATCAAATGAAGACATATTTTAAAAGAATGAACACAATATGTTCTCACCATTGCCTGCTTACCTCTCATATCCTCAAATTATTTAAATGCAGGTGTTCTTGTCACTACTCGATATAGCAAAATTATTTTTGAGCTCGACAGGCTAGAAGCTGAGGCAATGAGAGGTAAATATAGCAAAAATGTGTTCTGGTCTATTTCATTTTTTGTAATCTACATCTGAATTGGCGTTGATTTTTTCTTCATTAAATTGTAGGATTTCAAAGGTCTAACAAATACGCCCAATCAAGCACGTCAGCTTGGCCGTGACGGCATGAAAGATATGAATGTGCTTTGAGGGTGCATGAAAATAAAGACTCTTAAATAAATATGGTCGCTATCGTTACCGACAATGAATAATAGCTATGCGCCACGTCATGTATTTTATGTTTCGAAATCAATTAGCGTCTTTAAATTCAAACAATGTCGTTATTTTAGCAGATTTTTTAGCTTGTCGTGTTAATGTCGTTATGTGTATTTATATGCAATGATGTGTCAGAAGTGTTTTTTTATGATACGTACATGGTACATCATATTATTTTCTTTATATGATAAAGTCCTGCCAAGTGATGTCATTTGGACAGACACGTGCGTGACGCACGTGCATTTTTACTAGTAATATTTTACATTTGAACACTTTTAATGCTTAGAATTTAGTGTCGAGGGAGCAAACACTGACGATGGGTAAACGAGAAGGTACACCGTTTAATGAAGTAGCCAATAAAAGGTATGATTCTGAATGCATCCAATCAGGAATGATGGGCTATATCTGGAGACAAGTCCTCCAAAATACAATGTATTCCATTGCTCCATGCAACGAATCGATTCATCATAGTTAAAAGAAATGTGGGGGAAAAGTAAGAAATAGAAAAACAAGGCTAAAATACTATATTGATTTCAGTGTTGTTTCTTTGCGCATGCATGGTCCAACAATATGGTATACTTGCATGAGAAGTTAGGCATCGGAGGTATCGGGATACCAGTTTGCTTCGCAGCTGCTGATATTGATGCTCCCTTCATGTTCAATAGCTCCTCATCTCACACACAGTGCTGGCCCTTGAGGGTGGGTAGGGGCGGTTGGAGGCCAACCAGTGCCAGCAGACGTCCAAGTTCGCACTCCATGCACTCAAATTCCTGTTGTCCGGTTTGTCTATCTGGGAGATACAATTTTGTGTTATCAACCTTTTGATATTTCTCTGTGGAGTGTGTTTGCACTCATTTTGCGTTCAGGGTTCATGGTTGATCGATTACAAACCTTCTCAATGATTTGGAGATGCCTACCAATTAAGTAAACACTCATGGCAAAGGAGAAGAATGATCGCAGCATTGGGAGAGAGGCCTCGCAGCAGAGGCCGTGCTGGGTCTTTAACGCAAGTACATGCCGGGTCATATTAATTTCCTCCTTTAGATGTGATGAAGAGGGTACATGTGCTTGCTCGTCAGGCAAGTGCCGTTATATTTTCCCTCAACGAGACGTTGGGATATTTCTCCGAGAATGTATGACATGCAGTCAATGATAAAAGGCATGGCAAAACATATCTTATTCCGAAAATGGTTAAATGAGCCGAGGATGCGAGATAAATGTTAATATGCCAATACGTTACTAGGTATGCTGCCTTCATCCTTATAAATAATCAGAAGAGGAGGGAGAAAGAGATACGGGCAAAACGAGAAGAATGGGAGATTGGTATCGACGTCCTAAATTTTATTTTCTCATGGCCTTCTTGCATTGCAACTGCATGAAGGAAGCTTAGGCATGGGAGGTAGCGGGATACAATGCTGATCTTCTGGGGCGAAGTTACGTGCATGGCAGGAAAGATGACATTTTTCACTCTTTCTAAGCCACACATCCTGGTAGCAAAGATCCACGTAATCATCATCCAAGTCCAATCCATCATAGCGCTTCTGCTGATGGTACGGTGGAGTCCCAGGTGACGAAGCATTCACTACAGCGGTGCCCCGGTGCCTTGATGTCCTCTTTGCGCTGTTGAGTCATGTATATACTCTGAATGTGTGCAAGCAGATTTGTTCGAATTCAACGGCCAATCGCCCGTTGATCTATGGGGTCAAAACAGGGGACAGGGCCAACCTGATCCTCATTTGTCATCTTCATTGCTTTTTTTTTTTTTTTTTGACTGCGATTCTGTCCAAATCGTCACAGAACAGAGGTGCTTGGCAAGAAAAAGGAAAGTATTTTTTTAGATAATGGGTATTTGTCATCACAAGGAGGTTACAGCCGAGAAAACGGAAAGTATAGGTGGATGCTCCTCAAAGGATGAACCGGATTAACATGTACCTCGCTTAGCACCTCCTAGATCATGGCAAATCCATCCAATCAGGCATGCTGGCCCAGACAAGTCCTCCAAAATACAGTGTGCCCCCATTGCTCCGTGCAGTGAATCGATTCATCACAGTCGAGGGGAGCTTGCCTCAGACTTGGTCTCCGTCAATGAGCAGGGAGGGCGGAGCTAGCTTCCAAGGCAGCCTGCTCAATGGCGTCGTGCTTTCTAGTCGAAGTGAGGCATGTCCAAAGAGGCTTGATGGTGAAGCGACGGCGTAGGCCGAGGGGAGCCCACTGGACAGTGAAGGAGATGAGAGAAATTAAAGGGAATGGTAGATGGAACTTTTATGAGGGGCAACATTGTCGTTTCCCCTTCCTGCTATTTATACATTTGAATGCATTTTGGAATGGAGAGAGTAAACATTGGCTTCTCAGAAGGTACACCATTGAATGAATGAGCCAAGGAAAGGTATGATTCTGAATTTCTCGTCATGGCAAATGCATCCAATCAGGCATGCTGGGCTATATATATAGAGAGTCCTTAGAAATACAATGTACCCCATTGCAGCCGTGCAATGAATCGATTCATAGAGTTGAACAAAGTGGGGAAATTGTTGCAACAGAAAAAACAAAGTCATAGGTACTACACTGATTTCAATTTTGTTTCTTCTCAAATGAATGATTCAACAATATGGTATACCTGCATGAGAAGCTAGGCATCGGAGGTATCGGGATACCAGTTTGCTGTGCGGCTGCTTAAATCGTTGCAGCCAACATGTCCCATAGCTCCTCATGGTAGACAGAGTGCAGACACTTGAAGGTGGATAGGGGCTGGTTGAAGGCTGACCAGTGCCATCAGACGTCCAAGTTCGCACTCTGTGTCCACTCAAGTTGCCATGTATTTCGGTTCCTGAAGGCCCAACGGCGCTTCAGCTCGAATCTCAGCGCTAATACACGCGAGGGTTATTCACCAAGCAGCGAACACAAACCGCACGCGCCTGCCCAGTCCGATTGGCTGCTGGCGTCGCAATATTCTTCAGGCAAATCCTTTCGAGTGGCAGTGGAGCGTGCATTATCCAACAACGATGTCTAGAGTAGTATAGATGGCGAGGATGTAATAGCAGCATCAGTACTGACGACTGATAAGCACTCTGGTTGCTGTGCATACATAGTTCCTGGTGTAGGTCTAATGAGCACCGTATGATACTCCCTCAGTTTATTATTTCTGTTGCTAAGACAAGAAACACAGTATACATTGGCTGGCTGGGTGATGAGAGGAACACATACTTTTCCACTTAGTCATCTGGAGACCTTTTTTTTTTGTACATAGTCATTAGGCTTATTAGTATTGTCAGTGTGTTGAAATGCTTGTCGAACCTGTGTTCGTTGGTCTCACGGGCCTCTAGGATCTATATATTAGTTGGTGATGTATTTGGTGATGGCGCAGTCACTTGTTACACTCTTGGCCCATCTCTAATGAGGGTTTCCGAGGTAGTGGTACAGATTCCCACTCTATGACACAAGGAAAATCGTTAAAGGCCCATGTTGATCCAGACTATAATTAAATTGAAGTAAAAAGCAGAGATCCTTTATGATGGCCCGCATTTCCTTGCTCTATAATTCGGACATACCTAAGTGCATTTGTCGCAGCCATGATACGGTGCATGTGCCAAGTTAAGCTCTTGTCCAACCTACCACATTCGCTATTCCATGGAGTGCTCCTTGCCGTGTGTGGTAGGAATTGCTTCTTTAGGAAAGAGAGGCATTCGGGACCTAGGTGCTAGTAGATTGAAGCTTTGAATCAGAAGAAACTGTTAGAGCTTTAATCTTGAAGATCCCGAAGGATCTACTAACCTTACTGCATGAACACCGATCGCTTTTGTGTTACTAACCTGAACATGATATCGACATGCCTGCTTGATACAGCAGGCATCTCTCTGATGTTGAGGTAGACAGAAGAACACCGGCACTTTGGCCGGCGGTGGCTGTGGTCTTCAACTGACCCTCACGCCTCTCAGATCGGTAGAGATTAGGGTATGGTCTCCTCACTAGTAGCATTGTTCAATCCGTCATTAGGGGTGAGGGTCTCCTTTATAGGCGTGGGGTAGTCGGGACCAGGCCAAAAGATTAGGAAAGACGCCCCCCGACCAGGGCGCTAAGGAAAGGACATAATTAGAGACGTATTTAGAATGTTTAATTAGGAAACATGGTTGTGCCCTTCCTTAGAACATTTCCTTGCAGGTAAGCCTGCCAGATCAATTCCAACAGTAACTACAACTGAGTGGTGTATTAGCGAGACTGTGGTAGAGTAACGTGCTGGCAAAATAGTAATTCCCAGCATATCTCTACGGCATACAAAACAAGTAGGAGCCACTATCTGTTGGAAGAATACAAACAAATAGAAGTTTCCCAGATGGCATGCTTTGTCCAAGCAGAACGGGAGAGAGACGCAAACTCCATGTATGTATACTTGTGAGAAGTCAACAAGTTCCGTCATACATGCATGCTTCCATATTACAATTAATGGAGACACTTGTAGGTTAGACAAGTGGGTTTAGGAGTCGTTAGGGTGGCAGCAACAATCTCAGCGTCAAAACTGCCTGCACAAATATCTCAATAAGCCGCTTGGCATTCATATTCGTCCTGGTACACGTGTACCCCTATGTTAGTGCTAACAAATTTGTTGACATAGCACAGTTAAAATACATGGTGTGAAACTCGAGCGAATGAATGTTTCCAGCAGTGCTAGCACAAAATAGCACCCGTTCTGTGACACCCCGTGTCGCTGTCAATAAGGATATGCAAACACCCAAACTGAACTGAACCCAAACCCTTTTCAAAGTTCAAATACGATATTATGCTTTCAAATAAATGTCAAACCAATGCTTGTTAAGCAAGTTAAAAATTTCAATAACAACTTGCCCAAGTAATAATTTCTGCAGCAAGAGCATCTGAAATGAGACATTTTGGGAGATTTTTCCATGATTTTTATGAAATTCTAGAAGTGTTTCTAAAAATTCAGACAAGTTCATGCAAATCCTGCTGTTCCTCGAATTTTAATTCAAATTCTGTTGCTCAAACCTACCTGGACCCAAAAGAGAAGTTGGAGCTGGATATTTATCCTATGTTCCCAGAATTTCTCACGATTTTTGGATGTCTGGAAGGTTACCTTTTAATTCAACAAACCTGACAGCATGAAATTCAAGTTTCTTCAAATTTGGGTCAAATTTGATCCTTGTGAAGGAACTCCAAGTTTTTCAATAACAACCTACCCCAACCAAAAATTATATGAATAGCACGTCTGGAATAAGAATTTTGGAGAATTTTGTAGAATTTTTGGAAAAGGTTTGGATGCTCAAATAAATCCCCAAATCTTCAAAAGTGTCCAACTTTGACCAGCTGCAGTTTGAATTATGTTCAAAATCCAGATGTGCATGTTATACCACGGTGTTCTCCATATCGTGATCTACCAGCCTGCCAAGTTTCAAGAATTTTGGTGCACATTTGCTAATTTATTTGGCGTGCACTAGATGGGAGAAAAGCTTTGACCAGAAATTCGGAAAAAATGCAAAAGATGCCGTAGGGCCCACACGTCAGCCTCGCCTCTCTCTCTGAAACGCGCGGCGCTTTACCGCCGTGTGGACGCCGGCGTACGGCTCAGCCCGCCGCCCCGGCCCCGCTCCCGACCGCGCCTCGACATCAAAACGCGCCCCAGCTCCTCCCCGGTCTCCCTCTCGTTGCCCACTCGCTCCTTCTTCGCCTCAAACCCTAGCTCCTCCTCGTCCCCGGTCGCCGTTCGTGCTCGCCGTCGCACAGCCACGGTGAGGCCCCTCCCGGCTGAGCCGCGTCGCCTCGAGCTGCGCAGCGTCGCCCCTGAGCACCACCATGGCCCGCCCGCCTTCTCTCCGCCGTAAAGCTCGCGAATCGGCGTCGTCCCCCAACCCCGGCCACCCGGACACAAGTGCGCGGTGCCGTCGATTCCGCCCTCGTCGGTGAGTCCCCAACCGATTCCCCGCGCAAGGATGTAGCTGGTGTTGTCGCGCATCTTCGTAACCTTTTCCTTTCTCGTCCCTGCAGCTCGGCCCGCCGGAATCGACCTCGACCTCACCTCGCCCCTCCGGTGAAGTTCGTCCTCCGAGCCACCACGTCGACGAGGTCATCAACGCCCGGGTCCGCGTCAACGCCGTGAATCCCGTGTGCGCTCCATCTGCCACCAGCGCCTCACCACCTCGCCGGAACACCGCCGTGCAGGGCTCGTCGGGCTGCCTCCTCGTCACCGACCACAGCCCGAACCTTGCCGTCGATGACATCATCCCCGCCCGAGTCCACGCCGACGTGGTGAGCCCCATGCGCGCTCTATCTCTCTCCCTATTCCCCTCCAGCCGACGGAACGCCACCTTGCCGCCGCCGCCGCGCTGCATGCCGGCATGCGCGAGCGCCGCGGGTGCGCCGGATCTGGTGCGGCCCCGGCCATGTGGCCCTCGGTGTTGCCTGGATTTGAGTGGCCACGCCCTTATCCAGTTTTTCCTAATATCTTTAATTGCCAGAAAATACCAGAAACTTGTACAATTCGTATAAAATCGAAGATAAATCAGGAAAATATCAATCTAATTTTGTTGAACTCCTTGCTCCCAGACCTATCTACCAAAATTGTCAAACTGCACAAAATCTCTTTTCTATTTTCTGTAAAATTTCATAAGTGTTTAATATTGTTTAAATCATAATAAATTATCTGTAAGATAATAAATCCTAACATCTTGCATGCTTGTAACTAATCTGATCACACGCACCTACAGAGCATTTATTTACTGTCATACCTTGCTTAATTAATTTATTATGATTTAATCCTTGTTCTGTACTATTTAAATCATTATAAATAATTCGTGCTACAATAAATCACCAAACTTCACAATAATTCACTTTCAGTGGTACTCTTCACCAGAAAAATGCCACGGGACACAAATTAACTTTTGAAATTTATTAATTTAATTAATCCACTCAAGTTAATTTAAGTAATTAACTTAATCAAGAGTTATTGAAGGAAATACTTCAGATGAAGATAATTAATTAAGTTTTGCACTTACAGTGTAAATGGCTGTCCCATAAAATAATTAAATCGTATCGCATCATATCATTGCATCTGACATGCATTATTTCCTTGTCATGACGTGTAGTGACAAAGGAGGCTCCGGAGCCCTGGACTTCCACCTGCCGGAGCAGGCGCAGGAGGAGCAGCAGACTGACACCACTGACTTTGCTAAGTGTAGCCTCTAATCCAGGCAAGCCCCGGTGCATTATGTCCTATGTTTTCGGTTTTCTTTTATCACTATGGGTGGAGTCTAGTATGATTGTGCACTAGGTTTATAGGAGTTGATTGGAACCATAGAATTGCATTAGGATTACCCTTCCTGATTACCCTTGATGCCCCTGTTAGTAGTATGTTGGTCTTTTGTTGATCGTTAGCGCTGCTATGCTTAGCTGCTAGTGATCGGTAGAAGTCGAGTGGTAGGTCCCACTCGCGAGATAGGATCATGACACCCTGGATTGTGCTAGAAGAATTATAGGTATCTTGTAGGCCGGGCGGGGGGTGATGGATAGGTTGTGCAACAAGGCATTGGAGGTCTTGTGTGCTGTAGCCCCGTCTGGTCGATTAAGGACCGTAACGTTGTTGGCCCTGTTGAGCAAGTTTTGAATTGTACTGATTCACATGCTGGTGATATGGCCACCAGTAAACCGACGTAGCTTAGCAACCGTGGGGACGAACTTTACCCTGCTGCTACGGGGGAATGGGACAACCCGCGGATGACGGCGGGGCCAGGTGTCTCGTGGGGGTGGTCCCAATATTTCGCCGGGAGCAGCAGCTAGATTTCGGCCTTGCGGGGGCTTTGCGAAAGGTTGCCATATGTGGCCAAGTTTTCTCCTGCAGGATGTACATCGATGCCGCCGCTCTCGGAAATGAGCACCCCGCTTGTTCACTGCGTCACATCGTAGTGTGATTATGGATGATGATGATATGATGATGATATATGTATATCTACTGCTTATTTATTACAATATTATTTGCGTGTTGAACTTGCCTGTTTTAGTTGTTAGCTGCAAAACATGATACTTAGCTAATTACTTAATTTGAGCTAAAACTTGAAAATTAAGGACCAAGTAATTAGTGTTGCTTTTAGCAAGTTTGAGTCAGCCTACCCCTTGTGGCCTTTGCATACTAGGAGTCGGCTCTAGCTGGCCATGTTGACGAGTAAGTCTTGCTGAGTATTAGTTGCTCAGGGTTTGGTTCTCTATGTTTTTGTGCAGGTATCGTCTTTGCTTCCGCTGTCGCTTGGTGCTGTGAGCATCTCCAGGTCCACATCGTAGGGCTTCGATGTGCGGTCATGTATCGTCGAGAGTTGTAGTTGATGTACTTTTAGACTTCCGCTGTTGCTACTCACGTGTTTTTAATACATTTGACTCAATGTAATAACTTAAAGATGTAAATTTGTGCTATTTATGTGATGTATCTGTGTCCGTTCACCGGCACTTCCGACTCGATTCTGTGAAAAGCGGAAACGCTACAGCTGGCATCAGAGCCAGGTTGGGGATAGTACAGCACATAAAGGCCTATTTTCAAAAAGTTAACCACGTTGCGGGTGAGGAACGAAAGCCCTATATAAGGATGTTAGAATATCAGGTGGTAATAGGAGTTGTTTGTTTACTTTCTGTAACGATGCACCGACGCCCAGGTAAGAAGGTAAGGACCTACATGGCTCATGTGGTATTCTAGCCCGAGTCATCGAACTCGTGGGATGTGATGTTCTGGCCCGAGTCATCGTACTCATGGGATGTGATGGTATGAGCCATGCAATTCTGCTTTATGATAAACGTCACCTATGTAGGTTTCTTGAGGTGACGACGTGTGGTTTTCTTACAGGTACACTAACTCGCGCGTAGATCGTGTAGAATATGTTTGTCGAGTGCGACTTAGTTGCCACCGTTGTCTACGGCCTGCTATATTGGGCACCTTTTTTTATTTTGTGAGGACGTATAGGTCGTGCATGCATGGCATATAAAAGACTCCAACAAATTTCAGCCATTAAAAGATCTTCTAACTAAGCTTCAAGAAGGCGTAACTTTTAAACCGTGGAGCCAAAATTGATGAACAAGCCCTCTATAGAAAGCTTACAACTTGAACTTTCAAATCCCATCAGATTTATCCATGAATTCTGTCCCAAAATCACCCAAATATGTTGACCAAAAATCATTTCTCTTGCTATCTCGCTGGAAATTTCAGAATCTGTCCACCAACTTCAAAAACCGATATCTCCTGTTCTGCTGATCCGTTTGAGGCGTTCGAGCACTTGTTCGGAAAGATCTCGAAGTTTTCTGCAACTTTTGCTTTCTGACTATTCTCATTTGATGCACTCAGGAGTGTCAGATTTCAATTTTGTGACTGCTGCTAGCAATCGAGACAGATGTTAGCCTGTTGCTTTGAAGGAGCGTTGCTCTCGTGTTTTTGCTCGAACGGCTGCTTGTAGCTTCTTGCTACGATCTTCCAGAAGCCCCTTACCATGTTACTCTTTAATTTAGCATGGTTCCTTTTTCAAGGATGGATTGTGACGTTTATTGGTCGTTCTTTTCCCCCGCAGATGGCTGAAGGCATGGATTACGAGGGTAATGACTGGATGCTTTCGACTTGTCTCAACCGGCCAGGTTTTACTACCATGTTCTGGCGAGTTCTCCAGCACTTTGGATACTTGGAGCCTCCTATGTACGTGGGAAAGCAAATCCAGAATGGTGAAGAGATTTCTTGCACCGTCCATGTGGCTATTCCCGCGACTCCGACATATCCATCTTGGGAACCCTAGACTGTGAGCGTGATTGGGACCGAGATACATGATAGTTGGGATGTTGCTGCTCTCACAGCCCTCACGCAGTTCTGCGATGACAGCCAGAGTGAGATGGAAGGGATCCCATTTGCCCTCCTGCCAGTTAGTGACCGAGCTAACCCTGATTGGAGACGCCGCATGGGTGCGCTATTGGATGTGAGATACACCACAATACAACACCTACTTGGCTGTACCCGTTTACTACTCAGCGACATTGCATGCATTACACCGTAAGCGAGAAGCAAAGTTGAGCAGGTGTCTGGAGGCGATGAGACTTAGCAATGAGCGAGACGAAGCTAAGGATGCTTTACTCAACATGAGAGACGCCCAAATTGTTGAGCTAGCGCTACAGGTGCATAACCAAGACAAACAGATCGAGGCACTTATCGAAGAACGAGATGCAGCCCAGTAGTTGGTCGAACAATTAATGGTAGCCCAAGTTCAACCTGTCCCACCTGCAGAGCAAGTACTAGCAGACATCCTCAACCTACAGCATGGAGAGCAACCAGACAATGAGGAGGATGCCTGAAGCGTGTAGTTGCTTCGACCAGATCCACCGTGTAGCGTGTTGTGTAGGTGTAATGTATCGTGGTTGTGGCATAGTTGGAGCTCGTGTCGTAGTACCGTAGTCAGTGTCATCATCTCTTGTATTCGGGTTTTAATCCTAATGTTGTACTGTTGGAGCTACGTGTTGAAGACCTGTATGACCTTGACTTACTTCGATGGATGGAGCCGAGATTTCTATTAAGCGATGATCCCTTTCGTTTTCTTGTGATTTCTTTGCACCCTTATCTACCATGTTTGGTTGGAACCCAGCAATCTCCTTGACTTGCCTGTGTTGTTGAGTCTTGCATATGAGTATCCCTAGACATCTTGCTACTTGCCCACCTAATGTGGAGAAGATTATGCCAGACCTTGATAATCTTCTCCTTACCCTCACTTTTAGATCCTCGTTCTTGCTCAATTTTTAAAATTTGATAACACAAAGCATGTGCACGACACTGATCCATATGCATTGCTATATATCACTTGCATCGAAATAAGAACCTTGCAGTGCATCCACCTATGCCCCAAGTATTGCACATATGCATCGCCATCACCGGATATGCACCATGATCAACGCATCATATCAATTGCACCATTATGCACCATATGCACCATAACATGTGCACCATCTCATAAACATTTTCATGTGCATCACGTCATAGGCACCATTTATGCATCATGCAATGTGCATCATGACATTATGCTATTGCACCTTGCATGCATGGGCACCATCACATGTGCATTGCATCATTGGAAGCACACAATGCACCATGAATATGCATCTTACCCATTATAGAATAAAAATTAATTGGATGCATGAATAATCACCCTTAAAGAGCAAGAATGTGGAAGTTGTATATTTTGGCTACCTTCCTAATAAACCTACCATCTTCCCATACATCCTTGGAATCCTATGTAAGCCTCATGACCATTGGAGCTAGGGAAACCCCAAGGTATGAATGTTTTGGTGATAGGATGAGAACCATGAATGTGACTAGCACTCTTTGTTAGATCTTATAGGTCACATATAAAGAAAGCTCCGTCCGTTGGTGGTAAACGCCAACACACCATGAACTTAATGACAAGGATGATTGGTTGCCTTCATCTACACAAGAACGGACTTGATGGAGTCGTAGAGAAGATATGGATCAAGGCTAAGGACATGCTAAATCCAAGCGAGTGTTGCTTGGTTAGATGTTAGCTTGAGTTAACAGGAAAAACCGGACTATCAAGAGGGTTCGAGGTGGTTCTCTTAGTGCACACTAGTTATAGAGATCATTAGATGCATGGTGAGTCTCTCAGGGGCCAGGGTGGCAGAAGAGGATTGGAGGAACCAAGAAGATCAAGTTTGGAAGGAAGGATCAAGAAGAAGATCGAAGCTGCGAAGACAGAAGAGACCGGACGGTACGGTCAAGGAGACCGTACCATATGGTCTACAGAAGGAATCCAGACAGAAAGGCTGAAGTTTCTGGAAGTGGAGAAATGGAGACCGTAGCTTTGAGCGGACGGTACGGTCCTAGAGACTAGACGGTACGATCTCTATTGAGTTTTCCAGACAGAGAAGCTGAAGTTTCTGGAAGTTGAAGAATGAAGACCGGACCATTGACCGGACAGTACGGTCAATGGACCGTATGGTACGGTCTTACAGGCAGAAGCAACAGAGAAGGAGAAGTTTCTGTTGGCTGAAGAAGAAGTGGAGACCGGACGGTACGGTCCTAGGGACCGTATGGTACGGTCTACTTTGAGAAGAGGAGCAGTATGATGTGGACTAGGGTGCCCGATCTTCCGAAAGGTTCGGTGGTAAACGACGATTAGGTCGAAGATGTGACACACGTCGATCCGGCTTCCGAACAACACGTTCGAAACCCCGCAATCGCAGCACCACGTCTTCTCTGGTTATCAACCGGCGATGCACGGTTGACCTCGCCCAGAAGGCTTATCCCTGCAAGCGAATCGAAGAACACAAGCAAGAACAAAGAAGAATGCAACCAAATTGCAGATGACAACTTAATCTCACGAAGTTGGGGTCTCACAAACCGACGGCGGCGAAACTGTTCAATGACAGATTAATCTAACCAAAACCCAACCCTAACTCATGCGCCGGCGGCTGTAAATATAGTCTAAGGGGCGTGCAACATCCCCTGGACGCACCCCTAATGGGCTCACACAAGATACAAAGCCCAAAGGCCAAAGACGGCGTCGCAGCGCCAAGACAGATTCTGGACGTCCACTTGTTTCGACGATTCCCGACGACTCTGGACGAATATGAACTTGAAACCGGTGCCATTATGGTCGAATTATCTTTCCATCCATATCTGGTTCGCCCCAAACGGAGCCCGTATGCGACCTGGGCGGCAGTTTTAGTACAGACTGCTCCTGGACTCCGAAACAGAACCGAAATCGACTTCGCTTGGGTCTCCAACTTGACTTGGACGTCCTTGCTGGTCTTCTCCGCCTCCAAGCTCCTCTCCACTCATCCCCTGGTCCTCTCCATAGTTCCTAATCATAATACATTCATTAGGTAGCAATCTATTCTCAAAATCAAATAAATAAGTACTTAGGAACAAGCTCACCTCTAAATTTAATTGTCGCGCGCGAGCTCTAGTTATAGGACCTTCAATGTCATGTGGAGGAGTGTTGTGTGCATCCGAAGGAGTGATGTCCTCATCATCCGCCCCCTCTTGAATTGGAGTCGTCCTCGACTCAAGCTCATCTTCTTCTCCCAAGTAAGGCCTCAATCTGAAATGTTAAATGTAGGACTAATCCCGAACTCGGGAGGCAAATTAAGTTTATATGCATTATCATTAATCTTCTCAAGTATTTTGAAAGGACCATCAGCTCTAGGCATTAACTTAGACTTTCTCAATTCTGGAAAACGATCCTTTCTCAAGTGCAACCAAACTAAGTCACCCGGTTCAAGTTTAACTTCTCTTTTTCCTTTACTACCGGCAACTCTATATTTTTCAGTCATCTTTTCAATATTGTGCTTAGTTGTTTCATGCATTTTTAAGATAAAATCAGTACGATCTTTAGCATCATTATGTACCCTCTCACTAGTAGGCAAAGGTAGAATATCAATGGGGGCACGGGGGTTGAAACCATACACTACCTGAAAAGGACTTACCTTAGTGGTAGAATGTGTTGCCCGATTATATGCAAACTCCACATGTGGCAAACATTCTTCCCACATCTTCAAATTTTTCTTCAAAACAGCCCTCAACATGGTACCCAAAGTACGGTTCACCACCTCAGTTTGTCCATCGGTTTGTGGATGACAAGTGGTAGAAAATAACAATTTTGTACCCAACTTGATGTGGATTCAAGCGAGACTTAGCTTTTTGACATGTAGTGCAGCGAGCCACGAACCGCTCAACATCTCTCCTCATCTTTGGCCAAAAGAAATATGCGGCCAAAACATCCTCCGTCTTTTTAGCACCAAAATGTCCCATCAATCCTCCTCCATGCGCTTCCTGTATCAACAAAAGACGAACGGAACCAACTGGAATGCATAGGCGGTTAGCTCTAAACAAAAACCCATCATTCAGCACAAACTTGTTCCATGAACGTCCCTCTTTACAATTCAGCAATGCATCTTTAAAATCAGGATCAAGCGCATATGTTTCTTTAATCGATTCAAGTCCAAAAATGCGACAATCAAGTTGGGACAGCAAAGCATATCGTCTAGACAAAGCATCGGCAATCACATTTTCCTTCCCTTTCTTATGTTTAATGATATAAGGAAAAGATTCAATAAATTCAACCCATTTAGCATGTCTACGGTTCAGATTATTTTGTGAACGAAGATACTTAAGCGATTCATGATCCGAATGAATAACAAATTCTTTAGGCCACAAATAATGACGCCACGTTTGTAAAGAACGTACAAGAGCATACAATTCCTTATCATACGTAGAATAATTCAGAACGGGGCCATTCAATTTTTCGCTTAAGTATGCAACGGGTTTACCATCTTGCATCAAAACACCACCAATGCCAACTCCACTTGCATCACATTCAAGTTCAAAAGTCTTACCAAAGTTTGGAAGTTGCAGCAAAGGCGCGTGTGTAAGCTTGTCCTTCAAAGTGGCAAAGGACTCCTCTTGTGCTTTTCCCCAACGAAACACCACTCCCTTCTTCGTCAACTCGTGCATTGGTGCAGCAATGGTGCTGAAATCTTTGACGAAGCGGCGATAGAATCCTGCAAGACCAAGAAAACTTCTCACCTGTGTGATGGTTTGGGGCAGCGGCCAGCTCTCAATGGCTTCAATCTTTGTCTTATCCACCTCGATTCCCTGTGGAGTAACAACATAGCCAAGGAAAGAAACTCGATCGGTGCAAAAATTACACTTCTCAAGGTTACCAAACAAACGTGCATCTCTCAAAACATCAAAAACAGCACGTAAATGATCCATATGTTCATCCATAGACTTGCTGTAAATCAATATATCATCAAAGTAAACCACCACAAATCGACCAATAAAAGCCCTCAAAACCTCATTCATCAAACGCATGAAAGTGCTAGGTGCATTAGTTAAACCGAAAGGCATTACTAACCACTCATACAACCCAAATTTGGTTTTAAAAGCTGTTTTCCATTCATCTCCAAGTTTCATTCTAATTTGGTGGTAGCCACTACGCAAGTCAATCTTTGTGAAAATTATAGAACCACATAACTCATCAAGCATGTCGTCTAACCTAGGAATAGGATGACGATAACGAATAGTAATGTTGTTAATGGCTCTACAATCAACACACATACGCCAAGTACCATTTTTCTTAGGAACCAAAATTACAGGAACGGCACAAGGACTAAGGCTCTCACGTACATACCCGCGGTCCAAAAGCTCTTGGACTTGTCGCTGAATTTCCTTAGTCTCCTCGGGGTTGGTTCTATAAGCAGCACGGTTTGGCAAAGTCGCTCCTGGGATCAAATCAATTTGATGCTCTATCCCTCTCAAAGGTGGCAGCCCCGGGGGTATCTCAGCTGGAAAAACATCCTCATACTCCTGCAAAAGGTTAGTGACAGCAGGAGGCAAAGAGCTAACAATATCATCAAGTGAAAACAAAGCTCGTTTGCATATGAAGGCATAGCATATATCACCATCAGAAATTTCAGCAAGATCACTTTTTGTTGCAAGCATCACTCTACCCTTCAATTTAATTCCCTCGTCCTTAGATCTAGGTGCAGGTTTATCACTTTTAGGTGGGAAAACAGAATTAGCAACTTGCTGATTTTCAGATTTATCATTTTTTATACTAGCAGCTCTTTCTCTATCAGCTTGTACAATTTCAGCAGGGGTCAAAGGTAGCAAAGTAATTTTCTGTCCATTATGTGTAAACGTGTATTTATTACTTCTACCATGGTGCAAAGCATCATTATCATGTTGCCAAGGTCGACCCAACAAAAGTGAACAAGCTTGCATAGGTACCACATCACAATCCACAGAATCAGCATATGTACCAATGGAAAATGAAACTCTGCACATTTGTGTTACCTTAGCCTTACCAGAATCATTTAACCACTGAATATAGTATGGATGTGGGTGTGGTCGAGTGGTCAAGCCAAGCTTCTTGACCAAATCTGAACTCACCAAATTGTTGCAGCTTCCCCCATCAATAATCACACGCGCACGACGGTTCTTAATGTTGAAGAAAATCTGGAACAAGTTGTGGCGCTGTATCTTCTCAGGCTGCTGAATTTGCGTGCTAAGTACACGCTGCACAATGATATTCATTAATCCCGAAGTGTGTTCTGCGCTAAGGACATGGCCATCGGCGTCCTCAACAACAATTTCTTCATCAATGTCATCTTCTATGTCGGAGGTGCTGACATATCCTCCATCATCTGTAGCCACATATGCCCTCTTACTTGGGCAATCCTTCTGCACATGGCCAAGTCCATGGCAGCGGTGACACTGAATGCCGGTGGTACGTCCCGTCGAGGCGACGGATGAAGCACTCTTCGCTGGTTCAGCCGATCGTGTAGTAGACTTGGTCGGCGCCGCTGGAACGCTCGCTGCAGGCTTGCCCGCTGGAGGAGGCGTCCGGAAGGAGGAAGCCTTGGGCAGCCCCGCTGATGTAGGCGTGCGCGGCGTGTAGGAGGTCCGGTTGTTGTTCTTGTTCCGCTGCTCACGTCCCTGCAATTCCTTCTCTGCAAGCATAGCAAACTGGAACAACTGGTTGACAGTGTCAAATTGTTTATAATCAATAATGTCCTGAATTTCCCGCCTCAAACCAGAATAAAAACGACATATCGAATCCTCTAGTTCCTCAACTATACCACAGCGCATCAAACCCTTTTGCAGCTCCCCATAGTAATCCTGAACTGACTTATCTCCCTGTTCTAGGCGCATCAATTTTTTACGTAAATCTCTATGATATGAAGGAGGAACAAAACGATCACGCATGGCTGTTTTCAAAGCTTCCCATGTCTGAGGAGTACTACCATCATTAGCTAGACTATTCCACCAGATAATAGCAAAATCTTTAAATTCACTAGTGGCTTGTCTAACTCTATGCTGTGCAGGAACAAGATGAGCATTAAATTTCTGTTCCACCGTCATTTCCCAATCAAGATATCCCTCAGCATCATAATTTCCAGCAAAAGATGGTATAGTAAACTTAATCTTAGCATAGGGATCATCGACAGCACGATTATTATTACCTGCAGCACGTCGCTGATTATGAATACCTCATACCTTGAGTGTTGAATTGAAGACGTCGGCGCGCCCGATTCTGTTGAGTGGCTTCTTCATCAACGTTTCCTTCTTCATCAAACACCGTATAATCTGGAAGTTCAGTGTTGGTGTTGCTGTTGTTGTTGTTGTTGCTGTTGTTGTTGCTGGCAGAAGAGGCCTCATTGGCCTTCAAGCGATTGTCCATCTCTTCACACTTGTCAACAAGCCTAGCCATCCGCTTGTCCAATGACTCAATGAGGTTGTACAGCTTATGCTTGTTGAGTTCGGCGGTGACGAGCTTGCCAATGTCTTCTTTTATCACTCCATGAGCCTTCTCAAGAGCAGCTTGCAGCTGTCCTTGGCTGACACACTCATTGAAATTGTTGGGGGAATCAGCACCATTGTTGTCACCTGCCATCGCAAACACCAAAACAGGAAACAAACCGTGAAGGTTATCCCTAATAAATGTCTACTGCAGGCGGTAAAAGTGGTGCCTCTCAAACAGCAACAAGGCGCGTCTTACCAAGTCCTTACAAAGTTCTCACTACGCAAAGCAAAGGAATACCTGGAAGGCGTGTTCCGCGATTGCAAGGGTAAGAACCTGTGCTGCCCGGAAGGAGTATGTGGAGCTAGGAAGGCCAAATATATGCGAGTGGAACACAATTCAAAGACAGATAGTAATGCTGAATATATGTCCCAAATTACTTGTCCTTAGTTGCTGGCCTACTCGTGTCCTTAGAACAGCAGTGATGAACTCAATTCAAAGGATGAATATGATGGACACAGCAAAGACAGAGATCAAGGCAACAATCAACACTTCTGGCACTACAGGACAAAATAGCAGGCACTAGTAGAAATCATAGTGCTATTCAATTTTCTTTTTTATTTTATTTTTCTGATATTTTTCTCGCAACCAGAGGCACAAGAATAGGAGAACCTCAAAGTTTCAGCTCAATCTGAGAAAGGATGTGGTCTACAAAAATTCTGAGATGTTCTGTGAAAAGACCGAAATCAACTTCAATGATTTTTTTAATTATCTTCCTGATTTTTTTTAATTTTTTTGGCTGCGCCAAATGGCCTAAAGGCGATTTGGTCCTGCTCTTTTCAAGTTTGGAACCTGCTGTAAAAATTTCAACCAAAACAGAGCACCGAGCGCAAAGTTATGCCTGTTTTGTCGAAGGTGTGTCGAGCAAAGCAAAACTGAAATCGGTACCGAATCGGTTTCTGGAAAAATTCGTGATATGGTGGCAGCGGAGTATGGAAAGGTGTCTGGTGGTGGTGTGGTGATCTGTGGAGGTGTATGTGATGGCGAAACAAACACAAGCGATGAAACCCTAACACTGGATGGTGCGACGGCAATTGACAGAAAAGGCGAAATCAAAGGCGGCGGCTAGGGTTTCCCATGGATCACACGACCGAACTAAAACACGAACTAACACTACAAAAATTATGGTGATCCATGACGAAATAGTGGTGATGTTCCTAGGCACCGTCACAATTATGCAAAATCTATGACGATTCTCAAAGTGACATTCGGGTGTGCATTTGTTGGCTGGAAGAGTTGATTGGGCCGGCCATTTTAGGCCCAAAGTCTACCCATGTTCTTATAAAATCTGAGCAACCCTAACTCCGCACCTCTCTCATCCTCAGCAGCCGCCGCCGTCGCTCTCTCCTCTGCCCTCATCCGCCCATCTTCCTCTTCTACTCCCCGAGCTCCGCACTACAAGCTGCTGCGGCGAGCGGCTACGGCAAGCGTGCGACAAGCTGGTGCGGCGCCCGGGCCGAGGAGGCAAAGCCAGCGCCGCAGCGGCAGCCCCGCCCGCCCTTCCGCTCCGGGGATGGTCGGATCCGGGGTGTGGGTGGCCGGATTTGGTGATGCAGCTCGTCGATTTGATGGCGGCTGGCCCTAGGTCGGCGACGAGCAAGGGGGCGGGGGCGGCCAGGGCGAGCAGCTGCGGCAAGCACGCGGGGAGCTGATCCTGCGAGAGGCTATGGCAAGCGCACAGCAAGCGTGTCCGGCGAGTGGCTGCAGAAAGTGCCTGGGGAGTCCTCGTTCTCTATCTGGTTTTCCCCAATTGATTTTACTCTCTCAACCTAGGGTTTGGGTCATGGTGGCTGCAGGTTACGTGCTCGCCGTCATCTTAAATCCGAGCTGCAGCCTTCTTGGTTCAAGCATAGCAAGATAAGTTCTCCCAACTCGAGCTTCTCTAATCACCTGGCAAAGTGCACTACGACTCATACTCTGTTCTCGTAGTTCAGTCAGTGGTGGTAGTTGTTTTACTGAAACCAAAGATTGCTTTGTTGGTAGAGAAATTAGCTATGGCTGCTCTGTTCTAGTGTTACAACCAACAGTGATTATTGAATTCAAGAGTTATTTACACTTGAAATCAAATGCAGCTACTGTGTCGTCTTGTACTTTTTAAATCACCGATTAGTCTGTTCATGTGTGTATTACTTAGCTACTACCATGATATATATTGGATTGTGCTACCTGAATTGCATGTTGACTTACATAATGATTCAGTTTGAGGGCTGGAGCTATAAGCGTTAACTCTCAAGGGAGTGAACTGCACTTGTCTGATATCAGAAAGAGAATTAGATAGCTCGTATTATTAGTGGAAATTATAGTGGTAAGTCTCTGAATATTAGTGGCGTGTGTCAGTGTTCGGAATTCAGTTTTCTAATGGTAATTCTTCATGCAGATGATGTGGTGCTCGGATCTGCGGGGGCTCGGATCTGTCAAGCGGAGGCTCTATGTGATGGTGGCTTCTCCAGACGCAGGTCCTCTCCTCTCACGTCTTCTTTGATTTTCTGCATTTCCTGATTCATGAACAATAAGCAAGTTGGCAGCAAGCGAGTTCAGTGCTGAAACAGTTTTCAGTCTAAAATGCTTATGCAACACTATGTGCAGATAAGTGCTTTCACTGCTCAATTCTGAAATTTGGCTTGGCTGTTCACTTAATAGTGAGCTTGGAGATCAAGAAACTGAAGACTTTGCAGCAACAAAGGGAGGGGAGGGACTGAGAAGGACGGCACTACAAGCATTTAGCTGTTAGTTTTTAGTACCGGATAACCGGACTGCATGTGTTGTGATACTGAATCAAAATATGTTGTGTACAATGTACATTGGCTTTATCTTGTGCTGCAATAAAATGGTTTTATATCTTGGGCTCATCTGTTGTCTGCAATTGTACATGAGGTCTGTGTCAGGTTGGCATGATTGATGACACAACTGTGATGTTTTAGTTATGTACCATTGGATTCGTCACAAAGGATTGGGCTGTGGTTGGGCTTGGGCTATATCAGTGACGAGTAAGAAGCGTCATGGATGGAGTACGATCCGTGACGGAAAATCGAAAACGTCAACCGAGTTAATCTATGACGCGAGATACATGATGAAACACATTTCCGTCACAGATTCAACTTTATGACGGTTTTTGTTCAATCTATGACAAATTACGAATGTCATTGATCACCAGAATTCTTGTAGTGTAAACCAGCAACAGAAACTCGAACTAGGACACAAACTCAACACTACGAACTCCGAAATTGAATTATGCAAAGGCTAACGTGGTCTGGGAAGGGGAAAAACCTAACAACTAAAAAATTTTTTTTTGGCTTTTTGTAGACTCTGGGATGATGGCGAAAACAAATACTAAGGTAAAGGTCGAACCTGACGGTAAACCAGAAGCTCTGATTACCAACTGATGTGGACTAGGGTGCCCGATCTTCCGAAAGGTTCGGTGGTAAACGACGATTAGGTTGAAGATGTGACACATGTCGATCCGGCTTCCGAACAACACGTTCGAAACCCCGCAATCGCAGCATCACGTCTTCTCTGGTTATCAACCGGCGATGCACGGTTGACCTCGCCCAGAAGGCTTATCCCTACAAGCGAATCGAAGAACACAAGCAAGAACAAAGAAGAATGCAACCAAATTGCAGATGACAACTTAATCTCACGAAGTTGGGGTCTCACAAACCGACGGCGGCGAAACTGTTCAATGACAGATTAATCTAAGCAAAACCCAACCCTAACTCATGCGTCGGTGGCTGTAAATATAGTCTAAGGGGCGTGCAACATCCCCTGGACGCACCCCTAATGGGCTCACACAAGATACAAAGCCCAAAGGCCAAAGACGGCGTCGCAGCGCCAAGACAGATTCTGGACGTCCACTTGTTTCGACGATTCCCGACGACTCTGGACGAATATGAACTTGAAACCGGTGCCATTGGAAAGGTGGTCGAATTATCTTTCCATCCATATCTGGTTCGCCCCAAACGGAGCCCGTATGCGACCTGGGCGGCAGTTTTAGTACAGACTGCTCCTGGACTCCGAAACAGAACCGAAATCGACTTCGCTTGGGTCTCCAACTTGACTTGGACGTCCTTGCTGGTCTTCTCCGCCTCCAAGCTCCTCTCCACTCATCCCCTGGTCCTCTCCATAGTTCCTAATCATAATACATTCATTAGGTAGCAATCTATTCTCAAAATCAAATAAATAAGTACTTAGGAACGAGCTCACCTCTAAATTTAATTGTCGCGCGCGAGCTCTAGTTATAGGACCTTCAATGTCATGTGGAGGAGTGTTGTGTGCATCCGAAGGAGTGATGTCCTCATCACAGTACTCCTTTGACGTCGGTCTAGAGAAGACCGGACGGTACGGTCAAAAGGGGACCGGACGGTACGGTCAATATGACGGTCATCACGCAGACTGGGCACTTTTGGACAACGGCCAGTTTGAGGTTGGTGGCCTATATATAGTCGGTTGTTTACCTCTTTGAGATGCTCTTGGACCCAGGAAAGAGGGGAGGTGCTGCCAAGAAGCCAAGAGGGAGAAGTGTGAAGCACTTGAGAAGGATTTGGAATGATCCTAGTGCTTCAGAGAGTAACAAGTTGCATCCTTTGATCTCTAGGCTAGTGTGAGCTTGAGAGTCATCTAGAGCTGTTACTCTTGGTCTATGGCAAGGCCTAGACCGGTTAGTCGTCGGTGTTGAGCTGTCTAAGGAGATTGTGGAAGCTGGCACAAGTTTGTACATGGTCTTGGAGCTTTCCGTGCGAAAGAAGCATCACTAGTGGAGCGTCCTTTGGCACGCATCAAGTGCGGAGCCTTACCTGCGGAAGAGTACCCGGGAAAGAGCCCGGCGGGACGTGCCCGCGACTTCACTCGGAGGGTGAAGTGTCCTCTAGGAGGGATCGCCATCGAGCGGAGGGACGGGGTCGAGACTCCGACGGGAGTGACCCAACGTGGTGTAGGGGAAGGCGCCATCCTTCCGAGACTACGGGAAAACATCATGAGCATTCTCTATCCCTTCTCCTTTACTATATGCATTTACTTATCGCACTATATATGATTGCTTGTAGTATTTGAGTTGTGCTCTATCTAGCTTGTGTGTTTACCTTGGTACCTACTAGCTTCTCTAGGTTTGCTCGTTTGCTTTGCTCGTGTGCTTACTTGTTGTAGCCTATCTAGTAGCTCTAAGGACTCTACTTAGTGTGCCTAGAATCTTTGGTTGTCTTGTCTCTAGTTTATCTAGTTGCCTTGCCTAGCTTAAGTCTTCTGCTATATATATATCTTGTGCTAAGTTGCTAGTGTGGTGTGCTTGTGTTATCTATATCCACTAGCTATATAGGTCAAGGATGCTCCTTAGTGTGCTTTACCTTGTTACTAGAACTACTCGCTAGGAGTTGCTTGGGTGTTAGTGTTTGGAAATAGATTCTAGAGTGCACCGATTCACCCCCCCTCTCGGTCACACGATCCTTACAAGTGGTATCAGAGCCAAGTGCTCATTATTATGGCTTTACCGCCTTGAGTCGTGACCGGGATTGCGTGTGGGAAAATGGAGTCCACTCATGATGATGTTTCTAACACTTCCATCGCCTCTACTTTGATTGAGCCTTATGATTGTGTGCTTAATGGCATTTCCTACTATGATGTGCGTGATGAGTATGATGAGCTTGTTTTGGATGATAATGAGGATATCACTAACTTTGTCTCTCGTTTGTATGTCCTTGCTAGGAAACTCATGACAAGAGGCTATCCCTCTATTATGCACAAGCATGTTGTGAAGAAGCTTATTCGATCTCTACCACTCTCACGGTTTGGTCTTCTCGCTTTTGCTCGAGTGGATGAGTTTGTGAACATGCCCTGTGATGAGGTGGTTGCTATTCTCTCCTCTCTTGAGGAGGATATCAAGAAGGGCAAGGATATCTCTCGTGCAAGTGACAATCAACACATTGAAGCTCAACCTCTACCTCAAGCTCAATCATCATCTCGTGTTGGTGAAGGGTCTTCTACTCGGGATCAAGAGGATGGATATATCAAGTTATGTAATGAGTTGGACCACATCTCCATGAAGCCAAATGAAGATCTTGTTGAGTTTGCTCTTCGGATGAATTCTCTCATCAAGAGGATAAATAAGAACAAGCTATGGGTCGTCACCAAGGAAGAAGGTCTCAAGAGGTTTCTTGATGCTTTGCCGAAGGACAAGTATGGTGATCACATTGAGTTTGAAAGCTTCGAGCTTAAGTCCTACTCAATTGAGCAAGTCATTGAGATCATCACAAGAAGAAGAGCCCGCTCTATGCTCTCTAACACTTTCGAGACCCCAAGTGATGATGAGGAAGAAGAAGAAGATGATAGTGTTCCTTGTTTACAACATGACTGATACTAGTGCTTGGTAGTGGGATGGTCCGTCATTGTGTAGACCTGGACCTGGGAGGTTATTAAGATTACAACTGTAATCCCCACGGACCAAAGCAATTTGCAACTAATCAGGCTAAACTATTTTTTTTTTTCACAAGAGGAAAGCAGATTCAAACATCTGACCTTGCAGCACGGGAAGCAGTCTAGTAGTTCATAAAGAAGTTGGTCCGCTACCTGCCTACCTACATGTCTTCAGAAGCAACATGTAACTAAATGTACCAGCACGGGAAACTGTGTAACTTGATTTTATATGAGGATAAAATGCTCCAATTTTGCCACGTGTACCTTATATGTGATTTTCGTGCAGTGTAGAACGCTATATGCATAAAATTTTGTTATCCTGTATTTTTTGGTAATTCACAAGTTTGGCCCAAAACGGCAACAGCATCAGAAGGCTCAGCCAACAAATCGTTTTTTATCTATTGATGGTAAGTATCTAGTTTACCGGGGAGTACTGCGATCTGTTCTGGAAATCTCTCTATACTTGCACAGAGAATACTTAAAACTGTTCCAATACTTACAGCTCACTTTAAGCTGCGAAGGAAGAAGTAAATTATCGGCATCAGGCCTCAATGAGACCACAGATTCGAGTGAAAGGCAAACTACAAATGTAAAATACGATGCATCTGTAAGCACGAATGATCATATTAATTCTATGATTAAGCATTCAAATCTATTCATAACTCCTCAGTGCATCGTCTTACACGGAAGTGAGGTCCTACTACTTTTCTAGTATCAGGACTCTTGAAATCCCTCTGAAATGAAAATCAAGTCGTCCCTCAAAACTCAAGGTGCTCAAGAAAAATCTTGGGGTGGTCAAGGTATCAGGCAAAGGCACAGAGTGCCCAAGCAACCACAATGGCAACCCGCAACCCTCCAAAACTGATCGTGGAAGGTCTGTTTGCATTGGACTACTCAAGCAGTCTTCTGTTTTGCTGACGCTGAGGAAAGGTAAGATAGGGTTCTATGCCCAACAAACACAAGGAAGATGCCGAGGAAGCCAAGGTACTTCAAAGTTGTGAATAGATCCAGCTGTTCCCAACAAAAGTGAACATTAGCAGATGTTTTTCTTAATGTAAAGATGTTTGCTAGAAGGAAGACGCAAACCTTAACCCAGAAGAGAACATATAGAAGCAGGACTGCTCCTATTCCAGCATGGAAGAGTGAGGCGAATGCAGCCGGTCCTGACAAGGATGGGAAGTTCTTGAAGTTCACTCCAAGGCGCATGAGCTAAAAAAGAAATCCATCAATCAGTTGCATTACAAGCAGGCAAATAAAGAAACACAATAAGTTGCAAGAGTTTTTACTCACCCCAATCAAGAATCCGATAAAAGGCAGCAGTGTGAGACCCGTGAATGCAAGTGAGAGTTCCTTGGGTGGCCTCTTCTCTGGTGCACGGAATATGTGTGATATCTCTGCCTTTGGCCCAAATTTTGAAAACGGGTCAACAGCTTCTGCAGGAGGGCGTGGAGCTTTTTCTGGGGCCTCTGGCAAGTCCAAGTCCAAGTGGCCAAGAGCTCGTAAAAATGAATTTTCCTGAGCAAATAAAGGGTGTCAGCAATGCAACCAAACAGGGACCATATGCTAAATTGGTTACATTACATACCATTACAGCATCACCAACAGAAAGTTCAAGGTCATATCTTCCAGAGAGGTAGTAAAATTTCGCCACCAAACCTAGGAAATCCTA
The DNA here is from genome assembly GCA_012490785.1 of Eragrostis nindensis. Lineage (NCBI taxonomy): Eukaryota > Viridiplantae > Streptophyta > Magnoliopsida > Poales > Poaceae > Eragrostis > Eragrostis nindensis. The sequence continues at coordinate 29,872 of JAAXCT010001403.1, read as the reverse complement.
CAAGACATTGCACAATCATATAAGAAAAGTTGCCACAATATCAATGCAGAATATGAGTTGGCTTCAGAACACTTCAACAATTCGGACGAAGCATCAAGGCAAGCACATATTCTACACAGCCCACTCCACACCATTATATCATATTGAACAAAATTAACATTTACTGTATTTTTTTATTTATATGCCTTATCACCTACGTAGCAACAGTGTTGCTTCAAATGGATTGATGGCCAAGTGAAATTTATTTGTCCTTAATGCTTTTTTCCATATAAAAAAGAAGCTGTATAGCCAAACTATTTCATTCCATGTCAAAAAGCATATCATGTGTACTTTCTAATAAAAAAAGTGACCCTACTGTCAAAATGAACAAAGGGTGACCATAAAAACATTTAAAGTGAATTGCGGGGGAGATACTCAACTAGAACAATTTTGAACTGCCGTGTGGAACCAGGCACCACAAATAAGTGTTCAACCTTGCTTTCATGCTTCAATTTCAAGAACACCTAACACAGATTTGATCAATCAAGTCAGGAAAAGAATAATTATCAGAATGTTTAATTTTTAAAATAAATGGTAACCTGGTGAGGCTTGAATGTTTTCCCAAGCGGTGTGGTTAGTTGAAAAGATAAACGCAACTTCTGCAGGTGGTTTGCAGAAAGAGACACCTTAGTATCTTTCAAAAGATCTAACCTGAAATAAAGCAAATTGGCAATGAGAAACATAGGAAATAAGTTGTTTCACAAGAGAAACATTTTTAAAGAAATAAACCAAACTTTCATATAGAGTGCTCATTCAACAAGAGAATAAATTACGAATTTCCATGCTTAGCTTATTTTATGATTCTGCTCTGAAATGCCAACTCATTAATGCTAAATGGCATGAGAGATCCTTACTTTTCAACAGACTCCACGGTTCCAGCATCATTGTCAGATACTCCTATTTCTGCCTTGTCAACTTTGATCAGCCCAGTGATAAAAACATTCTCGGTGTTTGTTCCTCCAGTAGCATAAGCAGTCTCATGCTCTCCCTCCTGAAGTGAAATCTGGAAGACAGAAGATCATGGTTGTTAAAAAGGAATGACAACTTAGTGCTAGTACATATAGAAGAGCAAGCTAATACAGCGTTTGAATACCTCAAAAACTAGTGCGTACTTCCCAACATCTATCTTCAATGGAGCGATGTCCAAGTAATGAACATTGTTGTCACGGTCATATTGAAGCTCCTGAGACAAAACGGAGAACATTAGGGAACTGTTACAGAACTGTAACACAAGAAGTAACTGCTGATCAACTATATAACAAGGATGGGCCTGAGATAACTGCTGATCAATATACCTTGTTCTCACTAGTGATGACTTTAGAGTCTGAGCCCAACACTTGAACAAGATTCACTTTAAGTGGAGGTGCAGTAGATCCAAACACAGTTGTGACTTCAACCTGAAAGAAATATACAGTGAGAAACTGGAGTTAACTTACATTGAGTTAAACATAACTACACTCAAAAAGCATTTTGTAGTAACAGTGCAGCAAGATATGGTATCATTAACTCAGTACGTACTAATTTAGCAAGGGACAAATTGGTAACTGGCACTAATAAGAGTGTAAATTGCGAAAAAGCATCTCAAGTCATCTAAATTGAAAATACTCACATTGATGTTATTTCCAAATTTCTACTCATCAGTATTGTTAAGCTACATATTAAACAAAAGGAACCCCCAAAAAAAAAACAAGTACAAGGCAAGCAGCCCAAGTAAGAACAGCCCAAAAAAACACCACGCTGAAGAAAAGAGAAAACCTGAACCTGATCCTTTATGTACAATTGCTTAAAGGATGGCTGGAAAGGAAGAAAAGAAGGTTTATATTTAGAGTATGCTGGTTCATAGTCACCGGGTTCGGGGTCGATGGCGCGATCCGCGATCCCTGTACGCCGTTCCCGTTCGGGAGTCGGGGTCGATTGGATTCGATGTCCCGATTTGGATTGGATCGCGGCCCCGTTCCCGCAGCCGCAGGCGTCAGAGCCGTCGTCCACCGAGCCGAGGAGGTCAGCGTTAGTTAGGAACTTGCCTATGTCCAGGAGCACGGCGAGGTCGGCCTGGTGCGTGGCCATGGCCCCCGGACGACCGCATGAGCACGGGCGGCGTGGTCTGCGTGTGGTCGCATGGAGCAGAACTGGCAAGCTGCTGGCTGGTGGTGGCGGCTGGTGCGTTTTTGCTCGCATGGGGGCAGTTTGGTTGCTAGGGTTACTAATGTTGTTGGGCCGCATGAAGGCCTTGGGCCTTGGAGTAATTAGGCCTGGGATTTAATTTCGATATATGCATGTCGTGTGATTTGTGCACTACAGCCTGGGTTTTATTTGGTACACTAACCTTGACTCCAAACTTAGACACGGGTTCATCGATCCAAAACCCTTGGGATCACGTACCGCGTACCGAATCATCGTACCGAAGAGGTATACCCTCTTCGTCCCTCATTTTTTCCAAGTATCGACCCGCGTACCTCGACCCCGTCCCTCGACCCCATCGATCCGGAGTCGTGGTGACTACGTGCTGGTTAACCACTTAGATACTATATCTCTGTCATCTCTATTTAAGCTGTACATTTTCTGTTTCACTGTTCTATGGTGAAAGTTATTGTCAGGTCATAGGATTATAGATACAAACTAACACACAGAATTGCAGGCGATAATTACCTTAAGCTGATCTTTGGAAGTCAATGAAAATACTTTGGAAGGAAGTGACAGTATCAACGGGACGAATACCCTGCAAATTTGTAGAAATAAATAAGCACCCATATGTAAGATGGAATGGAAGGCAAGGACATGATATGGTGGTTATTAAGCATGCAATATGAGATTCTCTTCCCTGCAAACAGAAGCAAAGAAAATAGATTTCTGCATCGGTATAAGAGTGAAAAGAGGCCATATTCCTAAAGAGAAATAGCGAAGGAGGACTTACCTGTTGTTCTCCAGGAATGATAAAGCCTCAATCTGATTAAAGCAATCCTTTGAGCTACCAGGGAGCCCTATACCGAGGAAGGACTTTGCCAACCCCAGTATTTTCTCACCAGGGATCTGTAAATTTGGTGGTAAATACCTTAAGACTGGTGCTTACACATAAATGTAACGAACAACCTCCAAAAATGGGGGAAAAAAAAAGAAGAAGAGAAGATACTCACATTCAATTTCCCAGAAACCACGCTTGCAAAAGAGGAGACACCCCGTACTACTGAAGCAGATGTCGCTATAGGGCCCTTATATCCATCAGCATCAACATGCTTCTCATCAAAGTAGAAGGTCCCATCATCTGAGTATAGATATATCAACAAGGAAAGTGGAGTAGTTTAGTTTGTAAGCGCAGGTACCGAAGAAGACTAAGTAAAGAGCCCTCATACTCAACTGAAGATAACTTCACAATACAAAAAGAAGATTCATATACCGATGAGTAATAGCCACATAATTTTTTTTATCAAGCCTGCCCTCTGTTTAGCAGTTTGGCAACATGGATGAACCATTGCCCCCAAAATGGAGGAAATATAAAGCTAAGTTCCTATAAGGTGGCAAGCCCTAGACTCTGGCCGTAGTATAGCCAAGTTCAAGATGACAAAATAATAAGGATAAAGTGTATAACTACATTTATTTTTATCTCTATTATCTGAAGCTATTGAGCTGTAAATGCATCCCAAAGCACAGGGAATTTTAGACAGCGTACCGTAGCTCTTGATCGTGTCAAACAGCTTCACAATGTCATTTTTTACCACTCCTATCTGATGACATTAAATTCAACACCATCTATTAGAACTTCCAGAAAAAAATAATGGGTAGTATATTGGCGTTAGTGGCAGAAACAAAAGCGGAAAAAAATAGATAGAGCCTAGGATCAGAACATGGAAGAACCATTCACAGGCAATTATACAAAGCCAAAAAAAAAAAAGAGAGAGGGAGAATCCCACACAAGCTGAAAAGCATGACCATGTATCATGAAATCATGAGCTCACTGAAAAGTGCAAGTCATTGTAAATGGTCATAAAACATGTCAGATTCATCATGTTCCAGATATCAAAATTTATAAGAGTTATAATGTGAATTGACAAGATTAGTGATATATCAACAGCAGTCAGTATGTTTAGGTGATTAACCAAGCAACGAGTGCATACACACCATGGATGGATCAACCTCAGCATCTGCCAGTGAAATAACTCCCGCCAATGCTTCTACAGCAATACCTGAGGTAGTACATTATTATTAAACATTAGTGACTGAAGCTACCTATAGTTTTGCAAATCAAAACCTCCTCGGCAAAAGGCTTAAAACAAAGAGAGATGGGCTAAATAGGCATGCATAATGCAAGTAGATTTTATCATAAAATGTATTGTCAATTTGAAAGAATCTATTCTAGTCGACCAGCTCAACAAAAAACTATTACCAGCAGCAAATGTGCTAGATTCAGCACTGTTTGTATCATACCGCATCTCCCGTCACTCTGGCTAAGTGCCTATACAGGAATAATGATGAATATCAAACAAAAGAAGTTTGAAGAGGAAAACATGTTGTTTAGGCTGAAAAAAAGGGAAGGAAATGTACTGCCGTAATGAATTGTTATCACCTTAATGGCGTGAAATGTGCTTTCCACGTCAGATAGAATGACATTGTGGCCTTGTACCTGCAAAAACATAATAATTAATTATAACCACATTAAAATACAGAAGGTGTCTTAACGTATCCACGAGCAACAAACAAGTAGCAACGTGAAGTGCACTAGGGGGAATAACCTTTACGCTAAGCAACCCTCCGACAGAATAGTAGAATTCCAGCAGGGAGTTGGTATCCTTGATCACTGCCTTAAGCCTTGCCACGACGCCCTACCACAAGAAATGCAGAACACCATCAGACATGACAATCCAGGTAGCAACACCGAGATCTCTAAAGCTAACACTCACATCATAAACTCCAGCATCAACACTGCATCCAAGAGCGACGCTGATCCGGACAGCGTGGAACAGATCTTTCGCAGGGGATGACGCAGGGGAAGCTAGCTTCTCCGCAGCAAACTTGCACACCTTACTAGTGAGGCTCTTATCCTTCTCCACCCCGAGGATCTGGAACGTCCTCACCGCCTCGTACGTGCTCTCCAAACTGCAAAGCGAAAACAGATCAAAAACAACCACATAAACGCAAATAAGCATGGCAATTCCAGTCGGGCGTCTCCGCCTCAGAACGATCTGAACCAAACTGGGACAGAAGCTGACCCCTGGGGACAGGCGAATGAGATCGGGAAGATGAAGCGCTGGCAGGCGGTCAGGGAACTTACTCGCCGAAGGATCCGTCAGCGGAGGGGGCGAAGAGCTCGGCGGCTGCGGATCTGTGCGCGTCAGAGACTGGGCGCACGGCGAAGGAGAGGGGAGCGACGGCCACGACGAGGAGGATGAGGAGGGCAGCCGGGGCTAGGCGCCTCCCGGCCATGGCTCAATGGCTGTGGCCGAGAGAGAGGAGAGTAGGGTTTAGGAGACTGGACGTGTGGACGGAGTGGCCAGATCTGAAGGCTGAAGGGAGACATTTGTTATTTCACCCACGAAACCGGTGAGCTTCGACCGAATACCCACATGAGAATGGGCTTCGTTATTATGCCCACGAAACCAGTACTCTCACTGGTAGAATGCCCATGAACAATTTTTTGGACGAAATAACCCTCTCTTCTTCTTCCTCACCCCTGCTTTCCATGCTCAAAGAGCTCGCCGAGGTTGAAAAGGCCGGTGAGGTCGAGCTCGGCCAACGCCGTGGCGTTGAGCCCGTCCAGCCCGCCTGTGAGGCCTTCCTCACATTCTCCATGCCTCACAATCTACCTCACCCACTCCTTCGTTGCCTGAGCACTCCACAAACAAGCTTTCTCCAATCTTCTCTCTCATCTCACCGGCGAGCACTTCGGCAAGGTCTCCCTCCGCCACCGGTGAGTCCCGCGGCCTACTTCCTCCTTCATTAGCTTTGTTGCTCCATGCTAAACATCGGCATGCTCTTGGTTCTTGCAGCCGTGCTCTGTGCGAGGAGATCGACATCATCCCTAAGCCGCCGTCGCCGCCTCCCCATGGACGCCAGTCCTGTCCAGACCACCTCCGCCGCCACTAAGCCCTTGGTGAGCATCCCCGTGCTCTCTTCTCACTCCTTCACCTCTCCTTTCCTCTCCTAGCGCACGCGCACCGCTGCCGACGAGCTATCCGGCGAGGATGACAGAGAGGATGAGTGGGAGGAGGAGGAGGACGGGTGAGGAAGAAGAAGAGGGAGGGTTATTTCGTCCAAAAAATTGTTCATGGGCCTTCCACCGGTGAGAGTACTGGTTTCGTGGGCATAATAACGAAGCCCATTCTCAGGTGGGCATTCGGTCGAAGCCCACCGGTTTCGTGAGTGAAATAACAAATGTCTCGGCTGAAGGAAGGCGACGACGACTAGAAATATTTCGCCCGTCCGGCCTGCCGTCTCGGCGTCCGCACTTCGGAGAGGAGACTTGGCTGTGCTTTGAGATTGGTGCCGATTATTAATTGTCACGACCAAAAAAAAATGTACACTGCTTTTGTATTTATGATTTGCTACTATTTTTTTTTGCTAGGGATGATTTACTATGTTTATATTATTATTGTGAAAGTTTATTTACTATGAACACCTAGCCTTTTCGAACAATATTTTCAAAGCTTATGCTTTTCTTTGTCACTCGCAAAAAAATGCTTTTCTCTTTATGGTTACTTTTTTGTTTTTTGAAGGAATTTATTAGACATTTAATTCAATTAGTAGGCGTTTCGAAATTCACTTGCATCTTTACGTCGCCTAATGAACACACAATATCAACACATTTCAACATCTCCCTAATGTTCTTTGTTGACCGAATACATTTTCAGAAATTTACTTATGTACTACTAATAAGAAAAAAGGTCATGCACGCGTTGATTCTAGAAGGAATCTGACCAAACGAATAAACACAACAACTGTCGAGTAGGATCGATGAGATAAAATAAGGAAAACAGTAGGTATTGATAAGTTCATGTCATGTGTTATGAACATAAGAATCCACTAAACTTCTTTATTGTTGCCAACAGGTAGATAGCCCATTGCCTGTAAGAGTGGTATTTAACAATCCACCGCTATTAAAAATAAAATAACACGTGCATCTTGTGAATACAAATTACCCATGCACAAGTATTTTAGTGATACATTTTTAGAAATGTAGTGGGAATATCGTGTGAGTACAATCACCAAGAATAAGAAACTCACATGAATAAACAAGAAGAGTATTGTCTCACATAGAGTAAACCGCAAAACATGATTTTTTTTGCACCATCATAACCAAGAGAAATAACTTTATTTTACGAAAAGTACAATTATTTTAACCTTTGGTAACAATAATATACATGTTTTGGCACGTGCACGAAAAAACCATATAGACATGTGCGACTAATAACCCAGAACCAAGCTAGGAAATTGTATATTATTGCTAATAAGGGTAGAATTGCTGTACTTTATGAAACGAACATCAATGTTACAGTTTTATATGTTTTGACTTAAAAATTAGTTCAAACAGGATTTTTTTTAAAAAAACACTAACAGGATCTAGGCTTGTTTGTTTCAGCTTTTCGTCATTTTTGTCCGTTGGCTCAAAAGCAAGATGCTGTCAAAAGCTAAAAAATTAGAAGCACCTCAAGATGTGTGATTCTAGCTTCTCAAGTTTTAGAGACATCCGATTTTTGGATCTCTCAAAAACCAAATAACAAAAGTGGTGAAAAGTTGAAACAAACAGGTTAACCCAATGTGGTACCAGGAAAGAATGCGGGCCATATCTACATGGGCCAACATGGGACGTTTGCCGACATGGCATTAAGGCTATCTCCAACGATGTTGAAGACCTAAAACCCAAATTGCGTATGAACAGTGTTCAATCTCCAACACGTAAAATGTTCTATCTCCAACGGAAGACTCAATTACCGATACCTTCTTCCTCCTCCGCCGGCTCCCACCGCGCCCCCGCGTCGCTGCAGCGCCGCGCCGCCGTCCCCTGCTCCACCCGCCCCCGCTCCGCGTCGCCAGCGCGCCCCCGCGCCGTGCTGCTCCACCCACCGCCGCGCCACGCCGCGACGCGCAGCCGCCCCGCGCCACGTCCCGCGCGCGGGCGCCGTGCGCCATCGACCGGGAGGGGGCCCGGGAGGGGAGGGGTCAGGACGGCGGTGGAGGACAGGCGAGGAAGGGGGCCGTCGACCGGGATCTGGCCGTCGACCGCGGGGAAGAGAAGGGGAGGGGGAGGGGCGCGGTGGAGGACAGGCGAGGAAGGGGACCGGAGCAGGCCGCGTGCGTCGTCGTGGCCCCCTCGCGGAGCAGCAAGCCCTCGACGGCGGCGCTCGAGCTCGACGAGGAGGCTGGAGTAGGGGAAGGAGGAGGGGGCGACGCGGAGGAAGGGGGGATGCCGCGCCCGCTCCGCCACCTTGCCCCGCCGGTCGCCGTCGCCCGCGCCGGAGCAGCCACGCGAGGTCGTCGGAGGAGCTGGAGGAAGAGGGGGAGGAGGGGGCCGGCGGCGCTGGAGGAAGAGGGGGAGGAGGCAGGCGGCGCTGAGGAAGAAGAGCGCGCGACGGTTGGGTCGCGAGGGAGAGAAGACTCAATTATGCGCGGCGAAGGGAGGAGAGAGAAAAATGGGTGCCACATTTAGGTCCTCCGTTGGAGCATGATTTTGAGGGTTTGAGCATGATTTTCCACATAATGCGGAAAATGGGTCCTCTGTTGGAGATAGTCTAAGTGGGCTTCTTTCCTTGTATGTACGGTGCGCAGCTCCCATAGATTCTGACGCGTGGGCCACACGAATTGACCTCTCCGTGCCCGCTCGCCATCGACCTATTCGACCTATCAAAAGCGAACCGCACCGCGTCTCCGCCCGCCGCCACAAGCAGATCCATCCCCTCTCTTACCTTACCTCGGAGGAAGGCGGCGTCGTCCTGCTTGCTCGTCCGGGATTCACCGCTCCTCCGGCCAAGACCCTCGCCGGCGCCATGAATCCCTACGACCTCCGCTTCGCCGACCCCTCTTCCTACCATGACAGGCGCAGGTACGCTAACCCTAACCTTAGCTCGTGTTTGCGTGTGACCCACGGCTTCTCCGATCCGATCTGAATTCTTGTCTGACGCTGTTGTTCCGTCGATTCTTCTGTAGCGACCTGGCCGTGGCTCCTATGCTAGCTCCGCCGGTCCCTGTGGCGGCGGCGAACTCTTACGCGGCCCGTACCCGTCGGCGGCGGCGGCTACCACGGGCGGCGATTACTCGCGCTTCGGACAGGGAGGTAGAGGCCGTGGTGGAGGCGGTTGGAGTGGCCGAGGCGGCGGCGGCGGCTATGGCGGCGGCGGCTATGGTGGTGGCAGAGGAGGGCGTGGGAGGGATGGGCTTGATACGCTCGCCCTGCCCAAGCCGGACTTTCATAGCCTTATACCGTTTGAGAAGAATTTCTATGTGGAGAGCCCCTCCGTGCAGGCCATGTCTGAGACGGAGGTGTCACAGTACCGGCGCCTCAAGGATATCACGGTCGAGGGCCATGATGTGCCCAAGCCGGTCCGGTACTTCCAAGAAGCCAACTTCCCAGGTTTGTTGTCAGTCATCAATCTTAAGCGTTGCATGTCAGTTTAGAAAGAATTAATGTACCGTGCCTCATCCAGCGAAGATATTTGTTTGGGAAAAGATTTCAATATGGATTTTTAGTTATATGACTGTTTTGCTTCGTTGAACAGATTACTGCATGCAAGCAATTGCCAAGTCTGGATTTGTCGAACCAACCCCTATTCAATCTCAAGGTTGGCCTATGGCTCTGAAGGGTAGGGACCTGATTGGTATAGCACAAACAGGCTCAGGGAAAACCCTATCTTATCTACTACCCGGGTTGGTTCATGTTGGTGCACAGCCTCCGCTAGGTTCGTTTTGCTACTGTTTTCAATATACACCACTGGTCTGATACTAGGCTGTTTTTTTTTTTATTGTAATGAATGAACCGTGTTCACACTTGGTTCTGATGATTCACTATTGCGATGACTGTAGGGCCAGGTGATGGCCCGGTTGTCTTAATACTTGCCCCAACAAGGGAACTGGCTGTTCAAATACAGGAAGAATCTACAAAATTTGGATCATATTCAAGAACCAGAAGCACATGTGTCTATGGGGGAGCGCCTAAGGGTCCTCAAATACGTGACCTTAGGAGAGGTATTTGAAATGCTTCTACATAACTTGTTATATGTAGAATGTGTAATTCTAAAACTAAATCCGTTATGTGAACTTTTAGGAGTTGAAATTATAATTGCAACACCTGGTCGGTTGATTGATATGCTCGAAGCTGGTCACACTAATCTTCGTAGAGTGACCTACCTTGTCCTGGATGAGGCAGACCGCATGCTAGATATGGGTTTTGAGCCTCAAATTCGGAAAATAATTGCACAGGTATGATTTGCCTTATAGTACAGAATCATTATATTAACACTGATGATTCAGCCTCTAATATCTGATGAATACTTAGATCCGTCCGGATCGGCAAACCTTATATTGGAGCGCCACATGGCCTAGAGAAGTAGAGGCTTTGGCAAGACAGTTTCTACAAAATCCTTACAAGGTGCTGATTTGAGAATTGCTACTTTTTTTCATGGTTAGCTTACTATATTGTTAACATTTGGCTTGTACTGTAATCCAGGTAATTATAGGTTCACCTGATCTTAAAGCTAACCATTCCATACAACAAATTGTTGAAGTTATTTCGGACCATGAAAAATATCCCAGGTACGTACCGCAAAGATGCCTTTGAATGAAAAAAAATGTCCTCGTACGGTAAGCTGCCGCCTCCGACATCTATCAACGGTGAAAGCAGCAACGAAGCTCTTGTAGCTTAATCCGCCTGGTCTATTTGGCTGTGTGCAGCGATGACGCGCCGAAGCTGCTCGCCGCCCTCAGGGAGATGAAGGCCGGGCTCGACCTCGTCAGGGGAAAGGTCGAGGCCCTCACACGGAAGGTACTCTCTCCCCTTCTTCCTTCCCTCCTCTCTCCCGTGCCCGAAATTGGGAGCTATGAAGGGATTAAGCTTTGTTCGCTGTTCTGTGTACACGGTGAAAATTGCGTTCTGACTCTCTCTCGGGTCGCATGTGGATAGGTCAAGGAGAACCAGCTGCCGACGGAAAATGGGATCGGGTACCTAGAGGCGAAGAACCACCTGCTCCTCGGCTACTGTCAGGATATCGTCTACTACCTGCTCCGCAAGGCCAAGGGCCTCTCGGTGGAAGGCCACCCTGTCATGCGGAGCCTTGTTGAGATCAGGCTGTTTCTAGAAAAGGTTTGCTTGTGCCTCCAATGTTGTTTATCATGTTGCCTGAATTGATATAATTGGTTAATTTACGATGGTGTTTCGTTGATGCGGTGCGGTAGATACGTCCAATTGACAAGAAGGCAGAGTACCAAATCCAGAAGCTTACAAATGCCGCTGATGGTGCTGCTGCTCAAGACAAGGCACCAAACGCAGAGGGGAAGGGGAAGGGGAAGGGCGAGCATTCAGATGAGGAAGACTTGTTGAAGTATCGACCAAACCCAGATATGATGCCTGCTCCTAATGGGAAGGTGCTGTTTTTAAAATTCCTAACTGATATCATGCTTGATGCATCTATTACATTCTCTAAAGTTTTGTATGCTTCCTTTTGTGTATACGAATCAACCTACAAGAACCTTACTTTTGTGTATACTCACTAGCTTGTATGCACATGAAATATATAATGTAGCATTTACTAGTTGGTATAACCCAAACTTGAATCGGTAACCGTGACGTGATTAGCATTAGGACCAAATGTACCAATCTTCGGTGACAATGTTGGTTTCTTTGCAACACTAGTATGATGCCCGTGCGTTGCAACGGTAAAAATTAATCAAAACAGAACATGAAACCCTTAAAATAGAGTGATAAGCAACATGATTTTGAACAGTGTTAGATTGTTCATTGAAAATTCAAAACATCATCTCTCTTACATTAAAGATTAGATAAGTAGCACAGCAGATCCGCACATCACTGGTTAAAGTACCAAACAAACACTGAAAAATCCTTATGTGGCCCGGTTCGACCTCCAAATACAGCATCCTTCAGACAACTCCAATGCATGATCAACGCACACAAATCTGGAGTTTAAAGTACCTGAAAGTTTCAAATGTCTGACAAAATACGGAGACTGCCAAAAAGCTTCACCAAGCCAAAGAAACAACTGCCAACAGGCCCATTTGCCTAGAGGTAAATTAACTCAACATTCAACATCTTTCCAACATAGGACCTGAATACTAATCCCCAACCAAAATAAACATCAAATTTCTTTCACGGAGAGTGACATAGCCAAACAGATGACAACCAGTGATACCTCAGTAGTGTAGCTGGAATTTTATTTGCAATACCATGATCACTAATTTTGAAATTTGATCAGTTTGAGAATCTGAAAACAAATAAAACTATGGCCCGCATTCATACATAGGAAATATTTTTTTGCGAGGACATACATAGGAAATATGATACTATCCTCCAACTGTTAGAAAATAAAATTAATCTGGCTTCTAAGTTCTAAGTAACTATGGGTCGGAGATGTTCAAACTTACAAGATACGGTGGAGAGAAAATGAGTTAAAAGGGCAAGCATCCTACCATCAGGTTGCCTCGGAGTCGGAAATGCCTAGACGGAGAGAAAATTGGAACCTCACGCATGCTATAGCTGGAACTACCGTGGCAGAAAAAGCAAACTGGGAATGGAGCAGTGGAGCACGCGCACGTAGCCACATTGCAGGCCAATCTGAAGGACAAATCGCTATCCCGCTTCCTTAATCACGATGTGACCAGATCAGCCGTCGTCTAGCTAGATGGAGTAGGCCGCACCTAATCTCGGCAGCTTCCTCCTCCCCATCGTACTTCATCCTCGAGCTTTCGTGCTCCTACGGTCCTACCCAGGGTGACGCGGATGGAGAGATTCGGGAGGGAATAGCGGAGAGAAGGAAGAGGAGCGATTATTGAAGAGTTTCGATGGGAACGCAGCGCATATCCGGGAGCAAAACACGGTGGTGCGGCAGGATGGGCAGAGGACGGTGGCAGTGGCGGCGGCGGGTGGAGAGGCTGGGCGAGGGAGCGGTTGTGTTTTTATTTCCTTCGTTGCCGTCGACTGAGGCGGGCGCGCGGGGATGGGCTGGGGGTCCCCCCTGTCGGCGCCAAAAGTCTGTGCGGAACGGAGCTCCATTCGCAGGCGTTGGATGAACATCGGACGGTCTAAATCGGAAGATGGCAGGAACACCATCATCACCAACTGTGATTTTTAGAGAAGTAGAGATAGTAGTCAGTACGGTAAGGGATCAACTTGAATGCGAAAATTAGGTAGAATCACAATAACCCTGTCTGAGATGTGGTAGTAATATCTAATGTGCAAATCTACGAGTCTTGTTTGACATGTATCACACTAGTTTAAAGATTATTTCATCTTTTCCCATTGGGTTGGGATTTACTGCTAGAGTCCTTAAGACTATCCACGTGTGAAGGTAGAGAGTTCAGCTAGAGGATTTTAATGCCTGTTATTCATTTATGTCCACTGTTTTTGTAGAACAATATTGTTTATTTCTCAGGTACTGCTGCTTGTTTACTTTACACAACTGGTTTTATTTTCTGATGTACATCTTGGCTTCAGGACAATGATGGCATTTACCGTCCTCCAAAATTTATGCCTGCCATCCCGGACGATGAGGATAAGCGCCATAAACAAGCTTCAAGGAGGGATAGAGCCCTAGCTCGAATGGCAACAGAAAATCCTTACCTCAAAGAGATCATAGATGATGCTGCTGATAGACCTGAAGAGGTTTGTTTATTTTGTATTGGAATTGTTAGTTAGTTAGCTTATATGTGGATTTGCTGCTTGTTCTGCTTCAAGCTAATGATCTATGAATGCAATATTACAGTGGAAGGAAACAGTGGGTGATGAAAGCAAGGAATTTATGAGGTATAAACGACAGAGAGAGCAGCAAGAGAAACAAGAGGAGGAGCTGTTCACTCGAGCTCCAGTAACCAAACGTGATAAACAGATTGAAAAACAGATGATGATGCAAATGCATGGGTATGTTTTTTGGTTGGCATTGATCTGCCACAAGTTTATCTCTATGCTGTGGGTTTGTTCAGAATTTAAGTTTTCCTTCTCATTCAACTTAAACAATCTACTCATATCTGATCTATGAACAGGCTACGAGGCCTGGCTGATGATGGTTTTGGGATAAACATGCTATTCGATGGAGACAAGGAAGATGACGGCGGTTCGAGCAAGTCCTATGCCAGGAGTGGGAAGCGAAAGACACACCAGAAAAGCAAGAAGAGGAAGAGGCATTAGCTCAGACAACCGGATAGTCCTATGGAGACGATGAAGGCAATGGTGGTTTAAACTGTGGCCTCCGGACAAGAGGGGAAGCTGGTGGGAGCACCAGAAAAGCAAGTAGACAAGAGTTCCATGCCACAACATTGCGATGTGCTAAATTCATATGAAAATTTTGATCTGTGGTAAGGTATCTGAATGGATTGTACACCATATACGACTTAATTGTAGTAAGAAGTAGCAGATTTATTATCCTTTCCCTTACCAATTTTTGTCACTGCTCTCTTCCTTATGATGCACAGTGCATGCTCAAGATAAATGTCTCTCGGGCTTCTGTTTTTGTTTCTACACTGATTGATGCCTCGACACATGATCCTGTCTGTCAACATTATGGCCTTTGCTTGATTTGAAGAATTGTCGCCGGCCGGTGTAAAACCAACGGCTGCTCATCAGGAATTGATGCTCCAAGTGCAATTGTAGTAGGCCAATGCATTGCATCATGTCTCAGAATCTTATAGGAAGTCTTCACATCATGAACAAACTCCTTTTGCCCATAATAAGTAGCGCGCTGTCCGGTGGTAAGGCGGCTTCCAGTCTTCATCCCAAGTGACGTGCTGTGGTGCTGGCCGAGACGCAAAGTATATATTCCCACTAAGTGATAAGTTTATTCTTACCTGACTGGTGACTTCTCTCGAAGGTGACCTTGAAGTTTGAAGAGGATTTGAGAATTGAGATGAATCGATTGCCAGTTTGATTTTATTAAGCCTGACATTTTTTCTTGCTGAACTGGGAAATTTACAGCTATACTCCTACGGCACGTGAGCTGATCTAGGGAGTGCTCTGCATTTAAGACTCCTATATATCACGAATCGAGTGGTTCGTTCCGAAAGACATACAAATTTAATGGCAAATATTGTGAGGATCTCGTGTTCAATGACAAATTCTGGAAAAAAAAATCATTTCACCTAAAGTATTATCAAAATGAAAAAATCAAATCAAAATGCGCCGGGCCGCCAATGGTGTATCCTGGCGAATAATGCCAACATACTTCTAGGTCGATATATTCCCAAAAAAGAGCGAGAAGGCAGGCAAAAAGCATTTGCACACAAGTATCTCTCATCTCACGAGCAGATTCGTTACTCCACTCATGCACTTCCACGCTATAAAAAGCGCACCCGACGCGCGCTCAAGCTTCAAGCAGCAGCAGTGTGCTCGTCACATTCACAAGCACTTCAAGTCCTACCAGTAGATTTACAAAGGCCAGGCAGCGCCATGGCGCACTTTCAGGAGGTGGACTACTTCTCCGAGGAGGTGAGGTCGGTGGCCAGCCCCGGCGCCTTCGGCCGCCACGGCGGCGCCGGCGTCCAGCAGTACGTCGTCAAGGAGACGTTCGAGGAGGTGGACCAGGTCCCGCATGCCGGCGGCAGGCGCCACGGCCACGGCCACAACCACGGCAACCGCGGCCACGGCTCCGGCCACTTTGAGAAGCGCGAGACCAAGTTCGAGGAGGACGTGAACACCGCCACCGGCGAGTTCCACGAGAGCAAGGAGAACTTCGTCGTTAGGGCTGACTAATGATCAGCTTCGTGCATTCGTGCTCGACATCGTACGTACGTATTTGAACTGGGGGGCGACGTATACCACTGAACGTACCTACTATATATGAAGTTTGCGTGCAAGGTCATAAGTGCCCGTATCCGTATGTATCTGGTGTGCGTGTGTGTGCTTGGCTGACGTGCATGCACGCAGCTTCTGTACGAACAACGAAATAAGCTCGTCACCTGATTCTGAATAAAGCTCCTCCGTATTACCTACATGCATTGCCGTGTCCAATCAGCTCAATATGGTACCAACGTATTATGATATGTGTATGGTTCAAACTATCGAGAATGATATATATTATGCTTATGTATGTATACTCCTGTTCCTATATACTCTATACCTGTGTATTCTTGATAAGACAGCTGACGACGACGACAATTCAAACACCTCAACTCATGACCTGTCGGTTCATAGCGCAGATCATGCAGGCCAAATGTTGCTTTGCTTCACTCTGAATTTCTACATCGCAACCAAGTCGTTCACCACCGCAGCTACTCATTTCTCCCTTTCTGCAGCAGTTCGGGTCGCCGACGAACTTTTCCCCCACCGCCGTCAAGTCGCCGTCCGCCCCTCGTCGGTGAACTCCGCCTTCCCGCGCTCGCCGTCGACGACATCATCGACGTTTGAGTCCGCGCTGAAGTCCTGAAGCTGGTGCTCGCGCCTTCTCCCTCCCGCGCACCTCCAGTTCGCCGGAACGCCGCCGCCCGCCGTCGGCAAGCGACCTCCTCGTCGACCGTGCCTGCGCCGAGACCCGCGCGGGTATGGTGAGCATCACAGACCCCACCGCTTGCTCCCTCTTCCCTCCCGCCGGCCGGAACGCCCGCCTTGCCAACGCCGGCGCCGCCGCGCGCCGCGCGCGCGGGCGCGCCCCCGGATTCGGTGCGGCAGCGCCTGGATCCGGTGTGGCCGATTCGTGCGGCCACCGGTGTGGCTGCGATCTGATTGGTCGCGACTATTTCCTATTCTTTTCCCGAATTGTTTAATCCCTCAAAAATTACAGAAACTTGTAAAATCGATAGAAAAATAAATATAGATCAGAAAAATGCAAACCAAATTTTGTTGCACTCCTTGTGAGCAGACCTATCCAACAAAAATGTCAAATCACATATATCAGTTTATCTGTTTTCTGGAAAAATTGCATATGTGCAAATCTTGTTTAATTCCTAATAAATTATCTGTTGCTCCTTAAATCATGAACTCTTGCCTGCTTATACAGTACCTAACAACACACCTACAGAGCATTTTTCCACTGTCAGGTCATGATTAATTATTTTCTTATGATTTAAATCGTGTTCTGCATTGTTTAAATTGTTATAAAATAATCCGTATTACAATAAATCACCAAACTTCACTGTAAATCACCTCCAGTGGTACTTGACTCCAGAAAAATGCCACTGGACATAAACTAATTTTTGAAAATTAATTAATCTAATTAACCAACTTAAGTTAATTTAATGTAATTTACTTAAACAAGTGTCAATGAAGGAAATACTTCAGACGAAAGAAATTAACTTAATTAAGCACTTACAGTGTAAATGACTGTTAGGTTAATTAATTTAATCACATCATGTCATTGCATCTAACCTGCATTTCCTTGTCATGTCATATAGTACACGAGGTGATCCAGGAGCAGCTGGAGGATCATGATGCTGAGCAGATCAGGAGAAGATATCAGCTGACCTTAGCTAGTAGCGTCGTTCTTGAGCCAGGCAAGCCCCGGTGCATGCCTTCCTTGTAGATTTTTATTTTCTCACTTGTTTGGGGCTAGTAATTGATTGTGCATTAGGTTTACTAGGAGTTGATGAGAAACCTTAGAACTGCATTAGGACTACCCTTCCGGATCCTACCTTGTGTCCTATTTTGTAGTAGTTGGTTCTAGGGTAACGTTAGAACTTGCTATGCTTAGTGGCTAGCGGACGGTAGAAGACGAGTGGTAGGTCCCACTCGCATGATAGGAATTACTCTGGATTGTACTAGCAGAATTTAGGTTGTTGCAGACCGGACGGGGATTGTTGTGTAGGATGGTTGGTGAAGGCTGGGCCTTCACGGTGGTAGCCCCGTCTGTGTCGGTTAAGGACCGTCCGTTGTTGGCCCTGCTGAGCAAGTTCGAACGTACTGATTCACATGCTGGTGTTTTATGGGCCCAGTAAACCTAGTAGCCTGTGACGCCCTGGGGGTCTAGGGGATACTTACACTTTCTATCATGGTACTTGGGAGTAGTAGTTGTTGCTTGTATATTCAGACTTCCGCTGTGTACTCACGTGTTTTAAATCACTTGAGACTTGTAATAACTCGAAGATGTAAACATTGGTGCCTATTTATGTGTTGTACTGTTGCGTCTGTTCATCAGCGCGGACCGACTCGATCCTGTGAAAAGCGGAAACGCTACAGCTGTAAGCTTCATGACCATTGGAGTTCGGAAACCCCAAAGGTATGAATGTTTTGGTGATTGGGTGACCATATTGATGTGACTAACATTTCCATGTAGGATATTCAAACGGTCATGTCAATGGAAGCGTCGTCTCACAAACCCTATCTTATTGACGACTTGGTGATTGGTTGCCTCGACAATTCGGATCGAGAACTTGATGGAGTCAAGGTTGAAGATGGATCAAGGCTAAGGACATGATAGACCAAGCAAGTGTTGGCTTGGTGTAGATGCTAGCTTGAGTCCATAGGAAAAACCGGACTATCAAGAGGGATCGAATTGGTTCTCTTAGAGCACACTAGGTTAGAGATCAAATGGATGCATTGTGAGTCTCTTGAGGACTAGGGTGGCTGAAGAGAAGAAGAGGAACCAAAGAATGGAGAAGTTGGAAGCAAGGATCAAGAGTTGATCAAGTTTTCAGCTTTTGCGGTAGAAACCGGACAGTACGGTCCTAGGGACCGTGTGGTACGGTCTTCATTGAAGATCCAGACAGAGAAGTGAAGTCTCGGGATGCTGAGAAAATGAAGACCGGACAATGGACCGTATGGTACGGTCAAGGGACCGTATGATACGGTCATCAGAGGATTTCCAGACAGAGAAGTTGAAGTTTCTGGAAGTGAAGAGAATGAAGGCCGGACATTTGACCGGATGGTACGGTCCTAGGGACCGGACAGTACGGTCTTCATTGGAGATGAAGAAGAAAATAGAGATGCGCCTGGAAATAGAGACCGGACAGTACGGTCTAGAGGAGACCGGACAGTACGGTCCTTTGTACGGTCTCTAGTTTTGCAGGGCACTTTTGGGCAACGGCTAGTTTTGGGTTGGTAGCCTATAAATAGTTGGTTGCCCGCCCCTTTGGAGTGCAGGAAACTCAGAGGAAGCCAAGAGCAAGGGAGAGAAGCACTTGTGAAGGATTTAGAGTGATCCTAGTGTTTGAGAGAGTAGCAATTGCATCCACTTGATCTCTAGGCTAGTGTGAGCTTGAGAGAGTCACTTCGGTTTGTTACTCTTGGTCTATGGCAAGGCCTAGACCGGTTAGGCGTTGGTGTTGAGCTATCCAAAGAGAGTGTAGAAGCTAACACAAGTTTGTACACGGTCTTGGAGCTTCCCGTGCGAAAGAAGCATCACTAGTGGAGCGCCCTTTGGCACGCATCAAGTGCGGAGCCTTACCTCCGGAAGAGTACCCGGGATCGAGCCCGGCGGGACGTGCCCGCGACTTCACTCGGAGGGTGAAGTGTGCTCTAGGAGGGATCGCCTTCGAGCGGAGGGACGGGGTCGAGACTCCGGCGGGAGTGACCCAACGTGGAGTAGGGGAAGGCGCCATCCTTCCGAGACCACGGGAAAAATCATGAGCATTCCTATCTCTATCTCCTATACTTACTAGCATTTACGCTTCCACATTTACTTATGTGCTAGTAGTATTGCATGATAGGTTGTCTCTTTACTTGGTAGAATTGCTTGTTAGGGTGTTGCTTGTTGCATAGACTAGATTGTGTGCGCGCATCTCTAGCTTCTTGTTGTCACCATATCTAGTCTTGCTAGCTTCACGCCTTAAGTACGTTTGGGAGAAATTGCTGAGACACCGATTCACCCCCCCCCCTCGGTGCCCTTGATCCTTACAAGTGGTATCAGAGCCTCGTTGCTCAAATAGGGCTTAACCGCCTTGAGTAAGGATGCCGGGAGGAAGTGGACCGCCCCCGTTCGATGGGACCGACTATGCCTATTGGAAAGCTCGCATGCAAGCTTATCTCGAGGCTCTCGATCCTATCGCATGGGAGGTGACAAGTTCCGGTGTCTCTCTAAGAACTCCCATTGGTACTCTTGATGTGAATCTTGCAAAGGCAAATGCTAAAGCTAAAAATGCCTTGTTTGAAGCTATCACTAAAGAGGTCTTTGCTCGAGTCAAGTCCGCGGGTACCGCTCATGAAGTGTGGACTCAAATCCAACAAGTTCATGAGGGTTCCTCGGATGTGAAAGAGGAAAGATACTATATCCTTAAGGACAAATATGATGTCTTTATCATGTCTTCAAATGAGCTAATCAATGATACTTACTCTCGCTTGAATGTGCTTGTAGAGGATATCAACTCTCTCGGTGTGAAGGACAAGATTGATGATGGTGACCTTGTGCGGAAGATTATGAGGATTCTCCCAAGAGAGAAGTATGGTGCACTCATCACATGTCTCTTCAACACCGACATGCAAGACCTCACCACTCACAAGCTACTTGGGAAGATTACCGCATTCTAGAGCTACAACCTTGACAAGAAGCTTGATGAGAAGCCCTCCAAGAATCTTGCTTTTGCATCCGAGGGGTCAAGCAAGAAGAAGATGAAGAAGGTGGTGACTCAAGATTCAAGTGATGAAGAGCTTGAAGAAGATGAAGAAGACTTGTTGCAACTTCATCCAAATGACCTAGCACTCCTCATGAAGAGAAGCAACTTCTTCGAGAGAAGGTTCATCAACAAGAAGGATGCCGAGTGCTACAATTGTGGGGAGAAGGGTCACTTTGCCAAGGAATGCCCAAAGCCAATCAAGAAGAGCAAGAAGAAGACTCAAGAGTCAAGCGATGATGAAGAAGAAGACCCTAGAAGCAAGTCCAAGGCAAGGAAGAGGTTTGTCAAGAAGGAAAGCTCTAGAGGCAAAGACAAGAGAAGATCATCTCGCAAGGGTCTCTATGTTGGAGAGTGGGTCACGGACGATGATAGTGATGATGAAGAAGAAAGTGATGACTCATCCTCCAAGGGCAAGAAGATGGCCGGCATTGCTCTCACAAACATGTCCAAGACTCTACCACCGCCTCCTACTTGTTTGATGGCCAAAGATGATGATAGTAGTGATGACGAGAAGAGCGAGTCCGAGGAAGAGTTTGATGAGGAGGATAAGCCAACCTTTGAGGAACTCTTGGATAGCATTCTCCTAACCGGTAAGATGCTCAAGAAAAAGGACAAGACCATTGCTCGGTTGGAGAAAGAACATGAAGTGGCCGCTTTCCGAGTCCGTCAACTTGAAGGTGAACTTAGAGACTTATCCATCTCCCACAAGGCTCTAGATGAGGACTATGACAAGCTTGAGGAGGACCACATGAAGTTCAAGGAGAAGTCCAAGTTACTAGAGGATGAGATCAAGCACCTTTCCACCTCTCTCATAACCTTGGATGAAAGCTACGACAAGCTCAAGGTTGATCACAAGAGGCTCAACGACAAGTTCAAGGTTCTTGAGGAAGAGCATCAATCCATCCTCGAAAAGTGTAACACTTCTTCTTCTAGTTCATCTATTTCCGATTCTTCATATATTACTTGTGATGAACTAACTCCCTCTCTTGATAGCATCTCTCTTGATGAGAAAATCTTGAAGGAATATCATCAACTCAAGAAGGAGAGAGCTTCGGTGATGGATGGCTTCGAGAGGCTCACAAGGGGAAGGACCATTGTTGGCAGTCCTAAGGCCTAACAGAAATTAATCCGCAAGCGTACGGATACCGATGTAGCTTTCACCACAAGGAGTATTCCTAGGGTATCGAATCCACAGGGAACGTATAGTGTACTAAAACTAAAACACTAGAGGGATTGATCCGTAAAGGTGGCACACAGGAGCAGAGTTTGTAGCAATAGATAAAAAGGAGTCTTCTGGCCAAGCAATCTAATGATAAGAAGCTATGTAGTTGGGCAATTTGGTAAGGTCCTTACTCTATCATTCGTTTCGGGGCACACGTATGCCAAGGCAGCAACCCGAGAATTAGGTTCAACTGTCAAGGGGAACTACGTGCTATTGACCTCCCTACTAAAAACAATAACCCGGACGTGGTGGATTACAGAGACCGGTATGCCTGTCACACATACTCGCGGCTACCATCCTCCGTGGGGTTACGAGCAAATCAGGGATAACTCTAGGTCTAAACACCATGTTTACACCTATCGTCACAACTAGCGAGGAATTCCAAATAAGCTAGTCTATGCAATAAATAAATAAATATTTAAAGCATACCTGAAACCCACAAATAAATAAAGCAGAATACCTTACTTTATTGCCCGACCAATAATCTTCTTACATGTTGCCCGGCCTGGAAGACTAAGACGACTACTCCCAGGCGAGGAGCATACCGGAGGCGACGAAGAAGTAGAGTCCCGACATGCCGGGGGCCTCTAACTCTCCTTCCCTCTCACTCACTCACTCCTAGCAACACTATCCTACTACCAAAAGACTAAAATGAAGTATCAAATGAGGTGTGTCGTGCTTCTGGAGCCGGAGGGTGTTATTTATAGCTTGCTGGAGTCGGTGGGGATCATCTGGCCGAAGCTGGGACGTCGGTGGAACAAAGGTCGGCCGGCCGGCCTGGTAGGGGGGCCGGCCGGCCACTGATTCTATCAGTTGGCCACCGACTTCCTCCTGGATGGCTCTGATCTGCTCCTGATGGCGGTAAGATGGTCGGTTTCTTCATGGGGTCGGCAGAAGTGGAGTGGCCTTCAAGTTTAGGCCCAAAAGCCCATGTTCTAGAATGTCGGTTATTTAATATTGGGCTGGGCCTTGAATTCCACGTGGGAAAGCTGTAGAAGGCCTCTGGGGAGGAGCTGGACCTCGGTGGGAGCCTGTGCAGGCCGGCCGGCCTATGATTGGGCCGGCTGGTGGGCTTTATCCCCCGTTTCCTGTGAATTTCGTCCATATTGCTCCCTGCATTCAAATACTCCAACAAAACTTGTGGAGAGCCATTAATATAAAAGAATGTTCATTTTATCCTTGTATGATGGCTTTTATTGAATGGTGGTTGGCGGTAAAATATTCGTATTAAGCAGCGCCAACAACCCCCCCCCAGAACTGAACTCCATCTGGCGCCATCGCTGAACTCCATCTGGCCGGGAGGACCGGTGATCGGCGGCGGCGAACGGCGACGCAGCTTCTGCGCAGGTGATGAGTCATTCGACTCAGCCTTCAAGATGAGCCCCTTGGGCGCCTTGTAGTACATCACCTTCTCGCTCCACTTCTTGCCCCTAGCACCCAGATAGGTGAAGGGGGGAGCGTTCTCCCAGGCACCGTTAGATGTCCTATGGGAAGACTCATCCTTGGACTGGCTGGCGTCCGTGGGCTCATCAGGATCCTCCTCGGATTGCTCCACCACGGGGTATGCCGGTGCGATATCCACCCTTGGAGTGGGAGTCGGAAGCGCTGGAGATTTCCCGTCTTGGGGGACAGCTCGCCGACCACGGGATGCGTGATGCCGCCACGGTACTGCTTCTTCCCAACGCCAGCAGAGGGGGAAAGGAATCTCCCCGAGTTGGCTTGCGCTCGCCCTGGATGGGCTCCTGCCGCGCCTCGGGCTGGCCGGCCGGCAAGGATGGTAGGCCGGCCGGCTGGGGTTAGCCCCGGCGGCGAGCAGGTCTGCCTCCAGCTCGGCCCCCAGGTGTCCACGAAGTCGAGGTACCTCGCCGCGCTGGATCCCTCGCCGTTGTTGACCGGAAATTGGTCGAGATAGGCGGATCGATGCTTCCGGGCGGCGATGTTGGAGGCTCTTGAATTGGGGGCATTGGAATTGGTGGGAGACATGGTGGAGAAGCTCTGGTTGGGTGCCTTCTCAGCCATGGCCGAAACTTTTTAGGTGGAGGAGTGGAGAAAAAAAAAGAATTTTCAATGTGTTTAAGAAGGTGAAAAATCCACTCCAGGCGAGATAGGCTCCGAATCGCAGGGTAGGGTTTGGTATTCTGTTTGGTTTGATCGGGGGCGCCGCCAGAAAAAGTTTCGAAAAATTTTGAAATTGTGAGGGGCCGGCCGGCCTGGTGTGCTGGCCGGCCAGCCAGCTTTTCCCCCGAAAACCAAAATTTTTATTTTTATTTGAATATAAAGAAAAAGAAAATAAGAAAAAGGAAAAAGAAAAACAGGGCTCAGTTAAGGTCGGGGCTAGACCGTAGATGGTGATTTTTACGTGAGCTCGATGACATCTACTTCCTCGAGTTCCGGCATGGAGGGTTCTAGAAAAATTTTCAAGCGCTGGCCATTTACTTTAAAGTGCTCTCCATCATTACCTTGGAGAGTGACGGCCCCATGGTTAGATGTTTCCACCACCGTATAGGGGCCATCCCACTTACTTCTAAGCTTACCATGACCAAATAATTTAACGCGGGAGTTGTACATAAGTACCTTATCACCTGGTGTGAAGTGCTTCTCCCGAATGCGCTTGTCGTGCCACCGCTTCGTTCGCTCTTTGTAGAGTTTCGAACTGTGGTACGCTTTCTCCCTCAATTCTTCGAGCTCTGAGATCTGAATCTGTCGCTTGACTTGGGCTTGGTCCAGGTCCATGTTCCATTTCTTGATTGCCCAGTAAGCCTTGAACTCTAGCTCGACGGGTAGGTGGCATGTCTTTCCGTATACTAGTTGATATGGAGTCATGCCGATTGGAGTCTTGTAAGCTGTTCTGTATGCCCATAATGCTTCATGCAGCTTCGACTTCCAATTCTTGCCCATTTGGTTGACGGTCTTCAGGAGAATGTTTTTGATTTGTTTATTAGATGTCTCCGCTTGACCGCTCGTCTGTGGGTGATATGGGGTCGCTACCCTATGTGCAATGCCGAGTGATGAGAGCATTTTTCTGAATGTTCTGTCGATAAAGTGCGAGCCCCCATCACTGATTAGTACTCTAGGTGTACCAAATCGTGGGAAGATGACTTCTTGGAGCATTTTCTTGGAGTGGGTGGAGTCAGCGCTTCGACAAGGAAGGGCCTCCACCCATTTGGAGACATAATCGACTGCCACCAGGATATATTCATATCCCTCGGAGTTTGGAAAAGGCCCCATGAAGTCTATGCCCCAACAATCGAAGATATCGATTTGAAGATTATTTGTTAGGGGCATGGCGTCACGAGCGTTGATCCCTCCTACTCTCTGGCAGCGAGAACATCTTCTCACATACTCCTTTGTATCTTCGTACATGTTTGGCCAGTAAAAACCACTCTGCCAAACTTTGGCACTTGTACGAAATACTCCATAGTGACCTCCAAAGGCTGATGAGTGACATCTATCAATAATTTGTATAGCCTCACATGCAGGTACACATCTTCTCAGGAGACCATCGGTGCAGACTTTATACAAATATGGATCATCCCATAAGTAATACTTGCTGTCCCTGATGATCTTCTTTTTATCTTCCCCTGGCGGTATATATCCTGCTACAATGTAGTTGACAATGTTTGCATACCAGGGGTCGGTACTTGTCACCTTGAGTAACGTGTCATCTCTCAAGCAATCATTGATGGGTAGTCCAGTAGGATCTTCTGTCTGCAATCGTGAGAGATGATCTGCCACAGTATTCTCTACCCCTTTTCTATCTCTGATTTCCAAATCAAATTCTTGAAGGAGGAGTATCCAACGGATAAGACGTGGCTTAGCATCTTTCTTCGTCAGGAGGTATTTGAGGGCTGCATGATCTGAATAAATTATCACCTTAGCTCCAACCAAATACGATCTGAACTTGTCAATAGCATACACCACAGCCAACATTCCTTCTCAGTGGTTGCATAATTGAGCTGAGGTCCAGTGAGAGTTTTGCTAGCATAGGCAATGGCATGATGCTTCTTATCCTTGGTCTGTCCCAACACTGCTCCTACGGCGTAGTCGCTTGCGTCGCACATGATTTCGAATGGGAGTGACCAATCGGGTGGCTGGATAATGGGGGCAGATATCAAAGCTGTCTTCAGTTCATTGAATGCCTCCATGCACTTGTTGTCGAAGACGAACGGTGCGTCTTTAGCCAAGAGACTGGTGAGAGGTCGCGCCTTCTTAGAGAAGTCCTTGATGAACCTTCTATAAAAAACCGGCGTGTCCTAGGAAGCTGCGGATCCCTTTTATGTTTCTCGGGGGTGGAAGTGACTCAATTACCTCAATCTTGGCTTTGTCGACTTCAATCCCTCGAGCAGAGACCTTGTGCCCAAGAACAATTCCCTCTGTCACCATGAAGTGACATTTTTCCCAATTCAAAACCAAATCTGCGTCCTTACATTTCTGAAGTACCTTCTCAAGATTCTGGAGACATCTGTCGAATGTTTCACCGTAGACCGAGAAATCATCCATGAATACTTCCATTATTTTCTCCACTAAGTCCGAGAAGATTGCCATCATGCATCTTTGGAAGGAGGCAGGTGCGTTACACAACCCGAACGACATTCGTCGGTAGGCGAATGTGCCGTAAGGGCATGTGAAGGTAGTCTTGTCTTGGTCCTCAGGGTGGATAGGTATTTGATGGTACCCTGAATAACCGTCAAGGAAGCAGAAGAACGAGTGCTTCGCCAACCATTCGAGCATCTCATCAATGAACGGGAGTGGGTAGTGATCTTTCCTGGTTGCTTTATTAAGCTTCCTGTAATCGATGCACATCCTCCATCCTGTCACTGTGCGCTGAGGGATCAACTCATTCTTTTCATTCTTCACAACTGTCATCCCTCCCTTCTTAGGTACTACATGGACGGGGCTAACCCATTGACTGTCCTGAACTGGGTAAATTATACCTGCCTTGAGTAGCTTCAAAATTTCTTTCTTAACTACATCTCTCATGGCATTGTTCAAGCGTCGTTGGTGCTCACGCACAGGCTTATGATCGGGTTCCATCGGGATTCGGTGTGTGCAGAATTCTGGGCTGATTCCCTTAAGATCTGCTAGTGAGTAGCCTATTACCGATCTGTATTTTTCTAGCACGGCTACTAGTTTCTTCTCTTCTTCCTCTGACAGCTTATCACTGATGATGACAGGCGTTGTCTGATCTTTGAGAGAGGAAACTATACTTGAGACCAGGTGGCAGCTGTTTGAGCTCGACAGGTGTTGGAGCTGGTTCTTCATGCTTATTGAATGGAACATAGGGGGAAGGGTCTTCATCTTCATTGAGGTATTGTGCATCTTCCTCCGTATCAAACTGCGAAGCTTCAAGGAATTCAACGGCCGCTGCTTCTTCTATGGCCGCGTATTCATCCATCTTCTCAGATTTCTCTTCTGCCTTGGCATTGAGTGTTCTTCGAATGTCGATGGAGAAGCTTTGTCTTCCCATTGGAACTTTCAACTCTTCTTGGCCGCTTCTCATCTTCGTGAGTGCTGCAATAGGTGTTCCAATCAGGAAGAAGTTCTTGTCGGAATGTCAAAGATGTAGAAATTCATGAGCAGGGGTTGGCCATTGACTTCTATTTCCAATTCTCGCAAGATACCCTCAGCTTGATAGCACTTGTTCCTGAATATCAGCCTTTTCCCTGATGGTATAAGGCTCGATATGTCTACCGCCAATTGTTGGGCCCGCTGCTTTGACAGAATGTTTACTCCTGCTCTTAAGTCATAGCTAGCCTCAATTGGTGGTAAATGCTCATACTTTACTAAAATGCTCTCAGGCTTTTCATTGAGCTTGATAGCCTTCTCTGAGCATTCTGTTTCTTGGAGCCAATCCTCGCTGAAGACGGCAGACAGTTTCTGCAGACGTGTGTCTTGATCTACCTTGTCTTCCCAATCTGGCTCATCTAGCTCAGCCTTTTCAACATAGCAATTCCTCTCCACCGGGTAAGTTCTTGTATTACCGAATCTCGTTAAGTCTACCTCTTCCTCATATGGTAGAAGAGGGAGAGTGGGCTCAACTTGATTCTGTCCTTCGGAGAGAATTTGACTATCCTTGAATAGCGTCGGATTCGAGGGGCAGACATAGAACGGTTCTTGTTCTGCCTCCAGAGCTGGCGGTGGTCGAGGTGGTGGTTCTGCTTGGGGGTGTACCGCACATGCACACTTCTTCTGTCCTGGTGAGCTAACTGAAGGTGTCTCAACTATGGTTTGTGCCTCTTCTTTATGTTTTTTCAGGGGCAACTGCATCATAGGAGCCCAAATTGCTGAGAATTTTCCCCAACACGTCAAATCCTTCTTCAATTGTTTTGTATAGGAACGACCCTCCTGAAGCTGTATCCAAGAAGTTACGGCTGTTTGGAGTGAGTCCCGCAGCAAAGTGTTGAAGGAGTATTTGTGATGGAATTCCCAGATCTGGTCCTTCTAGAGTGTAGGTCAGGAAACGGTCCCAGGCAGCTCCTAATGGCTCATTTCTGCCCTGCTCAAAGGTAATGATCTTCTTGCGAAGAGCAATAACCTTGTGGAGAGGGAAGTATTTGAGACAGAAGAGCTTCCGGAGAGTAGCCCAATCTCCCTGAGCTTCACTCACGTGCTTGGCATACCAGAGCTCTGCATTGCTAGTGATGGAGAACGGAAACAGCAACCATCTGAAACTGTCTCTCGGAACTCCTGATGTAACAACTGTGGAACAGAGCCTCTCGAAGTAAGGCATATGTGCGTATGGATTTTCATGATCTTCCCCGCGGAACTCAGATCCCTTTACCAACAAAGCAATCAGCTCTGGACGAATCTCATAACTGACAGCTGTGATTGGCTTGGATGCTGGTGCAGGCTCCAATAGTGCTCCTTTCGGAGCAGCGGCGTCGAAGATCGACGGAGTGTCCATGATATGATAATAAAAGAAAAAGAAAACAAAAGAAAACAAAAGAACAATAAAAGAAATAAAAACCTTTAGCGGGCGCCTCTAGGTTCGAATTTTAGCACAGCTTACCGTTCCCCGGCAACGGCGCCAGAAAGCTTGTTGGCAGTCCTAAGGCCTAACAGAAATTAATCCGCAAGCGTACGGATACCGATGTAGCTTTCACCACAAGGAGTATTCCTAGTGGTATCGAATCCACAGGGAACGTATAGTGTACTAAAACTAAAACACTAGAGGATTGATCCGTAAAGGTGGCACACAGGAGCAGAGTTTGTAGCAATAGATAAAAAGGAGTCTTCTGGCCAGGCAATCTAATGATAAGAAGCTATGTAGTTGGGCATTTGGTAAGGTCCTTACTCTATCATTCGTTTCGGGCACACGCATGCCAAGGCAGCAACCCGAGAATTAGGTTCAACTATCAAGGGGAACTACGTGCTATTGACCTCCCTACTAAAAACAATAACCCGGACGTGGTGGATTACAGAGACGGTATGCCTGTCACACATACTCGCGGCTACATCCTCCGTGGGGTTACGAGCAAATCAGGGATAACTCTAGGTCTAAACACCATGTTTACACCTATCGTCACAACTAGCGAGGAATTCCAAATAAGCTAGTCTATGCAATAAATAATAAATATTTAAAGCATACCTGAAACCCACAAATAAATAAAGCAGAATACCTTACTTTATTGCCCGACCAATAATCTTCTTACATGTGCCCGGCCTGGAAGACTAAGACGACTACTCCCAGGCGAGGAGCATACCGGAGGCGACGAAGAAGTAGAGTCCCGACTGCTGGGGGCCTCTAACTCTCCTTCCCTCTCACTCACTCACTCCTAGCAACACTATCCTACTACAAAAGACTAAAATGAAGTATCAAATGAGGTGTGTCGTGCTTCTGGAGCCGGAGGGTGTTATTTATAGCTTGCTGGAGTCGGTGGGATCATCTGGCCGAAGCTTGGGACGTCGGTGGAACAAAGGTCGGCC
>JAAXCT010001402.1:0-180048 GCA_012490785.1 Eragrostis nindensis | reverse complement strand
ATGAGTGCAAACGTATTCTTCATTTCTGCGTCATTACATGAATTTTGATGTCTGAATCAAACGCAACCTTGTATAAGAGTAGAAAGTGCTCGTGAATTCGTGATGTGTTTTGCCTACTGATGCCGCTATTCGACTACGAGTGGCGCCAACTGCCAAGTGGCCCGTCGAACCTAGTGTTGTTTCGGCCCAACCCGAGTAAAATCCGTGGGACCTGTTTGGGCTCAGCCCAACCCATGAATACTTCCCAGCTCACTGCCGTGCCGTGCCTCCTCCTCACTCCGCCCAGCCACATATCACGTGCAGAGAAGTCGCAAGCAACAGCAAAAAGTTGTGGCCGCAAGCACCGACGACGACCACGCCACGAGCTCTCCCCCTCGTTGCCCCCTCACTCCGCCGCTCTCCTCCTGCACCGACATCGCCTCTGCCGCCGTTCCAACCCTTGGATTCCAGCCTCAAGCCGCCCTCGCGCATCCTGCATTCGCAGAAGGTGGTTTCACTTGGCTTTCTTTCCTCTTCCCTTCAGAGCTGCTCTTCCTGATTGGTGCGGCACCTTGGAAACCTTGGTGTTGGAATACCGGTTGCTTTGATTTTAGTTTTACTTTGTAGATTGATGCTTAGGAGCGAACTGTCGCTTAGTTTTCCGTTTTATCCCTGAAACATTTAGTTTTAAACTTTAGAGTTCCCCTCCAGTGTTCGTGTTGGTACGGGATTGATATATTGATGGCCGTTTGCCTTTTTATATTTGATGTCAAGCGTCCTTAAGAATTCGACCAAGTGCAAGCTCTCTGAATACTTGAATCGGATTTTAATCTAGTTCCATTCCATCATCTCCTAGTTTCAGATTGCAGCAGTAATGTAAATGCTTGCGATAATTGCACGCCACAAAAAGAGTTACCTCGTATTTTATACCATTCGTGATGAATGTGCAGTGTTGTATATATGTATAATCAGGACGTAATGTGCTTTCCCCCTCCCCTCTCTCAGAGGACTTTATGGAATGCTTAACAACAAGTTTTGCAAGGTTAGATTTTCTTTCGATTTTTACTAATTTCTGTGTTCATATACAGAGTACAAAATATGAAGAGTTTTTTTTGGACTGATTACTGATCTGATTTTTAGTTTCTTAGGGTGTTCTCTTTCTGATCTTAGGGTGATACTAAATGTAAATCTTGCAGAACTTATATTCGATTGAATCTGATTAGCTAATTCCATTATCTCTTCCTCATTAATTTAACGTGCTCTGGTGCTTCCTGCTCAATATCATTTTCAAAGAAATGTGGGAAGGGAGTACAACTTCACATGTCCAAGTAAATCGGTGTCGGAAAAACAATGCATTACCAGAAGGTCCCGTTGCTATTTCCCGGCTACCACAAACTCCAGTCAACATCGCAAGTTCAATACCATGACATATCCCATGAGGCCACCGGTTGGGAGACGTTCACCAGGAGATCTTTCGCAGCAAGTTTGAACTTAGAAGATGGGCCTGCACCCTCTGACTCAACATCATCTTCATCAGAGCAGGGCAGCGATGCCGATGGAATCGCAGGTGCTGATGTGTCAGAAAACCTGCTCTCCCCCAAAGACCAAGTTCTGATGAGGTATCGGCTGAACCCCGCATTGCATCATTTCACCTGAGCAGTTCATTACTCTGAGGAACTATACAAATTACTGAATAACTGGACATGTTTTCTGAACAACCAGAGGCAGTCGAAATGGCTACAGAATACGTGAGGTTTTATCTGTCTGTAACTCTGTATAAGCACATGGTTCTTTATTCTTTTTTGTTTCATGTTTCGTACATGCAATTTTAGTGGTTGGTTTGAGGCTTGCTGCATAGTACTTTCTATGAGTAGAGATTGATATTTCCTGTGGTTTTACATTGGCCTTAGCTCAAAGCCATAGGGCCTAGGTTATGTCGCTAGGACATTCAAATTAGACTATATGTGCTGAGTTTTGAAGTTGATACTACTGTTTGTTTATTGGTTAGAAACCTGATACTTCCGTATAATTGCTGTGTGATTTTTCAGCTGACCTGAACTGATTCGCTCTCTCCTAATTTCGCAGTTAAAGTCTCTTTTAGCTGACTCAGAACGACGTAAGCTCTTAAGAAGGCTCAGTGAAGCAAATCAATATAACCGATTTCTCAAGAGGCAGGTTTGTTTCGTGCACTCTTACAAACAGTTCTGTAAATTGCATAATCAAATACTCATAGTGAATTGTGTTCCTTTTACTTTTGACATCTCCCAAATAATAAGTTGCTATATAACTGGCTATTGGTGGCTCAGTTCCTACCTGCTGAAGACAGCATGTAGACATTTCATTACTCTGTCCAGTCACAGGATTTGCTATCATGAGGTTTGTTTTAATGAGAAATGTATCGCAGCGAGATTTTTGTTTTAGTCAGACCTTAATCACATCGAACCCTCTCCTGGCTTTTATCACAGTCAGTTCAATGTATTTATAGAAGTGGGTGGGGCTTTGTGCAATCAATAGATAGACAATTCACTTGATGCTACATAGTACATACTATCTCATTAAAAAAAGCTAGTCATTTTTAGCAGACACAAAAAATAAACAGCGAAAAGATGCATTTGAATGAAAGTATGTTAGCAGTGGAATAATGGCTGTGAAACTGAAGCTTATCATGCATTGGAGTTTTTTTTTTACATATGGGAACAGTAAACATAGCAATTATTAGGGCTGTTCATCTACGGTCCGGTTAAACCAGCAAGGAAACCGGCGACACTCGATATAGCTGCAGGGGAACAGTAACCAAGTCAAATGAACAGTAATTCGTGGAAAAAATGAACTACATGTTTCTTAGCCGGTTTGACGTTTTGGCTTTTGAACAGCCCTAGCAATTATTATGTCAAATTCACACTATGCTATTTCATAAGATACTATTACTAACTAGGTATTATTGTTCTGCAGTTGCAAATAAAGGATGATGCAGTTGTGAAGTTCAAAAGTGAACTAGCAGTTTTGGAACTGGAACTGCAGGTAGTTTCGGTAGCTTTTATTGTTTCATTTTTAACGGTTATATCTAACGAACTCTGATTTTTAATTTTCTTTTTGAGAACCTTATATGTCCTATGTATCTTTAGGTTTAGTGAAATTCCCCTTTGCATGCCTTATGCTTCTTATTCAAATGAAAGTTTGATGGCCCCTTAGCTAGTTTTCTTTTTTTACTGACCAGACCTTCAACTTCTTCTCATTTCTTTAGGATACATGCCCTAAAGTTTATGCCACAATGAACCCATATCGACTTTGATAACAAGAAAATTACCTGCTGTTGCTGTGACTAAAAGGGAGGGTAGTATTGTAATATCCATCCTATTTAAAGAAGCATTTATCTTCTGTACAGGCATGTATTTTTACCCAAGCATGTATTATATATCTGTACGTCTTCACTCTTTCATTGATGTCGACAGGCTCTGGTTGGCCTAGCTGAAGAGATTGCTAATTTTGATGTTCAATCAGGATCTAGGAAGATAAATGGAAAATATATCAGTCTCATCTTCTCTCTAGATTAGAAGGTAAGTTATCGGCGCCATGAGCTGCTTTGGACGCTTAAAGTTTCTCTATGCTCAGAATATAAATATATTAAGGACGGGCCAACAACTTCTTTTTAAGAACTTGTTTCTAAATTGTAAAATCAAGTAACATAGAAAGTAATCCAGAACTCTGTCAAAGCGTCCCCTTTTTGTTCTGTACAAGTTTACTATTCTTCTAGTTGAGCATTGAATATTTCTGACAAATAATTATTTGTTTTCCTTGCAGCTGTCCATGGTAAGGTTATGGAACAGATAAAGGATATTGACTCTTTAAAACCCCGAGAAGTTTCTGTGTACTGGGTTGGCATGGCTGAGGTAGGCAAATGTTTTCTTATTCATTATACAGAAACAAGGTTATGGGACAGCTAAATATATAGCTTATCATTTTCCAACTCACATCGTTATTTTCTGTTTGTCCTCATGGTATTTTTCTTTACTTCTTACTCTGTGTGCTTTACCTCAGGATGTGCAAATTATGGGCTCCTTCGATGGTTGGTCCCAGGGTGAATCTATGTCGATGGAGTATTCAGGGGACTATGCAAGATTCTCCACGACACTGAACCTTAGACCTGGGAGGTGAGTTTTGTCAGTTTGCATTGGTGATCAAGCTTGCTTGGGTTCTTGTAAGTAAATCACTGTGCCTTGAAGGTATGAGATCAAGTTCTTGGTGGATGGGGACTGGAGATTATCAGCGGAATACCCCATCGCTGGTGAAGGAATGATGCAGAACAATATCCTCGTCGTGGAATGACAGATGTTTCTCACCTAGCATCCCATGTTAGCAATTTACTAGGCCTATAACCTCACCGAAGTGTGACTCAGTGCTTCTTTCACTAGTCAGGCTACCTTGTTGTTGTCTACAGAAATAAATGTTTTGTGAAATGCACCCCCAGAATGTTGACATTTGCTGCACCAAAATTGCTATTGTAAAATCCTTCAGACAATGGTCTCTTATGATGTTTCTCATGTAAGGTATACGCTACATAAGAAGAGGAAAGATGCAATGGAGGCAGTGAATTTTATCAGTACCAGTTCTGCAATTGACTGTAACAACATTTGGTTAAGCTTAGCTCTAGTTCTGTAGCAAATCTGAGCTTCCACAGGAGCTCCCATGGCTATCAGCTACCTCCTGCACCATCAGCCTGACCACTGGTTGAGCTGCTCCAGAGCCAGACGACGAATATGTTGTTGACGACGCCGCGACGACTTCGAGGCACTCCTGGAAGTCGGCGTCGCAGGACAGGAGCACCCACTCGTTGTCATCGTCAAGGTACTTGACATCGAACGAGTCGGTCTCCATGTTCAGCCTCTTGCCCACCTCCTCCTTCACTGCTTCAACTCCAGCGGAGCTTGGCACTCTGAACCTGACGATGTCCCTTCTGTAGCTGGCCTTGATGGTTACCACACCGGTGTTGCCGCCATGGAAAGGCTTGCGTATTGTGGTGTTCCTCCGAGAGGGAGGCTCTTGGCATGAGCCCTGGGAAGAGGCCACTCCTAGAGCACTTGATAAGCATGGCAGGGCTGCAGGAGGATGGTGAGCAGTAGCAGGCGCTGGAACTTGTTGAGCAGAAGCTGAAGCTACCACTGGATTTGATGAGTATTGCACTGATTCGAAGATGCGCTTGACCTTGTCGAGGGAGCTGTTGGCCTTGGCGATCTGGCGAAATGGCCATCTGGAGATGCCATGCTGCCTGCAGATGCGCTTCATGGTTGTCGGGCAAACTGCAAGAAGAGAGAGATGCATGTTACCTGACTCATGATCCCGTCAGTATTTTCAGAGAAATCGTGTTTGTTCTCATAGTTGTTTCTTGATACAAAATCGTCTTACCGCCAAGGCTCCTTGCGGCATCTTTCATCCTTCCTGAGAAGTACTGCTGCAGTTCCCCCAGACTGACAGTTTTCTCATTCTTTCTTTTCTCCATCTTCTTCTTCTTCCTCCTCCTGCCAACTGGTGGTTTAGGATCCTCACCTTCCTTTTGTTCGCCATTGTCCATCTTGGGTGCTTCGACGTCTGCACTGGCCACAGCTGCTGCCACATGCAAGTCCGCCTCTTCAGAATCCCTCTCATATCCTCCAAGATCGTCCAGCTCAAGCTCCGGGGTGTCGGCCATGATGGCAGGATCAGGCCGTAGCACGCACTCGTCATCTGCGACAATCTCAAAAGCCAAATCTTGCAAGCCGCATAACGCGATCACCTTCAGATCGCCATTGCCGAAGCGCTCTGTCATCGTAGCAGCAATGGCCTCCACCGCCTCCTTCTGCGCCGCACCGTCCCTGCAGTCCGGCGGGAGGAAGAACTCCAGCACGCACTCTTCTCGCCCGCCATCGTCGCCGGCGTCCATGGACGCGCCGGCGCCGCGCCGCAGCTCGACGCACACGGCGAGGCAGCCCGCCAGGCCGCAGAAGCGCGCGTGGTGCGCGAGCAGGTACGCGTCCATGGAGTACTTGGTCACGTCGGCGCAGAAGCGTGGCCCCCGCGCCGTGGCCGCCTCCTCGACGAGCCCGCCCCGGCCTTCGCGCAGGTGCTGCTCGACGCAGGCCTCGCGGAAGCCGCGAACGCCCTCGTCGTCGGCGGCGGCGAGGTGGAACGGCGCGCCGGCCGCCGTCAGGGCGGCGTTCTCTGTGCTGGTGCTGCAGCGCTTGCACCTGACCCAGGCCTGTGCTAGTGGCAGCTTGTGAGCCTCGCACACCGTGGTCAGGATGCGTGAAACCTCCGACATGGTTAGCTCAACCGCCTCGTCGTTGCAAACCTGGCTCGTCAGAAATGGTATTTCATTTTCATTGGATCAGTAGATGGACATGAATGGATTAATTTTCATTGGATCAGTAGATGGACATGAATGGATTATGAGATGGACAAAACGGTTTTTGGTTTTCTTGAAATCTCTTGTAATGGCATTCGCACCTGGGGCACTGGGCAGCCGATATCTGAACCTCTCAATGCCACTGCCTGCATTGCATTGGTATGTACACGGTAAGCTCAGGTTTGCAATGCGGATGTTTCAATCAAATTTACAGGAAACAGTTCAATTTATGCAGGAAAATTCAAACTAGACCTATGTCTGTCTATGTGTCATTCATGTTGATTGCTGTGAAGTTTTTACATTTCATGAGATAGTTGTAGTGTTGCATCTCCAGCAAGATCCAGCCACGGGCAGATCAAGACGTTATTGAGCAGAGAATAGCTCGATCGCTCACCTGTAGCGCCTTGCAGAGCTTGTCGACCTGGGCGGCGAAGCGGAGCTTGGGCGAGGTGGTGACGAGCTCGAGCACGGCGAGGCAGGCGCCGGTGTCGGGGTCAAGGATGGGCAGCGCGAGCGCGGCCTGGATGTCGTAGATGAGCGCGTAGCTGATGCGCGCGTACTCGCCGCTGCCGTAGTACTGCACGTTGGGCGTCCACTCCGGCGTCCCGGCGTCGAACACCCGGCCGGGCATCCCGCGCTCGCCGGGCGCGGCGGCGCCGGGGCCCCCGACGGGAACGCGTGCGTGAGGGAGACGGTCCGGTACTGGAACAGCCGGTGGCACTGCGGCGGCGCCAGCACGAAGGGCTGGCCCCGCGTGGCCACCACGCGGCGGGCGCCGTCACGCGCCGGCGCCCACACCTGCACCAGCACCCCGCCGCCGCCGCCGAGCTCGTCGTCCTCCGCCGCATCCTTGTATATCCTCAGCGCCCGCGCGACCCTCTCCTTCACCTCGCCGCCGTCGGCCTCTTTCCCCGCCGCCGCAGACGACCCGCCGCTCCGGCTCCGATCGCTCCCTGCAGGGATCCATCGAGAAACAGCCATATATGATTGAGCAACCGCGTGCTTGGACACGAACGGATCAAGAACAGCAGCATCAGCAGTGCTCCACCAACCGTCACGCTCGCATGGGCTGCTCCCCGGCCGGCCATCGTCGCCGTCGCGGTCGAGGAGGAGGTCGAAGCGCTCGAGCACCCTGTCCATGTCGGCCTCCATCTCCATCACCATGGCCAATCAACGCGCGCGCATGCAGAACATCGACGACGACGGCAATGTCGAGCCGCAGCTTCCCAAATCTTACTACTCCCCAACTGCTACTTTCATTACATCTCCGGTCAGCGGCGCTTGTTTATCGTCAAGTGGTGCCAGGTGGCGGGCTGCCATTGGCCGCCCTCGCTGGGATCCCCGGAATATTATGGCTGGGTGGGGGATGTGCCGTAGCAGGATTGGATCCGGCAGGGTTAACCCGCGCGGCTTGTTTAATTCATGGAGGATTAAACAAACTTATCTTCGTGCCTTGCAGCTTTGGACTTTTTTTGAGTTTTGAATTGGCGTCTTGGGGGACAAGCGAAATCCCTTTTGGTTATTGGTGGAAAGAAGGAAAGAATGGGGCTGTCACTTGCTTGGCGCGCAGCACACCGAACCCTGACCGAGGTTCAGTAGTGCGCATAAAAACGTGTCCGTGTACGCTTCAACCAGCCAGCTTTAGTCCGAGATGCATCTTCATATATCTTTTTCGCGCTGTCAAATATCTAGCTCCTTTTAGGTACGGGGTATAGGAGATAAGGATATGCCACTCCTACTAATCAACGCGAGCACCAAGTGGTGCTTTAAGTACGACAGTACTACTAGCTCTCAGTACTTATAAATATATATAACATTTTAGACAGCTAATCTAGTTTAAATTAAAATTATATTAGCTGGGTCAAATGTTAGAAATATAATATTTCAGTATGAAAAGAGAGTACTACGAGTGATCATACGGAGCAATATGTCGCATTGCAATGCGACAATGAGTTAAATAAGCTTGAGTAGGGGGAGAACGTGTCGTTACATAGGGGATAGCTGGTAAGTGGTATGTATGTCCACATCAATAATGTTGTTTTCATGCTTAAACACATTAACAGCAAGAGTATGCACTGCGCCTAACTTAACCATATGACATGAGACCCTTTTTTTGAATCACATAACATCAACATCAAAGTGAATTGCCATTCCAAATTGGTTCATGTGATATCTGTGCAGCAATGGGCCTTGTCTGGCCGAACGAACTCAAGCCCATTCCAATCTGGCCCAAGCTGTCAAAACGAAAACGTACGTATTAGTCTTTACTGTGAAAGAGGTCTTGGCCTAGTGGTTAAGACATCCGAGTAGCACCTCTCAGGTCCTGGGTTCGACTCCCTGTGGGAGCGAATTTTCAAGGATTTAACGGCATTTGTTCTTTCAGTGGTAGGCGACGCTCCCGTCGACAGCGAGGCGCCAGTGGTGACTTCGTATCTCTAGATTTGCCGGCCCAGTCTTCGAAGATGCTCATAGGGTAGGGTTTGCGTACGTGTGTTCATAGGGGTGAGTGTGCGTGCGTTGTGAGTGTCTGAGTTGTACTGTGTAATCTCAAAAAAAAAACGTATTAGTCTTTACTTTCCCTAAAACAACAACAACCAAAAAAAAAAACTTAAACAAAAAAAAACTAACTAGTCTTCGCTGTCATGAACGCAGAAGGGGGAGAGGCAAAACATGATTTCGTTTGGGAGGGTTTAACTACATAACTTGCAAACCGTTCGTCAAGACCCGCACGGAATGCCCCGCACAATGCAGTCAACGGGTAGGTGGCCAGCAAGAAAATTTCACTGTCACACTTTGTGCCATCTTCTTGAGCTTTGGTTCGGATTGTTTCACACTTCATCGACACCCCAGGTTATCCGCTGCTCATGATCAGATCGTAGTATACTCCGTGCCGGTGCTCATACAAATCGTGCAAGGCAATGTCAGCTCATACAAACTTTCATCTCACCACAGTAGTCAGTTGAAGACCCTTGCTTTTCTTCCTGTTAATAAGCCGCAAGAACATTCACACATTCCTCGCCAAATTCACACACC
This sequence comes from Eragrostis nindensis, assembly GCA_012490785.1. Classification (NCBI taxonomy): domain Eukaryota; kingdom Viridiplantae; phylum Streptophyta; class Magnoliopsida; order Poales; family Poaceae; genus Eragrostis; species Eragrostis nindensis. The sequence goes on along the minus strand of JAAXCT010001402.1, from coordinate 170,657 downwards.
CTATATTTTCTGGGCCAGTGATTCATCGCTAGTGCTCTTGCCAGTTGCCACCGCCGTGCCTGCGATTTGCTTGCTCCTCTCATCGAATACAGAGCCAATGCCAAGCAGAACACACCTGAAACTGACACTATGGCTTGCCTTCTGCTTCCTTCGGCTGCATGCCTTCCCCTTCCCCATCCCGTTCGACGATCCTTACACGAACCAACAGGACGGTAAGAAATAAATCCGAACTCACCGCCGATTTTGCAATTCGCAGAGGCTGATTTCACTTTTTTTTTCTTTCCCCGTCAACAATGCAGTTGATGCGATCAACGACCTATACGCGGCGCTGGGCTCGCCGGACCTCGACGGCTGGACGGATTCAGGAGGAGATCCCTGCAAGGAGGCATGGCAAGGGGTGCAGTGTGATGGCCCAAACGTAACCGCAATGTAAGACAACAGCTTGGCTCTGTTTCGAACGAGAGAATTTGTCCAGTTTCACTGACGAGTGCCAGCTGCCAACCTGACAGAGAGCTCCGGGGAGCAGGCCTGGGAGGGAAGCTGAGTGAGACGCTTGGATACTTCACCGCTGTCACGAGACTGTGAGCATTAGCGCAGTACATTTTTTTTTTCGTTCTCTGAGGTTAATCAGTTCTTTTCGCTTTGATGATAATCTTGTGATCGATCATGGTGACAGAGATTTGAGTAGCAACCAAATTAGAGGGGGGATACCGCAGAGCTTGCCACCTGCAATCACAAAACTGTGAGAGACGCACGCTTCGGTCACCCAAACTTGCAGACCCTGTGGTGTGCAGCTCTTTGATGTTTGCTCTTTGATTCTGCTGCTTTGCAGAAACCTTTCTTCAAATGATCTCAGTGGCGACCTCCCGATTTCGATGGTGAAGCTGAGCTCACTGTCGACATTGTGAGTTCTGAGAACATCCTCATGCAACATTTTTTTCGTCCTTTTTGGTTGATTGTGTTCAAGTGTAATATTTCTGAATTTGCTTTGAGTTTGCTCCTTGCAGGCACGTGCAGAACAACCAGCTAACTGGGACGCTTGATGTGCTAGGAGATCTTCCCCTGAAAGATTTGTAATTTTTATTCATCACTTCACATTGAAATATATTTAGTTCCTGCTGTCGAACAATTGTTACACAATCTTTATTCCCACCGACGTGCTGAAACTTGCAGGAATGTAGAGAACAATCTTTTCTCAGGACCAATCCCAGAAAAGCTGCTCTCTGTTCCAAAATTTCTGTAAGGCTGAAACTTCTCCAGAATCTCAGTAGAGTTTAGTATTGTTTATCTGACAAAAGCCAGTGCTACTTGATTCTGTGCAGAAGAAATGGCAACCACTTCACCATACCTTCGATCCCCGGAGACTCTCCAGCTCCGCCAACGCCACATTTACCGTCCACATCGCCTCCTAGGAGTCCTCAGAACCATGTGCCGGCACCAGCTGCACCAGACGAGCCTCAAGTCCTTTCCGGCTCACACCCTCCTGTATACGTAATTCCAGCTACTCCACAGGTTGACCCTCCTCCGAGACACAGCAACAGGGTGTCACCGGCAAAAGCTGCCGGATTCAGTATCCTCGCCGCCGGTTCACTCAGCATCGCTGCTGTTGCGGTTGTGTTCACGGTATCGAAATGGCGGCGGGAGAGGTCTCCTCGTGGAGGCTATCTGAGAAGAGCTGAGATGAGCACGCCGAGTTGGGTGTGGGAGCCTGCTAGACCACCAAGTGCAGTTTCCAAACCAGGCAAAGAACGTCATTCAGGTACATAAAGGGGTAAATTTGTCATCACATAGTATATACTTGGGCATTCTGGTTAATGTTTTATCTTGTCATACATCGATCAATGAAGCTGCTGTGGAGAAGAAAGAGCTGCCTCCAATAGACCATGTCAGGGTGGCAGGGTCATCTGTTCACCCATCTTTCAAGAACAGCAGCAAAGATAGCGTTGTGCCAGAACAAAATGTTCAGGGGTGTTCAGAAGTCCAACTGTCGCAATTCTCTTTCACGTTCTTCACCGTTGCACACCTGCAGCAGTGTACCAACAGTTTCAGCGATGAGAATCTGATAAGGGAGAACTGTTTCGGCAAAGTTTATCTAGCTGAACACCAAGCGAGCAAGGTAATTTACTGCACCCCCATCCACCAGTTCTGACTTGTACCAAGTCATCCCTTTTTTTTAAAAAAAACTTGTATATATCCGGTCACTTGGGTGCTAATTGCGATTCTCCTCTCACCTCGATAATCTCTATGTACTACTACTGTTCAGTTCGTAGTACTGAAGCTTGACGGAAGCACTGCAAAAACGCCGGTGGCTGAGTTCCTGAAGCTTGTTCAGGGCATCTACGAGCTCCGTCATCCGAATGTTGACGAACTCGTCGGATGCTGCGTCGACCACGGCCAGAGGCTGCTCGTCTACAACCATTTCGGCGACAGCACTCTCAGCGACTCGATTCATTCGGAGCACCCTGCAGAGACCCTGCCGTGGGACGCTCGGATCGCCGTGGCGCTGGAAGCCGCGAAAGCCCTGGAGTATGGCAACATCGTCGTCCTCGTTAATTATCTGTCGTTGGATGACCAAATTCAGTTGTTGTTTTTTAGCTGACGAGGCGCGCTTGAATTTGATGTTTTTTTTTTCTTAAGGTACCTGCACGAGGGGAGGTACTTGCACGAGGGGAGTCAGAGGGAGGTGGTGGTTCACCGGCATTTCAGGCCTGAACACGTCCTGGTCGACGGCGAGCTGCGGGTGTCCGTGTCCGGAGGCGGCCTGGCTCCGTTTGTGCCGTCAGGTGTAGCTCTTCAGGTAATCCGATCGCAAGACCAATTCGTTTCGGTTTATTGGATTCCGTAATCTGTGTGTGTGACAATGTGGACTGCTCGTTCGGTTTCAGCTGTCGGATTACTGCGGCGGCACGCTAAGCTACGAGCCACCGGAAGCGGCGGCGGGCGACGCAGCTTGGACGGCAAAGGGCGACGTGTACAGCTTCGGCGTGGTGATGCTGCAGCTCCTCACCGGACGCAAGCCGTACGACAGGTAGGCCTGCTCGATCCTCGAGCTCGTGCTGGGACATGGGCACTGGCTGCTCTTTGATCAGCGAAGCAAAAGCTCGTGACTGACCATGAATTCATGTTCTGGGCGCGAACGTACGACGCAGGTCGCGGGCGCGGGGCGAGAGGCACCTGGTGCCATGGGCGACCCCGCGGCTGCACGACCTCGCCGCGCTGCGGAACATGGCCGACCCGCGCCTCGGCCGCCCGCCTCCCGTCCGGTCCCTGTCGCGCTTCGCCGACGTCATCGGCCGCTGCATACAGGTCAGTGCTACTGCTTGCTTAATTACTCCTTTGCACGAGGACGTGAGAGATCGTTGCGATGGCGACTGACTCGAGGAGCGTCTTGATCTGGTGGCGCAGCAAGAGGCGGAGTTCCGGCCGGCCATGTCGCAGGTGGCGCAGGACCTGCGGGGCGCGCTGGACGACGCGCGAGCGCACGGGCCGGCGGCGAGCAGCGCGGCCCAAGCTTATTAGCCGTCTAGTAGCGGCATGTATGATGTATGGTCGCCAGGAACGCCGGCCCAGATCGATTCGTGTTCAGCTTATTTTACGGAAGGGAAACAACTGACAGATATTGGCGGCATGTAATCTTTGAGTAGCCCAACTACCACCATAGCATGTAACCGGGTGGCCTTGTATGTAAACTCTCCAACCCTGCCTGTCAAATCAACGAAGCATTGCGTTGCATAATCAAACGTTGCCATGCCACGGTCTGATTCGAAGAGGTCGATGACATGTGGGCATCGCTGCAGGACGACCTCCTCCTGGTGGTCTTCCGCCGCCTGGACGCCACCGCCGTCGTCAGCTGCTGCGGCGTCTGCAAGCCATGGCGTCGCGCCATCATCCGCAACGCCGCCGCGTGCCTCAGGCCCCGGCCGGATTGCTTCCTTCCCGACCTCGCCCTCGGCTTCTTCTACCACGACGGCGGCGCAAGCCACGCGCTGCTGCGCAGAGTGCCGGGGACGGGGCCAACGAAACCCGCGCTCCCCGTGGCCGCAGCCGTCGGCGACGAAGACGTCGACACGCCGGCCTCTTCCTTCATACCGGCCGCCGCCGGCGTCGACCTGGCGTTTTACGACACCCTGGTGACGTCCCGCGACGGGTTCCTCCTCCTCGGTGGACGCGCCGTGGACAACCTCTGCCTGTGCAATCCGGCGACGGGAGACTGCACGTTCCTCCCCGCCGCCGCCGCGCCCGACCCCTACGCGTACGTCGTGCTCACCGCCTACGACCGCATCTTCACGCGGTCCGGCGGAGATGACGACATGGCGGCGCGGATCCTCGCCCTCGCTTGGAACCACATCGACCGTGTCGTGACCTACCAGATCTTCGACACCACCACCACCACCACGCCGCCCGGCGCCGGCGCGTGGGGACCGATCAACAAGACCTCCCCGCCGGAGTTAGGGGCGAAGGATTACACGACCTGCTCCTTCCAAGGCGACGTCGTCGTCTGCGGCGACGGCGTCCTCTACTGGATCGCCAAGTTGATCGGCCGCTGGCCTTGGCAGAACACGTGCGTGCTGCTGGCCGTCGACGTGCGTGATAATCGGACGTGGACGACGAAGCTACCACCACCACCACCACCAGAGCAATGCCTCTTGCCTCAAGGCAGCGGCCACCGCCAGCTCGTCGTGGCAACTTCCGGGGACGATGGCCGTCAGCTGTCTGTCGTCGTGTCGTTGCCGTTCGGGCAGATCCAGGTGTGGGTACTGCTCACCGACAAGTGGACGCTGCGACGTTCGATCAACGTGCTCAACCTGCTGCTGCGTTGGCCGGGCGCGTGGCACTCGAACGTCTATATCAGAGGTTTCTACGCGAGAAGCGGGTTTGTGCTGGGCGAGGTGGCCGGGCAGGGGCGCAGGCAGAAGCTCCTCGTCCACCTCGACGGAGCTGCTTCGCCCCGTCACGTCGGGAGCATTAGCCGGGAATGTGAATCCGGCGAGCCATACGAGATGGATTGGTCGACTTACCTATCCAAGATGAAGTGCTTTTAATCAGAGGGGGCAAGGATCTCGTGGAAACATTTGGGTAAATGAAAAAAAAAAGGATTGATTTCGAGAAGGTTACATACTCCTTTTAGCTGTTATTACTACCGCGGTACCACCTCCGCTATATGTGCACATTTTTTTTTTTGCGAGGACTATATGTGCACATCTAGAACAACGTGTTGTGCCAGCGTGCTTGTGCAGAGTAGGTACAGTGGCAAAACAGTAATAAAACAATGTCAAACAGCGTGCAATAGAAATGCAACAGTATATCTTTATGCAAAGTTTTTACTTGCAATGTATTTCATGCAACGAGATAAAAAAAAGTTAAAAATATCATTTCTCCTTGCTTTATTGTGCTGCAGCTAAATATCCACAAATTTATGGGAGATACTATATTTCAGTCGCCTAAAATTTCTCTAATTTTGAGTCGACACTGAAACATCTATAAATAACTACTGCAATAAACAAAAAAATACTTACTGCAGCATACAAAAATAACTGTTGCAACATGAGAAAATGCGACATGTTTGCAGCATTAAACAAAAAAATAGAGAAATTAATTGTTGCAACATCCAACAATAACTATATAGCAACATGGAAAAATTTGACTGAAAAGAATTTGAATTTCAGTCTCCTGAAATTTAGCAAATGTGCAAATTTTTAGTGTGCCTCACCTAATTTCGACTTTTGCGGTGTCATGTAGCCGAACTATCTGAATGTGCCGCAGCAAATTTCACTACTACATGGGCACAGATGTCAGGATGCAGGTGGGTCCGATTGGGTCGACCCAACAGCTGACCCACGAGACCCAACGGGTCGATCCGACCCATCTCAACGCATGACATAAATGACCCAGTGGGTCATGGGTCGACCATAATATGAGAAGGCCGCCGGACCGCCGCGAATGTCCCTGCTCGTCCTTTGTGCCGTAGAGCTCGGCCGGATGCGTGGCCGCGGTGGCGGCGAGGAGGCGCGTGAGGGCGGCTGCGTTCATGTAAACGGCGGCGACAGGGGAGCATGGAAGGGCGGAGGAGGAGGACAAGGAGGTCGCTGCCTTCCTCTCGAGCAGGGGAAGAGGAGGGACATTAGTAGGAGGAGTAGATGATTCTGATAAGCGGCGGAGGAAGGTGTATGGATGGGGAGAGAAGACGATGGCATTGGAATTTGATTGCGTGTTGGATGCCGATGCCGCTTCTTGCCGTAGCCTGGGAGTGTCATGGCTATTATAGTAACAACACTTAGATTTGGCACAAGCAAACAAGCATCAATCCTCTTAGATCATGCAAAGTCCAGGCTGAACTTTCAGTACATGATGCAGTATTTTCAATCGACATAAGTTCAGAGACGAGATCAATTGGTACAACGAGCTCAGACACTGAAAATTAAGAAAGACGTCTGCATATGGGAAAGGGGATGAGGAATCCCAGCTCTCGAACTGATCCTTGTGAGCTGGCCTTGCTGCGCGCGGCGCTGTGCCGGCGACGTTGTCGCAGAAGCTGAGCCCGGTCGGCATCACCTCGAGTAGGCACTCCCCGGGCCCGGCCGCGGCCTCCGCCACCGCCGGGAGGACTCGGAACAGGATGGCCCCAGACAGCACGGTGGCCACGCCGTCGCGCCGGCGGAGGACAATGTCGCCGGATCTCGCAGCACGAAGCAAGTCGAAGAGGGGGCGGCGGCGCGGCGGTGCCGACTGGGTTACCCAGCGACCCAGTGGGTCGGCCCAGCTTTACCCAGTGCTTTCGTGGGTCGTATCCACAGGGTAATTACACCGTTTTTCATGTTTTGGGTCGTGGGTCGTTGGGTCGACCCAGCTAAAGCTGCATGCCTACAAGATGACCCGCGTCCGTTCACGTGCACGGCCTCGCGTGAATCTTAAAGCTCTGGTGGTTCAGTTGCGAATTTTCGACGGCCCCCGGCAGTCCGTACCGGTCTTCCTTTCCGGTTCCCTTCCATCATTCCACGGGTCGGAGCGAAGACCCCTGTTCGATTTCCCAATCCGATCCCAAATGGTGGTTCGCGGCGAGATCTGAGAGGCTTGGAGGCCGCGCTCCGGTCTGCTCTCCACCCACCCCAACGCGATGTCGTCCTCCGCCGCGCCGGCGCGATCGCACGGCAATGCGGCGGCCGGCAGCGCCACGGCGATGATGCTCCCGGGCCCGCCGGGCCGCGGCAACGGCGGCTGCATCGACCTCAGCCCCGCGGGCCTCCTCGCGCACGGCGCCGGGAGCAGCGTCGTCGTCACCGACCCGCGCTCTATGCAGCTCCTCTGCGTGCTCCCCATGCCCTCGTCGTCGCTCGCGTCCTTCGTCACCGCCGTGCGGTGGGCGCCCCCCGCCGCGCCATCCCTGGCCAGCGCTGCTGCGGGGGAAGGGGAGGACGATGACGACGACCGCCGCCCGCTCCGCCTCGCCGCGGGGGACCGCCACGGCCGCATCGCCGTCTGGGACGCCCGCGCGCGGTCCGTGCTCCACTGGCTCAACCTCGACGAGACACGCGGCGTCGCGCCGGGCTCAGGCGGCGGGGTGCAGGACCTCTGCTGGATCCACCACGGCTCCGGCTGGCTCCTCGCCTCCATCCACGGGCCCTCGCTGCTCTGCATCTGGGAGACGTCCAACAACCCGCGAGTGCTCTGGATGTTCGACGCCGCGCCCGAGTACCTCTCCTGCCTCCGCCGCGACCCCTTCGATGCCAGGCACCTCTGCGCGCTCGGCCTCCGCGGTTTCCTCCTCTCCGCCATCCCGAGGCAGGACTCCGACATTTCGCTGCAGGAGCACCGCGTCACCTGCGGCGCTGGGGACGTCGCGGAGCTGCAGAAGCTGGAGAAGGAGTTGTCAGCGCCTGCGCCCGCCCCGGCGCTCGCGGCGTTCCCGCTCTATGCTTCGAGGCTTTGCTTCTCCCCGCTGTGGAGGCAGATCCTCTTCGTCACCTTCCCGCGCGAGCTCATCGTCTTCGACCTCAGTTACAGCACTGTTCTCTCTAGTACTCCATTACCCAGGGGGTTTGGCAAATTTTCGGATGTTATGGCCGATCCTGATCTCGACCTGCTCTATTGCACACACCTCGACGGCAAGCTGAGCATCTGGAGACGCAAGGAGTGAGTTCGAGTCACACCATTCATTTGATTACATTTCAGCAAGAAACACGTAAATTGGAGCTTACTGAATGGCGAATACCCAAACTTATGTGACCTTACTCTGGACAAGTTTTTTAACCATTTCCTTTTTGCACGTGCAGCTGTATAATAGTACAATCAGTAGTAGCACTAGTTATCTTATCTAAATGCATAGAGAGAACATGGTTCAATACAGAACAAATAATAAGCTATTGATAAACTTGTGAATTCCTTAGAGCCTCAGGAGTGTTGGCAAACATCTAACGTGTCTATATTCATGAGAGCATATTGAGTATGTTGACATTTGGATATGAACAAACAGTCAGTTTATGTGTGTGCACAGACGCACATTAATTTGTGTACTGTGTACACAAGTAAGAGCAGATTATTCTTTTTCATTGAAACGAATCCCATTAAATGGAACAACGTTTTACTCTTCAAACAGTACATTTTATGTGCTGCTACCATTTTTCTGTTTATGTTTCCTTGAAAATGTGTAATGCGTGCTCAAGTAAGTACACATTATCTTTAACCATTTTGTACATCAACATCTGCATGGTTCTAGTACAACTGCACATGAATGGTATAGTAGCAATGTTGTTTTCTTCTTCTGAGTTTCTCTTGTTTTTTGTAGGGGTGAACAAGTGCATCTATTGTGTGCAGTGGAGGAGCTCATGCCTTCAATTGGTACTGTTGTTCCTCCTCCGGCTGTTCTTGCGGCTACAATATGGCAGTCAGAGTCTATTTTCCGTAACATCGACAAACAATGTCAGGATTTGGCACAAACACATTTTTCGCATTCTGTCATCACTGAGACAAATTCAGACCATGATATGTATCAAGAAACCACGACATATTTAACGTCAATATCTGAAGATGGCAAGATCTGGTCCTGGCTTTTGAGTTTTGACAAGTCTCCACATTCCAACAAAGCTAATCTAGGTGCGAATCTATGTAGTTAATAATCCAGTGGATATGCCATTATTTGTTCAACTTTAGATCAACTGATGATTCCATTTCTGTCACAAATATTGGGAAGAAACCAGGTAGACCGAGCCATAGCAATGCTGCAATTGCCAACACATGCTCCAGTGGACCTGATTTTGCTGTAAAGGTCAGTGAACAAAACTTGTTTCGTATGTTGTTATTATTAGATAATGACTAAGAGGTAGGAGCAATCGTTCATTGGTATGCGAGCACCTTATACTTCTATACTTGAACGTATTATATCACTGGCGTTCTGGTGTATTAGCCATACATCATTCTAATATCAATATTCTCTTGCATCTTGTTTCTCCCCACTCCAGTTTGCTCATATTAATTATGCTGTACAGATTAATTTGATGGGGCAGCTTCATCTTTTGTCCTCTACTGTGACTACTCTAGCGGTGCCATCCCCTTCTTTACTTGCCACAGTAGCTCGTATGTCCATGTCCATAACACCCTTTGCTGTTTTTGTAGTGCAATTACCTTTATGTTTTCAATTTTCTTACATCTGTTAGTTTGCTTTTGAAATTACCTCCACATTTTGAATTTCACAAATCAATAACATAAAAAAACAATTCCTATCTGAAGGTGGAGGAAACAATCCTGCTCCAGCAGTACCACTTGTTGCTCTAGGGACTCAGAACGGGACTATCGAAGTTATAGATGTTGTCGCCAATGCAGTTTCCGTCAGTTTTGCTGTTCATAGCAGCACTGTGAGAGGGTTACGATGGCTTGGAAACTCACGTCTTGTTTCGTTCTCATATAACCAGGTACTTCAATGTTCTGATAGTTTTAACTCTTGTCAATCATGATTGAGATCATGTGATCTCTAATTTGCCAATGTGGTTGCCAATTCACTCTTGGCAATCAAAGCTAGTAATATTTTTTTTTCTTTCTAGGGTAAGGTAATTGTAGGCTTTTATTGGTGCGCATGCTTCGCTGCTGCAACTTCGTAGCCTCTTCTTTTGACATAATGATAGTTTTTTTTGCGGTGTCCTTGTTATTTCTCATTGGATTGATTAATACAGGTCAATGATAAAACTGGAGGATACAATAATAAACTTGTTATTACATGCCTTAGAAGTGGGCTAAATCGCTCATTTCGTGTACTTCAAAAACCTGAACGTGCACCTATTAGAGCATTGAGGGCTTCTTCATCTGGAAGGTTGGTTATATGTTTTTAGTAACATATGCGCATGTACCAATATGATATCTACCAAGGTTTATCAAGCATAATATTCATTCCCAGGTACCTTCTGATTTTGTTTCGTGACGCTCCTGTTGAAGTATGGGCTATGACGAAGAACCCGATGATGGTACTACTTCCTTTGCCTATATTTCTGTAATTCAAAAAAGAAATGATTGCAAGACTTGAGAGTTGAGGCGAAAACTCCACCATATAGTTCTTTAAAAGCAAAGCATTAAATTATCACATTGACTTTTGGAAGTAGCAATTAGTTTGTGCATCAAGATTACAAAGGGAGTTAAAAATTAGTTTAGCCCAAAGTACAAGTTCAGTCACAACCTGTCAGAAAGAAAACCAGTGCTATAAAGTGACCTTGTTGCTGCACTTTATGCAAATAGTTCTTTCATTTGGCAAAAGATTCAGAAGCATGATATCTGTGATTGTTCTGTACTTGTTGTAGCTTAGGTCCTTGGCGCTTCCTTTTACAGTGTTAGAATGGACACTGCCAGCTGCACCTCGACCAAGTCAAAATGCATCATCTAAGCAGTCGTTAACCTCCAAGGAGCGATCAGCAGGTGTAATTTTTGCTCACTAGATAACCTGCCTACTTAATTCATTTTCCATCTCCTGAGTTTGCTGCTCTTCTCAGCATCCATCAAAATACCTACTCAACAAACATGAGATGACAGAATCTATTCTTTATTACAGAGGTTACTGGAGCAGAAAGTTCTGATGAAACATCTGAAAGTTTTGCTTTTGCATTAGTCAATGGTGCTCTTGGCGTGTTTGAAGTGCATGGCCGGCGAATTAGAGATTTTAGGTACTTGAATTTCTGCCCTAGTAGCTTTCTGCAATTAAACTAACATCATAAGCAGCCTTTGTCTTATGACATATCCATTTTGTTCTAGCATGTATCATTTGGTGAACACCATCCGATTCCTATATTATCAGCTCAGTTCCAATTGAGCATCAGTGCATCATTATTTTGATGAACCATTAAATGCATGCTTGTTATCTGGTTCAGAGCAGTAAGCGCATTCTGTTATTCCCGAATTATATGCTTCCTTAGTTGTTTATTCTAGCAAGCAGCAACATTGTGTTTTTTACATCTTCATTTTGCAATTTCACTTTTCATACTTGAAAAATAAAAAATAAAAAATCATTGGCTTTTTGTGTCTATATTGATTGCAAATGACAAACCATGCAGCTTCCATGTCCAGTTACTGTATATGCAAAGGTTTGCTGGTATTTACAAAATGTTGACTATTCCGTTGCATTTCCTTTTATGGAGTTAGGTGAGAGATTCTTGGCGCTTTTATAAATAAAACATAAAGCATAAATGTTACTAAACTGAGGCTAACAATTTTGTATCAACATGCGATTCTTGAGTTGAGCCTGAGTTGCTTTGAGATTTAACATGCCAACACTGAAAATAAATACAATATGCTGTTTTGATGTCATTATATTTCCTGTACTTTCTGCTTATAAGCATTCTATAGTTTATTTTAATTATTAAACAGTCATCACGGTATTGCAACTTACATGGCCATCATATGAATAACACTTAAATATGGTCCTATTTCTGTTTTGCAGACCAAAGTGGCCCTCATCATCATTTGCGTCTTCAGATGGTTTGGTTACTGCTATGGCTTACCGCCTTCCCCATGTTGTATGTATATTTTAGCATAGCATTCTTTTAATATCTTTGTTTCCATTCAATACTTTTCATCCGTGAGGCAGGTTTTCCCGGGGCATTCTGATGACAAACCATTATGTTTTAGGTGATGGGGGATAGATCAGGCAACATCAGATGGTGGGATGTTACAACAGGCCTTTCTTCTTCTTTTAGCACTCACAGGGAAGGCATCAGGAGGATAAAGTTCTCTCCTGTTGTTCATGGTGACCGAAGCCGAGGACGCATAGCTGTGCTCTTCTATGATAATACATTTTCAATATTTGACCTGGTAAGTACAAACAAATGTTGCCACTGTGTTATATCTAGGCTTTTCTGAATCTCAATAATAGTTCTGTTGTTTGTTTCTTGTCATTGTCTCATTTATTTGGATGTTGAGAATATATGTAGCAGTCCCTTATTGTAATTTTGATTGTGGAAAAGGTTTCTTATGTAGGACTGCCCTAATATACTTTCTTAAGTTGATGCATAATTTGCACTCTTTTTTCATCCTCATTCTCTTGTAACTCAAACATCTTATACTTTTTTTTTAATTTCATTCTTGCTGTCCTTTTTTATTCTATATCTGTCTCTTATAGTACTGAGTTCAGGAGCTATGTTTTAGGATAGTCCAGACCCCTTGGCAAATGCCCTTCTTCAACCGCAATCTCCTGGTACCCTTGTCTTGGAGCTTGATTGGTTGTCAACCCGAACAAAGAAGGATGATCCACTTGTATTATGCATTGCTGGAGCTGATAGTAGCTTCCGACTGATTGAGGTTAACATGTATGTCATTGCAATCATTTTTTTCTCGGAAAAATGCCATTTTAATCATGCCTACAATAATTTTTGTTTCAGTGCATTGACCTCAAATTACTCTGTTTATTTGTGATATTTAATTTTTTTTTACCGGAAAACAGTAGGAGAGGCTCCCACTGTGCTTTGTTCATCAAAAATAAATATAACTGTAAGACTGTACAGCAAGAAAAGAAAAGCAATATACAGCTCAAAGGCTCCCACTGTGATAGTTAAATTTGTTATGTATTAGAACTCCATTAGCATCTATAAAATGAGTCCTGTATCAATAGCAAATACTCAACCAACATGGCACATGTAGAGGGTTTTTTTATGCCCTTCATGAGCTTTTAAGATGCACTGTTAACACATCTATCAGACAATCACCTTTGCAGCATCGGTATGCTCAGGAGAAACATATAAACATGCGAGTCTTTTCCAATGTTAATTTGTTATTATGTTATTTATAATTCTGTCAGTTACAATATTAAGTTACGTGCTGAGCTCCTTTATAGGGATTTTAGCATGATGCTGTGATGAATTTATATCTGATGCTTTTGTTTCTCCCTTTTTAGAACATGTGCATGTCAAATGTTTTGTAACTTCTGTTTTTCTATCCACTAGTGACTCCAAGGGAAGTTCCGTATCAAAGCCAGTGGCTACAAAAGAGAGGTTTAGGCCAATGCCATTATGTTTGCCAGTACTACTTCCAACAGCGCATGCTTTGGTAAGATGCATTAAATCATGTCAATGTGCTTAAAATGTTTTTTTTTACGCTGAAATGTGCTTAAAATGTGGCTTGTGGATTTTTTATATTCTTCTTTGAACGAATCACTTAATAATTAATCGTACCAAAATGGCTATCATCTTTCCAGGACTCGAAAGCTGGTCGTAAGTTTGTTCTCTCCCTTTTATTAGTTTAGGACCTGTACAGTTTGATTTTTTTTTTTTAAAGAAGGGACCTGTACAGTTTTGGGTTCGTGAAGCTTGACTCCACCTACTTGCAGACCCTCTGCTCCACCACCGACCTCATTTTACATATCCCCACCCCCCCCCCCCCCCCCCCCCCCCCAAAAAAAAAAAACATGAATCACAGTTATGATTAGTTTGAGTGACCTTTTATGCATGTGCATAGCATTTTAACATTTTGAAAGATCAAATGTGAAACGCAAGCATTCAGCCACTTACGGTTTTATGTATCAGGCTCTGCGTATGATTCTGCAACTTGGTGTGAAGCCTTCTTGGTTTGAATGCAGTAACAATGATAAATTAGCTAGTGATAGCTTCAAGGTAGCACCAGCAACTTTTGGAGATCTTCGTAGTTACATGATTGAGACAACACTTCCTCCTATTGGTGATGCTGTAGTGGCTGAATTGCTCCTTAAAGTGTTGGAACCATACAGAAAGGAGGGTATGTTAGCAACTTCTTGATTTATTTTTGGATTGATGATTACGTATATTAACACTGTTTTTCCTGGGAAGGTTGCATTCTTGATGACGGAAGAGCCAGATTATATTCATCTATAGTGAACAAGGGAACTTATGCCAGGTTCGCATTTGCTGCTGCAATTTTTGGTGATATCCAAGAAGCACTTTTCTGGCTACAGCTGCCTCAAGCTCTTCGCCATTTCCTGGATAAGTCAACAAGTAGATCAAGTGAGAAGATCTCACAATCAAGTTTACGCCCTGATTCTGATCAAAGCTCCACATTGAATCGGATAGCTTCACGAGAGAGATCTACAGCCGGAAAGTTCACAAAAGATGCTGTGGTAGTAATTTAATCTGATGCGCTCTAATTTTTATTTTTCATGAATATGCCTATTTTCTTGAACTTAGCCATCTAACCATTTTGTAGAATTATGGGCAATTAAGCTCAATGGCATTCAAGCAAGAGCAACTTTGGTTCAATGCAAATGAAAGGATACCCTGGCATGACAAGCTTGATGGTGAAGAGGCTTTGCAAAAGCGTGTTCATGAGTAAGAACCAGATAATTCACATTTGTTTCACTAGCAAGACATATCACAGTAATTGCTTCTGATGCATGTTTATTGTGTTATGTGAAGGCTCGTCTCTCTTGGGAACCTGGAAGCTGCTGTGTCATTGTTACTTTCAACACCTCCTGAAGGATCAAATTTTTATCCAAATGCATTAAGAGCAGTTGTGCTGTCATCTGCAGTTTCTCAGTCCTTGCATGAACTTGCAGTGAAGGTGATACAAATGAATTTTCAGCACAACTTTGTTTGCAGCAACAGTCAGTACAATATCAGGGAGCAAGCACATAAAAGTTGAATTGTCGATAACAAAACAAATATTTTTCTTGCAACAAAAACGGCAATCCCCACCTCCAACCCGCTTCTGAATGTTTCAACACTGAGCTATAAAGTGGAATAAGTTTGAGACTTAAAAGGAATGAAGGATAGTAGAATGCCTTATTCAGTTACCAATTGTAAAATGCAAATATTGCATTTTTCTGTTTGGGATTCAACCGCCAAATGTACATTTAGTGATCTAAATCAGTTTCTTCAACATGAAGTGTACTTAGTTACTAATATTTGATCATCTTTTCCCATTTTCTTAATTATGAGCAGTACTCATGCTCAAAAGGGAGCAGGAGTTTTGTATTTTTTCAATTTTTAATACAGCAATAAAAGTTCTCCTGCATGTTAAGAAAGTGTACTTTACGCCTCTTTTTTCTGGGTTTTTTCTTGTATTATATAAAGCTGGTGCACTTTCTAGGGGTGTCCACGCAACCATCATGGATCCATATTCACTGTTAGCTCTTTATAATGTTTGTGATAAACTATGTCCTGGTAGGATCTGCCTGCACTCAAAATTAAGCTCGGGCAGTGTGAGCACTGCTCTTCATTTTAAGCTAAATAAGTCTTGGTCAATGCCATAATGGCTATTGCCATTATTTTTTTTTGCAGGTTGTCGCAGCCAATATGGTTAGAACGGACAAATCTCTATCCGGTACACATCTACTCTGTGCTGTAGGAAGATACCAGGAAGCATGTTCGCAGGTACTATTTACAGCGTCGCTGCTACTGTTCCATCTTTTTTGGCTCAGTTTTACAGAACAGAAATTCAATGACGCCTTATATGACCCGCGTACAACGTTCTGTAGCAAACAGAAATCTGGCATATCATGCTGTTTCTTCTGTCTGTACTCCTTACATTTAACAATATGGGAGCTATATGATTTATTAAGGATATCAAATATTTACTGTTTATTTTAAAATGTGTGCTTCTGTGTTAATTCCGTATCATTATATCGTGAAATCAGGCATGAAAGTTATCCATAGTACAATACAGGAGTTAAGCTTTTACTCGTCGCATAAAGTTGTGAAAAAGGCGACAACTTTACGGTGCTGCTATACGGTGATTCGCCCGGCGATGCCATACGGTGCTGAATGTTGGCCTACAAAAAGGCGACATGTCCAGCAGTTAAGTGTAGTGGAGATGCGTATGTTGCGTTGGTTCTGCGGGCATACAAGAAGGGATCGTGTTCAGAATGAAGATATCCGGGACAAGGTAGGGGTGGCACCAATTGAGGAAAAATTGGTGCAACATCGGTTGAGATGGTTTGGACATGTCCAGCGGAGGCCCCCCGAGGCGGCGGTGCGTAGGGGGGTTCTAAAGCGAGTCGATAATATAAAGAGAGGTAGAGGTCGACCTACCCTGACTTGGGACGAGTCGGTTAAGAGAGACTTGGATTGGAATATCTCCAAGGAGTTAGCTGTGGATAGGAGCGCATGGAGATTCGCAATCAACGTGCCTGAACCATGATCTTGTTCTTTTTCTTTTTCTTCTTCTATTCACCTCTTATCCTACCTTTTTGCCGTGTGCCTCTTTTGTGCTTCTCTTGTCTTTGTTTCTTGTGGGTTTCATCTCTAGCCTACCCCAACTTGTTTGGGACAAAAGGCTATGTTGTTTTTTTGAGGAATATTATAAAGTTGTGAAAACAAGTATACTGGTTGTGCTGCTCTTAGTTTCATGTTGTAATCACTTGCTTTGTTTTGAAAATTAGTTGCACACTGCTGCTCTCGCAGCCAAATGTTGTCACATGAGTAAACAAAAACTATATATGACTTCAGGCAGGGTTGCTTTGACTATGATATTCTGATTCAGATAATTAGGGAGGGCGATATTTTCTTAAAAATGCATATAAATAAATATTTTTTTCTAAAAAAATGAATAAGGCATCTGATGGCACACTCCCATCTCTAGATGTTTAATGAGCTATTTGATTCTCAGCAATAGTTTAATGGTCAGCTGGTGCCCTCCAATTTTTTTTTTAAAAAAATAAACTTCAACATTAATATAAAGTTTTTGAAACATCGCCCCCGAATTTAGGTAAGAAAATACTTGCAACGATTGTAGCATTGTTTTAATCCAAGTAACGGTAGGAGTTGAGAGAAATGACAAATATATCTCTGTTTACAGAAGGCTTCCCTTTTAGATCCTGTTACATGTCTGCCCATTTCAATGAAAGTTGTATCTGAGGATCTTTTTAGTTACTGTGACTTGATTTGTTTTCTGAAATTTATTTGTACATTCTGTGAATCAAACTTAATATGGGTCCAACCTCATTTACCATTTGGTTATGTTATAAGCTTCAAGATGCTGGGTGCTGGAATGATGCTGCTACTCTGGCTGCAAGCCATTTGCATGGATCTGATTATGCAAGGTATGGTAAATCATGGCAAGTTAATATGTGCCAAGGGTGGCCCAAAGTAGTTCCAAAATTTACCTTGTTCTATTACCTCACACGGTTTCAACTTGTTTAAGCAATATACCACTTGGTTTATCCTTCCATGGCTGTGAACTCACGGCCAAGGTGGATGAAAGTAAACTAGAAAGCTGATGGCATCGGATTTCATGATTTAATTACTCATCAGTCTAGCTGCCATCGTGACATATCTGTGCATGCAGCACCATTCAATCATATATGCTTGATAGAAAACTTATTGATTCACAGATAAATGGACAGATGTGTTTTCTGCAGGAAAGGATGAATTGAAATTAGTGATTTTTTTATTGAAACTGTCAGGGCTTAAAAGCACTTCTTTTTGTGCTAGTCTTTTTCTTTTCTTTAAGGAACACTATGATGTACTCGTGTCTGTGGTGTTTATTCATACAGGGTGCTGCAGAGGTGGGCTGATTATGTTCTCCGTGGCGAGCATAATATGTGGAGGTAAAATTGGTTCCGGACAACTTCCGAAGTTACTAATTTATTCCTCTTCCTGGTACCAACATATTATCTGCATCTTTCGTAGAGCTTTGATACTATATGTTGCTGCTGGAGCACTGCCGGAGGCTCTAGACACACTCCGCAAGAACCAACGACCAGATACCGCAGCCATGTTCTTGCTAGCCTGCCACGAGATCTATTCGCAAATCACGACAGAATCAGAGCCCACCGGTGACACATCAGTATCAGAGCCCAGCGATGACACATCCACAATGCCAGAGCAGACCCAGAAGCTCCATTTCCCATCTAAGAATGTGGACGACGAGGACCTGATTGCGGTCAGTGAGGTCTTCGGGCAGTACCAGCAGAAACTGATTCATCTTTGCATGGATACAGAACCTACTGCTGATTGATCCTTGGACATCATGTCATTTCTCCTTTGGTCCCTGATTTGTTCTTGTGATTGTCAGCATCTAGCTTTGGCTTCTCCATTTTGTGAAGCTTCCCGACAGGTAGTTGCTTGCAAATTTCTGTGAAGTTTGTTTTTTTGTACCAGATCTTCTTTTTCTCAGATTAGGACTCTTGATGTGGCGTCGGATGGAGAATCTGATGGCACGAGAAAAGAATAGGCATCAAGTGTGTTGTATTGTAGGTGGCGTTGGCTGGCAGTGTTTATATACTACCATTCGGTACGAAACTTGTACATTTCGTGTTAGTCTGCAACGTTCCTCGATGTGAGATACTACAGGGGTAACCCCAAATGTTACATCTGTACCATTTTTTCTGAATATAGTTAACATACATGGTTATGTGCATTTGCATTGTTTTGTCCCACAAGCTGTCGCCGTTAGTCAATCCTGCCTTGCAAATACGTGGACATTGCTTTTGAAATTTGAAAACAACTTTCATGTCTCCCATGGAAGGCCTCCATGATTATGGATTGTATATCAGAAAAATATACTCGTATTGTTAATGATGCCCACTGGAAGTACGTACTGCGTCTGCCACTGGATGGTGTCATTTATACTCTCTTTGGTTCTCAGTTGATGTTATTAAGATAGTTTACTTATGATCTAAGAGAGTTATTGTAATATAATGAAAAAGAAGGGAGGAAGTATCTTACAATTAGATCGAGCTTGGTATCAAGATTCTCTGTGGTGACTTAATATGCTTCTAGCTATGGATGAAAATTTTATGGTTGTTACAAACCTCTAAGTATAGATCAAGATTCGATGTGATCGATATTGAGTTGATTCGATAGAGATATTGAGTTTACAAAGTGTTCAATAGATATCTCCCCTAAAATTGGGGTTTGGTTATGAAATTGATTGACTTAAGAAGCATAATGATAGTGGGGTGGCTATGAGTGGATGCTACTCCAAGACCGTGATAACGTACGTGTCTGATTACCACTTACTTGGGCAAATTATGCTCATTCCTCATTCAAATTTTGCTGCCATCTGGATAGATATCCAATATCAAAGTCTTTCTACGGCACTAGCCTATCACCTTTTTTCAATCTTGTAGGCAAAGCTCTAATTTCTTACCTTGTGATGACCCTCCAGATCCCTCCATTAAATCTACTACCAATGATGGTTGCCACACGCTTGCATGGCTTCGACAGACTATCAAGTTGAGTGACTCTCTTTTCATACCGACAATCTTCCACGTTCCGACTGGTCACTGTCTTACTGCATGACAGCCCTAGCCCTTCGATGAGTTGATCTGCTGCTACGAGCTTACGATCTTTCTCCTCTACTTCGCCCAAAAAAAAAAGAAGAAGATCTTTCTCCTCTATATATGCTTGTTCGATGATATCAAAACCCCGATTCCCAAGGCCTACACCCAGTAAATCGTGGGTGAAGAGAGGTCAGAAACAGGTGATGAAGAAAAGGGGTAATTCACTTGAGAATAGCACTCTCCTTTTTGAAATTACTGAGCAATAAAAAGGAAACAAAAAGAAAGAGAGATGGAAGCTGGTTCTGTTGACCTGACCCGACCGGCACGAGGCACGGTCGCACGGAATCGGAACCCCGGCGCCGTCGTCCCACTGGCCACTACGCCCCCACTTCCCGTTTTTGTTAAAACCGGATAACACGTACATAAAAACCGGCGCATTAGCTAGCATCCCCACCCCAACGACAACTTGGCTGCTTCCCCTTTTCGTCTTGGTGCGTCGCGTCCCACCTGATCGCCTGCGCCGTCGCCTTCCTCCTCCTCTCTCTCCTCGCCGCCGCCGCCGCCACCGCCACCGCCAACGTCGGCGGGAGCCGATCACACTCACGCGCACGAAGCACGCCCATCCTCTTGTCCTCGTAGTCTCCTCCTCTGCCTCATCCTCCGGTTCAAGGTAAGAGAAGGCGAAAGTTTTTAAGATTCCGGTCTGAACCAACCGGATCAAATGATTCGTGCTCCGCTTCCTCTTTCAGTTTGCTGGAATCGGCCGGGTTGATTCGGGCATGTGACTAATCGTCGTCTGCTACTGTTTTTGTTCGCGTTTCTCACTTTTGGTTGGCGTCGCAGGGAGATTTAGGGCAGAGGATGAGAGAAGCATCAGGCATGCCGGGAGGAGAGGATGTCCGCAAGGTCTCGCGCCAGGACATACAGCTTGTGAGCATCCTCACCCATGACCCCCTCCTCTTCTCGCCTCATTTCCCCCTGCCTTTTTTTTGGCAGTTGTTAGGTTGTGCATCATGCAGAAGCACAATTAATTCGAACCGTTTCTCTTTATTGCTATACTGTTTTGTGTAGTTTTTGAAGGAATGTATCTTGATTTTGTATGTTTGATTGCCTTTGGGACTTAGTAATTATGATTGTGCAGGATTATAAATATCTGCAGCAATTGCATGCCCTTAATTAGGCTTTGATTGCATACTAGATCATGTACTACTATTAGGCAGGTCACAAAGGGTTATGAAGAGACAGACAGCATGAGCTGGGGGTTGTGGGAGGAACAGAGAGGAAACGGGGGAAGAAGGATCATATTTGTGCATGCTGCTAGGTTGTCCGTAATAATGCATACAAATGGGGGGAAACATGTAATCCATGTTGCTGTTACTGAAGTGGAGTACATAGGCCGAATTATATGATATCTAATATTCATTATCAAGTCCTTTTGCATGCAATTTACAGTTTTTTATTCGGAAAGAACATGAAGCCATTCCTGCACAGTGTTGGCCTCCAAGTTAATTCATTCTTTTGTCCTTGCCTTTTGGATGTATATATCCTGGCAATATGTATACAGTATCTTTTGTCTTAATTTATGGCTGTTGTTTATAAGGGTTTGTTTTCTTTAGAAGAAGAGTACAGATTTGTTTTCTCCTCTGTTGTCGCCAGAAAAATTTGCAGCTACAGTCTCGATTAAATTCGTGCTAGGTCTCTCGTGCATGCCTGGAAACAGGTCCATATTTACTTCAAGGTAGAAGTCCTTACGAAAAAACTGCTTTGCAGGTCCAGAATCTCATTGAACGTTGCCTTCAGCTCTACATGAACCAGAAAGAAGTGGTTGAAACTCTATCTTTCCAGGCAAAAATAGAACCTAGTTTTACTGAGCTTGGTAATACTGTTGTGTACATACATTTTCATTTCCTTAATATTTGCGCACTTCAGATTATTCCATAAAGTTGACATTAAGTTCTGGTGCATTGATGATTATAATCTCATTACAAGCGCACACTGTGCTTGAAATTGGAACAGATCCTTTGTTGCATTTGGATGTTGCATGGTTTATTGTTTCTTCTGTGCAATCCTAGGTTGATAGCTGGGGCCTGTTTTCTCCTTTTTGGCTGAGAACAATTGATACCTGAGTATGGAGCGAAAAGATCATTGTCTAAGTTGATAATTTGTTGTCAGAATGTAATATTTCCATGTTTTGTTAGGCCATGATCTAATTCTTTGACAAAGTTTGGCAAGTCCAATCACGATCTGTGATTTTGAAAGAACAGGATTACATTCTAAGGTTCTCTGTCATGCACCTAAAATCAATGGTTGAGTAAGATTGAGGCAACTTATCAACCTATTTCAGACCTCCAATTCTTTGGCTTGTAATATTGCACTGAGCTTTAAGTTTCATGTCCGCAAATGGTTGGGTTTCTAGGGCTTTTATATTTGTATGATCAATCAACCCCAACACTTTATTTTATTCTCATTTGTTAGGATTATTTTCCTTTCGCATCATTGTAAAGTTTATTCAGAAACAGTGCTTCCTCATTATGGAGTTTATTTACTCACCAATCATTATGCTCTTCTCCAGTTTGGCAGAAACTCGAGGAAGAGAATCGTGAGTTTTTTAAGGCATACTATGTGAGACTGATGCTGAAGAATCAAATAACGGTCTTCAATAAGCTTCTTGAGGATCAGTATCATATTATGACTAAAGAACATTCTTCTGGTGTACCTTCGGTGCCTCCTCCTGCCCCTAACGGCTCTAACTCCACCGCATGTAAGATTTGTTTTCTCCAACAGTCACAGCCTCTTTAAACTATCGTATGATTATTAGAGCTTGTTTATTCTTATGACATCATTTTAAGGATAAATCATTTCATCTAATCTAACAGTTGAGTTGATAAGTTCTAATATACTCCACTGTTGCCTATCCCAGTGAACCAAAATGTGTGCTTTCTACCAGACACTACACCAAGTACTGCAATGCAAGATAGTTTGCTGGGTAATGGAAGTTCAAGTGGTATAGTAAATGGCGCTTCATCCAGTGACCAGTTTATCTATGCTGGTAAAGTTGTCCATGGTCTTCCTAGTGGCATGGATGCTTCAGCAAGCCTGTTAGCAGCACATAATTCAACTGTTGGGCAGTTCAATGGACACAATGGAACAACAATTAAGACAGAGTCTGGCTACTCAAGCAACTCAGATTTTGGTTTTGGCAACGAAAATGTGTTCCTAGAGCAGTCGGTTGGAGATGTGTCTGGTGGATCCTTTAGC
Source organism: Eragrostis nindensis (assembly GCA_012490785.1). Taxonomy (NCBI): domain Eukaryota; kingdom Viridiplantae; phylum Streptophyta; class Magnoliopsida; order Poales; family Poaceae; genus Eragrostis; species Eragrostis nindensis. The sequence continues at coordinate 147,739 of JAAXCT010001402.1, read as the reverse complement.
AGCACTGAGTTGAACGGACAGCCACTAAGTGAGCCAGTTTTGGACATGGATTCATCGTCATTTGGTTTCTTGAGCCAGATTCCTCGTAATTTCAGCTTTTCAGATTTAACAGAGGATTTCAGCCAAAGTGCAGGTCTGTGGTTTTGCTGCTCTATATATTTATAGGGTTTCCTTTCTTCATTACTGGGGCTTTACATCTTCATTTTTTTAAAAAAATTTCTGCAGAAATACTTGAGAATTATGGCCGATCCCCTTTCATCCCGTCTGAGACAAATAACTTCCAAGAGCCTACTGGTGGAGAACATACAGGCTAGCCATCTCCCTTCCGTCAACCATCCTCCTTTTCATGCTTCCCATTCTGCAAATACAGTATCTCCATGGATCTAATGACTTTCTTGCTATTATCAGAAGTAGGAAATAGGCGGCTAGATACCATATCTGAGGGTGTTAATTTTGATGATTTCGGAAGTGATTAATCAGCTTTTGGTGGCACTGATAAGGTAATTTTATAAACAAGCTCTAACTTTTTTGCAACTATACAAGTAAAAGTTTTTGCTTTGATTTCCTTATTATTTTCCTGGTCATTGTTTTGATATTTTTGGTGGGTTTGTGGTAGAATTCTTCTTACCTTAGTGGGCCCAGAAACTGTTGGAACACTGCTCTTTTTTACCTTGCATGTTTATCCTAGCATCAAAAGAAGTGGTATTGAAGTTATTTCATTAAAGAGTTGATGTTGGTAGTAGAGATTAATGTAATGTCTCCGCTCTGCAAACTGTAGCCACACACTTGCCATATTTAGATTTTAGATTCAAGAGATTGTTTCTAGCCCTTGCTAAAGAAGAAACTGTAAGTTTACTAGTGCATTTCTGGGCAATCTCCTAGTCCTAGCTGTCTTCAAATGGCACTTGCCATTTGGCAGTACCTCTGAACAAAAGAAAAATCAATTCTACATAGTAAACGAGTGACTTTTTTTTTAAAAAAAAATTCTGACCATCAAACTGTGAAAGCTATTGGAGTGATAAATGGCTGTTATCAACTGGGAGTATCAAGATAAATTTCATGCTTTACTGGATAGAGAATCAGATAAATTTCATGCCTCAAGAGATGGCATTTACCCTGAGGTTGCCGTAATTTAACTATTGAAGATAGTTATGCTGGCGTGTGGCTTGTATTGATGAATATATCTATGCTTTCTTTGTAGTGACCGATTTTTGTACTGTGTTGCTCACTTGTTTGGTCCTTCATTCTTTCTGTGCAGGTTGACCAGTGATGCACCATTTGTACATACTATTTTGGAAGGCAAATCTCTATAATTCCTGGAACTTGCTGATTTCGCAGAAACTGTTTCTTCGGTAGTAGGCCTTGTGTTTTTAGACTACAAGAATGGATGACTTGTATGAGGAAGATCAAATATCTTCTGCATTGAAGAATATAAGATATCCATGTTCTTGTATCTATTTCGTACCTTTTGTTACTGTAGAAGTAATCTGTTTTTGTTCGGTTGCCTATATTGTATCTGCCCGTCTTTTGTTCCTCAGTTGCGATTATGGGTACCTTTTTCACTTCATGCCCTTGCTTAATACGAGACATCTTTTAGTTGAGTTGTTAAAATATTTGTATGATTTACTATCAGTTGGTAAGCTCTTAGTACGAAGAACAAGCTTGTCAACAGCGTGGAGGATAGCGATCATATCTGACGATTGGCTTTACTAATCTGATTTTTCGTGGGTACAAAAACTGGTAATTGGCAAAGTAACACATCGAGTTTGCATCAAAGCAGGGGGCACTCAATCCTCAATAGGGTAGAAAAAAAAAATCTAGTTCTTGGGAATGTTCTTGCCAACGATCTTGGCAGGCGTGATGCGGAGGAGGTTCCCGGGCTTTCCAGGCACAGCTCCCTTGATCATCACAACCCGGAGGTTGTTGTCAATCTTCACAATCTTGAGCTTTCTGATCTTGGTCTTGGTTCCGCCCATCCTCCCGGGCATCTTCTTTCCCTTGTACACACGCCCCGGCGTCGTCCCGGCACCGATGGAACCCAGCTGCCTGTGGCTCTTGGAACCGTGGGTCATCAGCCCACGCTTGAAGTTGTGCCGCTTGATACCACCTGCGCAATGTCAATCATAGTCATCGGTATAAAATAAAAAACATTCATATATGAGCAAGGACAACACAATCCTTGGCAAGATCGGCATTGCGATGCATTCAGTCTTCAATTTGTTTAACAGCTCTTGTAATCATCACAATCACAAAATCAAGATTCAAGAGAGTGAGGCAAGGCTTGGCATGAATGGCAACGGCAGTGCAAGTAACATTTCCGTGTTGCTGACTTCATTCTCCAGAGGATGGTGTGACGATACTATGCTAGGATTGCGGATAGCTCTGATGACTGGCATTGCAAATGTGGGGTCACTGTACCTTGGAATCCCTTGCCGATGGAGTTGCCGGAGACGTCGATGAGGTCGCCCTCCTTGAAGAGCTCGGCGAAGTCGAGCTCCTGGCCGGGCTCGAACGGGTCGACGGCGGTGAGCCTGAACTCCTGCAGGTGCCGCAGCGGCGGCGCGCCGGCCTTGCCCAGGTGCCCCAGCTCCGGGCGCGTGAGCTTCTCCTCGCGCACGCCGTGGTACCCGACCTGCACGGCGTCGTACCCGTCGGTGGCGGCCGTCTTCACCTGCGTCACCACGTTCCCGCCCTCCCGGAACCCGACGACGGTCACCGGCACCGGCTTCCCCGTCTCCGGGTCGAAGTAGGTCATCATCCCCACCTTGGTCGCCATCACGCCGACCCCGGCCTCGTACGACGCGCGCACGACCACCGCCGCCGCCGCGCGCCTCCCTGTCACGGCGCTCCAGGACACGGCGCCGCTGCGGCGGCCCCGCGGCGGCAGGATGAGGCCTAGAGCGCCGCCAATGCCAATGGCCGCCATGGCCATGCTTGCTTCAAGTGGGATTGGTGCAGTGGAATGGCCGCTCACTCGTTGAATTCGATTGGGATTTATGCGGATGCGGATAGAGGCTTTGCTTGCAGCGAACTCCCCTTATCCTCCCCGCAGGCGCAAGCCCAAAATACGCCTCTATTGAAGAGAGGCGGATTGTCCTACCCAACTCGAGCTATTTGATTTCTTTTTTCCTTTTTCCGCTCTATTGGAATCCAAGACTTTCTCTGTAAAGGGAGAGCCGAACACCAAAGTTTTTGGACCCCTAGCAATTCTCCTATTGCTAACCGATTGATTGATTGGTTGTGTTTGCTGTCAGCATCGCTTTTGAGAGTGTGGCATGCCTGTGTTTTATCGAGTTGTAAACTTTGCGAATTTTCATCGCCTGCACTGTTTCGCTGATTTTGCCGAAGTAGTTGTAGTAGTAGTGTAGTATTGTACTTGAATATAGTAGTATACTTATGCTGCTTTGTTTGCTTGTTGGTTGAGCTACTAGTAACATATCAAGACCGAAGCTACGTTACCTTATCATCTTGCGGCCAAACCAATGGAGAATCATTAGTCATCACCGTTTACCATGGGTACTGACCCCAATAGCAAAGCTCACCGACCTTGACGGCTTCACACGCTCGCTTCGCCCCTGTAGCATATGATGTATAGAATAATTCATGCTGATAAGCTGGTTGTTTCATTTCTTTCATGCAAAGGCTCGAGGTTGGAACTGAGGTGATAATGTGTGATTTCACCTAGTCAAAATTAAACATCATGTCCAAGAAAATGTTCAAACTATATGGACTCTATGGAGCTGAGGTCAAGCTTATTCGACAGTCGCAAGTTCGCAACGAGCCGGCAGCACCAAGCCGCAACGTCCCGGTCGGAGCCTGGCTCGGATCTGATAAGCCGCAGTCTCCCCGCGCCACCGTTCAAGCACGGCCCGCCCCCCGCCTCACTCTAAAACCCTAGATCTTCCTCCCCTTCTCCCCCAGTTCCGCCGCCGCCGCTTCCACCGTCGCCGGAGGAGGAGGAGGGGCCCTCCGCCATGTATCTCTACAGCCTGACGCTGCAGCGCGCGACGGGCGCGGTGTGCGCCGTCATCGGCAGCTTCAGCGGCCGGGACGCGAAGAAGGCGGCCGCGTCCGGGTCCGCCTCCACGCAGGAGATCGCCGTCGCCCGCGGCAGCACGCTCGACCTCCTCCGCCCCGACCCGGAGACCGGCCGCCTCCGCACTCTCCTCTCCGTCGACGTCTTCGGCGTCATCCGCTCACTCGCTCAGTTCCGCCTCACCGGCGCCAACAAGGACTACCTCGTCGTCGGCTCCGACTCCGGTCGCCTCGTCATCCTCGAGTACTCCCCCGACCGCAACCGCCTCGACAAGGTCCACCAGGAGACCTTCGGCAAGTCGGGCTGCCGCCGCATCGTCCCCGGCCAGCTCCTCGCCGTCGACCCCAAGGGCCGCGCGCTCTGCATCGCCGCGCTCGAGAAGCAGAAGCTCGTCTACGTCCTCAACCGTGACGCCGCTGCGCGCCTCACCATCTCGTCCCCGCTTGAGGCGCATAAGTCCAACACCCTCACCTTCTCCCTCACCGCTCTTGACTGCGGATTTGACAACCCCATCTTCGCGGCCATCGAGCTCGAGTATGCGGAGTCGGACCGCGATCCCACGGGGCAGGCTGCTAACCAGGCGCAGAAGGTCCTCACCTTCTACGAGCTTGACTTGGGTCTGAACCATGTCTCCCGGAAGGTCTCTGAGCCGATAGATAATGGAGCTAATCTTCTTGTGACTGTCCCTGGTGGCGGAGATGGTCCAAGTGGGGTTCTTGTGTGCTGTGACAACTTTGTGCTGTACCGGAACCAGGGACACCCAGAGGTGCGTGCTGTTATTCCACGGCGTGCTGATCTCCCGGCTGAGCGTGGTGTCCTAATTGTTGCTGCTGCTACACACAGACAGAAGAGTCTGTTCTTCTTCTTGCTACAGACAGAGTATGGTGACATCTTCAAGGTCGACCTTGATCATCATGGCGATACTGTTACTGAGCTCAGGATCAAGTACTTCGACACCGTACCTGTGACGTCAGCTATCTGCGTGCTGCGGTCGGGTTTCCTCTTTGCTGCTTCTGAGTTCGGCAACCATGCACTTTACCAGTTCCGTGATATTGGACGGGATGCAGATGTTGAGTCCTCATCAGCAACACTGATGGAGACAGAGGAGGGATTCCAGCCGGTTTTCTTTCAGCCAAGGGCGCTGAAGAACCTCATCCGCATAGATGAGATTGAGAGCCTCATGCCAGTCATGGATATGCGTATTGCGAATTTGTTTGATGAGGAAACACCCCAGGTGTTCACAGCCTGTGGCCAGGGTCCTCGCTCCACGCTGCGCATCCTTAGGCCTGGCCTTGCAATTAGTGAGATGGCCCGATCAATGCTGCCTGCAGAACCTATTGCAGTGTGGACTGTCAAGAAGAATATCAATGACATGTTTGATGCCTACATTGTTGTGTCCTTTGCTAATGTTACACTTGTGCTCTCTATTGGTGAGACCATTGAAGAAGTCAGTGACAGCCAGTTCCTTGACACCACACACTCCCTCGCAGTCACGCTTCTTGGTGAGGACTCTCTAATGCAGGTCCATCCGAACGGTATCAGGCACATCAGGGAGGATGGCCGTGTCAATGAATGGAGGACGCCTGGAAAGAAAACAATTACAAAGGTTGGGTCAAACAGGCAACAGGTGGTGATCGCCCTCAGTGGTGGAGAGCTCATCTATTTTGAGATGGACGTGACAGGTCAGCTCATGGAGGTGGAGAAGCAGGACATGTCCGGTGATGTTGCATGCCTGGCACTTGCGCCAGTACCTGAGGGGAGACAAAGGTCCAGGTTTCTTGCAGTAGGTTCATATGACAACACCATCCGTATCCTCTCCCTGGATCCTGATGACTGCTTGCAGCCTCTAAGTGTCCAAAGTGTGTCATCCGCGCCTGAGTCTCTTCTGTTCTTGGAAGTTCAGGCATCAGTTGGCGGTGAGGATGGCGCAGATTACCCAGCTAACCTTTTCCTCAATGCTGGCTTGCAGAATGGTGTCCTTTTCCGGACCAATGTTGACATGGTTACTGGTCAGTTATCAGATACAAGGTCCCGTTTCCTTGGCCTGAGACCTCCAAAGCTGTTCCCCTGTATGGTTAGCCACCGGCAAGCAATGCTTTGCCTGTCCAGCCGCCCCTGGCTTGGATATATACATCAAGGCCACTTTCTCTTGACACCGCTGTCTTGTGATACCCTTGAATCTGCTGCGTCCTTTTCTTCTGATCAGTGCTCAGAAGGTGTTGTTGCTGTTGCTGGAGATGCCCTGCGGATTTTCACCGTTGAACGCCTGGGTGAGACTTTCAATGAGACAGCCATCCCTTTGCGCTACACCCCAAGGAAGTTTGTGATCCTACCAAAGAAAAAGTACATTGCTGTCATTGAGAGTGATAAAGGTGCATTCAGCGCAGAAGAGAGAGAAGCTGCTAAGAAAGAGTGCCTTGAAGCTTCTGGTGCAGGGGAAAATGGAAATGCGAACAATGGGGATCAGATGGAGAATGGCGATGGTCAAGAAGATGGCGGTGTGGAGGGCAACTCATTTCCTGATGAACAGTACGGTTATCCAAAGGCTGAATCAGAAAGGTGGGTTTCATGCATTAGAATCCTTGATCCGAGGAGTAGGGACACTACTTGTCTTCTGGAACTGCAGGATAATGAGGCAGCTGTCAGTATTTGCACTGTGAATTTCCATGATAAGGAGCATGGCACTCTCCTGGCTGTCGGTACTGCCAAGGGACTACAGTTCTGGCCTAAGAGGACCCTTGCTGGTGGGTTCATCCACATATACAAGTTTGTTGATGAAGGGAGATCTCTCGAACTTCTTCACAAAACACAAGTTGAGGAAGTGCCTCTAGCATTGTGCCAGTTCCAGGGAAGGTTGCTTGCAGGAGTTGGTTCAGTGCTCAGATTATATGATCTGGGGAAGAGAAAGTTGCTCAGAAAATGTGAAAACAAGCTTTTCCCTAGGACAATCATCTCTATTCATACCTACCGCGATAGGATCTATGTTGGTGATATGCAGGAGGTATGTGCTATTCAGTTCTGTTGTTTTCCCTGTTTTTTCAGTTGTCGTTTGGTTTAAGTTTAAATTTCTTGGCACAGCCACAGACAAGTTAGCATGTATCACCTGCACTGGTCCACAACAATCGTTGTCCAACCTGTATACTATGAGTTAGAACATGAAATGGTCGTATATTTAATTAGACTCAAAATAACATGAAGGATGTATATGATTTACTAATTTGAGATTTTGTAGTAGGTTATCTGACATCTTGATAGGTTGGTAAAAACATCTGTTACTTGATTTGACAGAATTCTTTGTAACCATTGTCCAGTTAAACACAACTATGTCATCTTGATGCCATTTTTTTTTTGAAAAAATATGTTTCTAATATTTTTTTGTGGTGCTATTTCCATGCAGTCATTTCACTATTGCAAGTACAGACGGGATGAAAACCAACTGTACATCTTTGCTGATGACTCTGTCCCCAGATGGCTTACAGCAGCACAACACATAGATTTTGATACTATGGCCGGGGCAGATAAGTTTGGCAACATATACTTTGCTCGTCTCCCTCAGGATATCTCGGACGAGATTGAAGAAGACCCAACTGGGGGCAAGATTAAATGGGAGCAAGGGAAGTTAAACGGTGCTCCGAACAAAGTTGAGGAAATTGTGCAGTTCCATGTTGGTGATGTCGTCACATGTTTACAGAAGGCCTCGTTAATACCTGGAGGAGGTGAATGTCTCATTTATGGGACTGTGATGGGCAGCATTGGAGCACTGCTTGCATTCACCTCCAGGGAAGATGTTGACTTCTTCTCGCACTTGGAGATGCATCTCCGTCAGGAGCATCCACCATTATGTGGAAGAGATCACATGGCTTACAGATCCTCTTATTTTCCTGTAAAGGTAAAATGGTTTTCCTACTTTCTTGGCACGGTGGTTCTGAGCCGATGTGAGAGTCCATGATCCTGTAGCTGTAGCAGATAAAGGGAAGGCAACATGTGCTGTTACTTTATTAGGTTCCAAAGTGTAGTTCTTTTGAATGCTAACTTCTTTGTGAATTAGTGTTCAGAATGCACTTGTAACTGCATTCTGAACACTAATTAACAATTTTCATGCTCAAGCAGACGAGCTTCATAGGAGCTAGCATTGAAAACACTAACAAACACTAATAAACAAACTTGCATGACCTCATCTGTTCACTTTCGATTTTGGAGTTTGAGATGACAAGCCATCGTACATGAAGTTTATTTGGTTGTCATTTGGGCTGAACTGCTGCTAATGCAGGTGGAAATATGCTGCTACTGATGTGTTGTATTGCCTGTTACAGGATGTGATTGATGGTGATCTTTGTGAGCAGTATCCCTCCCTCCCAGCTGACATGCAGAGGAAGATTGCTGATGAACTGGATAGAACTCCTGGTGAAATTCTGAAGAAGCTAGAAGACATCAGGAACAAAATCATCTAAGCCCACAGCATCGTGCGGATGAACTGGGTAACACATTGCAACTGTCCAGTGCTCATTGCTGTAAAAGTCGCATTGAGCTGTCGCGACACTCGTAAGATATGTTGCAGCGTTGGACAAATTCGGGCAAGCTATATGGTTCAGGTGGGGAGGTGTTATTCCCTTGACGTGATTGTATGATCCTTGCTGATATTAACTGGTGTCTTTCAAGTTCTCTTTTCAGAGCCAAGTGAGCATAATACATTACTGCACTAGAATGGTCTTTTTTGTATCTCTTAGAGTAGACATAGCTGATCTCGACACTGTTTGTTACATGGCTTGATGTAGTTGAAGTTGTTCATGTTGAATATTGAGGCTGTAGACATTGCATGAGGCGGTGGCTATTTTCCTATTGTACCATAGAGATCTTCGGTGTTACATGCATTGGTATCGTTCCTTTCAGATTGTCTTGTCGATGGAATTCCCTAGTGTCAAGTTTGCTCTGTTGCATTACATACAGAACGTTCGTTGTCGATTTTATATGAGGTGAGAAGTAGCACAAATCAGAACGTCTAGAGAAGATGGGGGAACCAGATGAATCATCCCCAAAAGAACACAAATGCTTAATAATGCTGAATAGAGAATCGTTGTGATGAAGAGACCAATGAAAGGACTGCTGTTGCTTTCTTGGATGTTAGCGTTGCTGCAAGCAATTCCTAATTTCGCGTCAGCGGACCGAGGAACGCTTAGCATAGCATAGGTATTTGGGGTGTGCTATATAGTAATGCATACCGCATGTAGTAGTGTACGATGGATGGGTTCGGTATCTAACTTTATGGTGAAGATCGATCAATCAGCAGCTCCTCCTTTTGTCGCTTGATGGATGGAGAAGTACAGTACAAAAAACACACCTATTATTACTTGCCAGATGTACATAAATGTTCAGCTCAAAAAAAGATGATGTGCATAAATGTTCATATCTTTGTCAAGTACGCCTTTGATGAATGGGAGAGTGGCGGGTACATGTACATCCCAACGCCTGAATTCACTGCGCCCCATAACTATAACTTACAACCAACTTTAGTATCTTGATTCCCTCAAAAAAAAAAAACTTTAGTATCTTGATCATCAAAAAATGTTCAATAACAGTACTATGCATGATGGATGGTTCGTATAACAGCGGAGAAGCGAGCCAGCCGCAGGCGCATAAATAGCGCCGTCCGAGGCGGCTGTCGTGCCCTAAACACCGGACATCCCCAATTGCAACGAATCTACTCGATCGAGATGGCTATGCTGCTCCGCCGTTCTGCTGTTCGGGGGATCCCTGGCAACTCCGGCGCGCCCCTGCTGCTGTCGTCGGACGTCCCGGCACCGCTGCGGGCACCCTTCTTCGCCTCGTCCTCCACCTCCACCCCCGTCGCGATCCGGGGCAGTCCGATCCGTGGGATCCTCCAGGTTTATTTGGCTTCCACCTCACGCGATGATTTGTTTGGCTCAATACACCATGAAATAACGTCTCGCGTATAGTGCCTACCCAATTCGGTAGGGAAATCTCATGTACCTGAAACGTTTGGATTTCCTTGGGCGCGATCGATAGAAATTCTCCCGCTGAGTCTACCGTGGAAAACATTCTGATATTCAAAACGCGCGTCCACACGTACGTTTCACCGGGGCCTCTTTATTTGGGCTGGAGTTTTGAGCTTTTAGAAAAGTTGTCTGGTTGAGTAGCTGAAAAGTTGGCCGTTAGATTTTTAAAGTTGGCTTTTGTAATATATATTAAGCTTCTAAGCATGTCAAAAGTTAGAAAAGCAGCTCTCAGCTTGCTTTTCAGCTTTTAGTTCATTTCATCAGAAGTCAGCTTTTCAACGCTCCAAAAGTCAGATCAGAAGTTTGCTGTTTGTTTCAGCTTTTGAGCTAGTCAGCTATTGAGCTGGAAAAGCCAGCTGAAAAGCTGAAACAAACATGCCCTAACACTCGTCTAGCAGCCTCGTCTAGACCGTTGTTGACCGTCTAGATGCGATTTTCGTCTAGAGCAGTGACTAGGGAATAAACTCAGGCGCCAACTCCACGTCTTGCGTCTAGACGTCGTCTAGACGCATTAAACACGCGTCTAGAAAAACACTGCTTACAGCAAAGTAGAAAGATGATGATTGTATCTTTTCTTTCCCCGTTTAGATTGTACTGCCATGTCAGCTCAAACTGTGCATTTACATTGATTTTATCTGCTATTTTCAGGGGCACCGTCATTACAGCACACCCCACCATGAATCTGAAATGACCATGGTGGGAGACCAGAAGTTAACCTTCCTAGGGAAGCTGAAAGCTCTCAGAAAATTCCTTGCAGAAAGGTGAACTTGCTGGAGATTGTTTCGAATAAAAATGCATTCTTGGCTGCCCATTGCTATCCAACTCAGTTCTTTTTGCCTTGAATCTCTTTTGCCTGATAACATGTTGTAGTACTATTTCTGCTTGATGAAGTGAGAAACATTTATGGAGGCTCTTGGTCGCTGCTGTTTTCTTTCCCCATAATTCTTCTTGCAGGTACTGGGAACCACGAACTGATAACGACAAGGCTTTGCTGTTAGTGGCTGTACCCATGTGCCTTCTCATTGTCGAGCAAACGTGGGAAGTTGAATGCTACAGGAGGAGGGTTGTAGCTATGTTGAATGCTGACAATGACAAATGTTGCTAAGTTATCTACTTATCTGGCGTGGCAAACGATTTAGCCACTCTGCTTGTTATATGTGGCAAGACGATTGGATCAGACTCCCTGTGCTTGACTATGTGTATGCTGTGGTGGGCTTAATTCAGCTAGTGGTATAACCGCCATGACAGACATTGATTTGTCTGCAGCATATATGTGCTTTGCACTACAGATTGACTGTCCATGGTTTGATTTATCGTTGATATCATCAACGTAAATTTATATATTCTTTAAATGAGTTGTTTAATTTGCGATGTCACTGATTGTAATGCACCGCTGCATGGTTATGCAAGTTTTTTCTTGAAAATAATATTTATTTAATTTAAAATTGCAGAACAGGGTACTAGATGAAAAAATTGTAAAAATGGGTGTCAGTCGGTCATCTAGTAGGTCATCTAGTGACCGATGGATGACTAATCGGTCACTAGAAAACCGAAACGCCTTTGCCGGAACTAATCGGCCATCCCGCACCGATAGAAGCCAATTCGCAACGCAGACTTGCTCTAATAGTAAAAGCTCCGTGAAATATATGGATACTTCTGCTTGCCTGCTGTGGATGAGCATGAATGCATAAGATGTAAGACAATACAAGTATTATCAGAAGTTTAAAGGGGTCTGGTAGAGCACCTCCAATGATTATGTGTAATTCATCTCTAAACGTGAATTTAAAGTTTTATTAGAAAAAACATCCTTCCAACGGTTCTCTAAACACCCTCCCTAAATTCACAGTCGGTCCAATTTTCCCTAAAGTGTCGCCACATCTGGTGATGCTTTTCGCACTCCAACCTAGGCCACTTAGCTCTTCCCGCGACGATTTCATCCCCATGCGCTACAAATCGCGCCAGCACATGAGAGAACTCCATTCTTTAGCTCGTGCCGCTGCCGTCATGGAGTAGAGTGGATTCGTGCCATCGTCGCCTTCAGCCGACCCAGATCCCCACCTTGCCGTCCTCGACTCCCCACCTCGCCATGACGCGCCGCCGCCCAGACCGCACGTGAAAAAGTTGATTGTTTGTTCGCACCATCGCGTCCATGGCGTAGGCACTTGCCGTATCTGTCGTCTGCTTCTCCCGACCTCAGGCCACGAGGGGTTCGCACTATCAGCTCCCATCAAAGCGCCATGACAAAATTTGAGATTCACTGTGAAGCTCGCGGGTGTCCAAATTGAAAACGACATATTCCAATTAAGCTCATCCGCTCATGGCCGAGCATGGCGACACCGCAATTGAGCTCCTCTGCCCAAGGTCAAGCCTGTCGAAATCCCTCTCTTTCATACGCACACCATGGCCGGAGCTGAAGGAGGCATGGACGGTGCCTCGTCAAAGTCCCGTGATGTGACTTTCCATTACTGCTTCTTCGTCAAAATCCTTCTTCCCATTTTCAAGCTCCAGCCGCAAATCAAAAAAATTTGTGTCACAAATTGCGAACTAAACCAAATTGATCACGCATTCACCTTCTATGCGTAACTCTGGCCAGGCATCGCTGCCGGCGATCCATCTCCGAGAGACGATCGATGTGAGGATCGAGTGAAACAGAAGCAGGTAGTATACCTGTTCGCTCTCTCTTTAAGGGTCCACTGACAGATGATGTGGCATCAATTTGATTTATTCGGGAATCAGTTTTAGGGAACTGTTAGAGGAGAGGTTATTTTTGCTTTCAATATTTTTTAAAGCACTTCCAAAACTAGTCTTTTGGGAGTAAATTTTTTGTGAATTGTTAGAGATGCTCTTAGGTCCATACAACCATGTTGTCTAGGAGATCAAGGCGCAAGCTGCTAGATTCGTCTGACTTTAGTTTAGAAATGAAGCAATTTTAAGTGGATTATAAAAATGAAGAAATTTTTAGTTGATTTTAAGAGACAATACGGACCACGTTTGCCTTTAGTCTAGAAAATGAAGCATTTTTAGTGGATTTTAAAATTAAAAGATACTCCTACCATGAATAAAACCGGACCTTAAGGTTTTTTAGAGAGCTATATAGATAAAAACTCTCGCAAAAAATAGATAAAACTTTCAGAAAAAAACCGCTCAAATGCGGTAAAAAACAAAAAGAAATCCAGGATATTACAGCCTTAACGACTAACGGAGTCCCGATTGCGCACGTGTGAAATGTACCAGCTGAGTCGCACACCCTCCGCTTGCTATTTTTGCACCTAATCATTTACCCCAGGCTGCACCAGAGCCTACAGCCGCCACGCTCCGGGCCCACCTGCAGCGACCCGCGACGCCCGAATCAGCGCAGATCCGCGATTGGTCGACGCCTCCTCCTCCCCCTCTCCTTCCCCGCGTCGCTCGTCCCCGACCATTCCCCCAAATCCCCGACCTCCAGCTCCCCGTCCTCCTCCACTCGCGCCGCACCCGACCCGCCGCCGGCCGCCGCTCGCCGTCGTACGGACGGAACCGTTCCCCTCTGTATCCGGCTTCATCTGGGACCTCCGACCGCACCCGCGCGGCCCCGCCGGATTTCTAGGGTTTCGGGCGCGCCGGCCCCCCCGGGGTCTCCAATTCGCCGGCCCGGCCCCACGCCCCGGCTTTTCATCGTCTCGGATTGCGCGCGCAGGCTCTGATCGCAGCTGGGCGGTCGTCGCGTGCTGCCCCCGCGTGGGAGAAGGCGCTCCCTTGCTTGCCTGATACATGCTGCCAGCGCTGGTACAGTGCTTTTTATGCTTAATTCGGCACCGGTTTAGGTTGGATTTGTTAGAAGATAGATCCTTTCCTGTTATTGCAGTGTTGTTAGGACTTAGGAAGAAAGAATGCTCCTTTTTGTGTTCTTTTCACCTGTGACGTCACACATGCTCACCTGTGGCTTTGCTGCATCCAGCCGCGCTGCGCGGGATGACTGAGAGTGTCTGAGGCTTGGCCCGTGGCGAAGATGAATGTGGGGCAGGCTGCCCACCTGTCCGGGCAGATGTCGGGGCAGGCGGTGCAGATGAATCAGGTTGGTGGCAGCGGCGTTGGTGTTGGCGGCGCCGACGGGCTGCCGCAGCATCAACCGATGCAGGATGCAGTGAGCCTCGGTGGAATTGATGCGCAGTTTGTGATGCTGCGCAACAGTATGCGCGAGAAGATGTAAGTGTTCATTACTGTTGACTTTCACTCAGTAGAGTATTCTGTAGTTGGGTTATTAATTGTACTTAGTTTGTGAGGCACTGCTGGCCAATACCCGGAATTACGAGACAAATCCAAATTGATAAGGTGATAACGGCAATAAATAGTACCCATATCAACCGTTACGCCTGTAAAGTTACAACCTTTCCATGATTACTAAGACGACAGCTGATTTACTACTTGCGTTATTTGACTTCCCTTAAAAATTATGAGGGGTTTAACATAAGTTCTGAAACTATTTGGGTCCCCTTCCGAAGCTCACAATTTAGGCGGGGATCATTCTTTGAGTCCAATAATCGAAAGGTACACGGCAGCATTTTTGACTCATTATTCTCAAAACTGCAGATTCGAGTATATAGGAAGGAAACAATCTTCGGCTGAGTGGCGGCGGCGGTTGCCTGAACTAGCGAGGCGACTTGAGGAGATCTTATTTAGAAAATTTTCAAACAAGGTATTTCTATAGCTTCTGCCTTTTCTTTTGCATATCTTATTCTACTATCGATTAAATATTTTTCTTTATATTTGTGTTGCTCGAACAGAATGACTACTACAATATGATGAAGGGACCAGTTGAGCCACAATTGCAATTTGCTATTAAGACCTTGAGTGCTCAGAACCAACAAAATAATCAAACGCCAAGACAGACAGCATCTTCGTCTGGCTATGGCACGATGATCCCGACACCTGGTATGACACAAGGTTCCAGTGGAAATACTAGGATTCCCTATGTTACAGACAACAATGCGCTTTCATCGTCTGGTGCAGGCATGGTTCCTCAGAATGCTAACATGGGTACCTCGATGCAAGGTGCATATAATTTTACTAACGTTGGGTCTGTTTTCTGTTACCTGAAGTTCTTATCTAGCTGTGATGTAGGGTTTATATGCTAAAATGTCAGCATATCTCTGAGTCTCTCGCTTGTATGTCTTATCTGATGGTTATATTCATAAACTAGAGCATGCCTTTTGGCATCTTTTTTTTTAAATGGATTTAGTTATTTTAATAACAACCTCAAGCCTACGGACCAAACTGGCTCACCATATATGATGATCCTTTTTTTTTGGCTGGTATCTTTATACGCCTCTGCTTACTCACAAAATCCTCCTGGCAGGCTCAATGTCCAATGGATACCAGCATTTAACTACCAGCATTCAACAAAACACTATCACAAATAGTGGCCAATCTACCATGGGCCCAGGTGGTGTTCAGCGAATGATACCAACTCCCGGATTCAGTAATCAACAGAACGTTGCAAATTCAGACTATTCAAATGGAGCTGGATATTTCAATGGTGACTCAGCTGTGGCGCCACATATGCAGCACCAGAAGCAATTTCCAAGCAACCAAAATAGCCATCAAATCCAGCATATTGGGGGCCTCAGCAATTCTGGAATACATTCAAACATGCTGGAGAATTCTTCTGCATATGGTTTATCTGATGGACACATGAACGGTGGAATGGGAATGCATGGGTCTAACATGCAGCTAACAAACAGGACTAGCGCACCCGAAGCATATATGAATATATCCCCTTATGGCAGTTCGCCTAAACCTCTACAGCAACAGTTCAATCAGAACACTACACAGAGGATACCAAGTAAGCTTGCTGTCTTTTGGCATTTACATCCTCACTTTTGCTGCCCTGTTATCAATGCTTTATCCTGTACGACATAATCTTGAGATTCTATTTGCAAAGAGTACAAATCAGATAGTGGCATATGGGCAACATTATAAGGGACTCCTCAAATTCATATCGCATAAACTAACATACTGGAGTATTTTTCTCCGGTAAGTGAACACATGAAAATAAATAACACACGCCTGCAGATCTAGCCCTTGCTGCTGGAGCTGTCAGCTTATGAGTCATTTATTGCCAGGAGTCCTTAACCAGAGGACCTTTGTATCTGAGTATCTACAGACAATGTAAACGTAGACGGTTAACGGTAGACAGTTAGTCGACCATCGTTTAGTGTTTAATCTGTTTCAGTGGCCATTTAGTCGCGATAAACGGTCGTTTAAATGGGCTAAATGACCGTTTGGGCATAGACGATGGTCACCCCACCAGCGTTGAGACGCCATTTAAATGGAGTTTAATTCCGTTTAGGAAAACATGGTCTACAGATGGAGTCCTGTAGGCATCCACGATTTTGCTGTTTTGATAGTTGATTGATGATCAGGGGGCATCTTGGTCGAACTATAAACTGGTGTTATAAGTTTTAATAATGAATGATTCAAAATGGTGGCTCTGGTTTGACAATATCAGATTATCCTCTTGCGAAATACACAATCTACGGGGTGTAGATATATCTTTTTACACCTGTATGATTGTGCATGGGGAGGCTTCACAGCTTAATTTTGTTGAATCAGCATGATACTGTTCTTCGTTGACTCACTTTTCATGTACTTTAGTTTTCATACAGATAAATATTCTGGCACCTGTGGCATTCTAATAAAGTACATTGTATTACTTTCCCTGTGCAGCATCAGTTGATATGGCTGGTTCTGGCAGTTTTTATGGTACTGGTTCTTCTGCTTTGGCAACAGCAAATAATCAGAGCATGAATGCTGCAAATTTGCAGTCTAGATCAAGAATGAATCCAATGTTAGTTTCCAATCAGTTGAACATTCAGTCAATTCAACCACAGCCTCAGATAAAAACTGAGGCTATGGATCAATCAGATAAGGTGAATTTTCAGTCATCACAATTGACTCATGAGCAACTACTCCGCCAGCAGCACTCCATGCAGCAACATCAGATGCAGCCGAATTCCCAGTTTGTACAGAATCAGTATCATCTAAACCAACAACAGCAAATTCCACAACATCAGCAGTCGATGCTGAGAAGCAATTCCTTTAAACAGTCTCAATTGGTTTCCAGCCATTCTATGCAACTGTCAGAACATGGGGCTCTGCAACAGAGTGAGCTGATACCTTCACAATCTACTGATACTGTTGACCTTCCAAATTTCCAGGGTCAGTACCAGCAAAGAAGTGCTCATGATAATGTCAAAGGAGGACAGATGTTTGGTCATTTATCTGGCTCTCAAAATTTCCATGCTTCTGGATCACATGATTCTCAGCAGTTGCTTACCCCCAATCCTCAACTTGATGATGGCTCCAATGATGTCAATTATGGGCTGAAAGGACCACAGACAGATCAAACGCTGCAGCCCCAATGGCAGTCTCAAACAATAGAAAAGGCTTCTGTTACTACTAATTCACCCCTTGAAAAGCAAATACAGGAAGATTTTTGTCAAAGAACAATGACACAGGATGGAGCACAACAACCATTTTCGTCTGATTGGCGTCTTTCTCGTTGCACTGTGACTTCAACTGATCCTTCATTGCCAAAGCTCTCGGGTGGAGGATTTGAACAGATCACTGGGAATGTCTATTACTTTCGTCAGATAAAGTGGCTACTGTTACTATTACATGCAAAAGCATGCTCATATCCTGTTGGAAGTTGTAAATTCCATCAGTGTGTTCAGATGCAGGAGCTTATCAAGCATTTTCAGAACTGTCAAAGAAAAGACTGTTCGTACAGGGGCTGCAGTAAGTCGAAAATGGTGTCTCAACATTACAAGACTTGTGTCGATGAGCAGTGTCCTGTATGTAGCAATGTTAAGATGTTTTTGCACCGATCAGCTGAACAAGCATCTAAGCAAAAAGCCCTCGAATCTAAAAAAATTGCCCAACAGAATACAGCAAGAATCCCGAATGGGGTAGAAACTGATAGAATGGACATTGACCCTGTGTCGGCTGAAGTGTTTGATGATCAACCATCTGTACCAAAACGTTTAAAGATGCAGCCTGCATCACCCAGTGCTCCAGGGAATGAGGTCTCTGTAATCTCTAATCCTCATGTAAACCCTGGGTATGTTTCTCAGGAATCACATCCTGAACTGCTTGAGCACAATAACAAGATGACATACATGAAACGGGAGGTTGACGTGAAGGCTGACATGCGAGCCCCACAGAAGCCCCCAAAGATCGGTTATGGTATTGATGGAAATGTGCCTACAGCGAGGCATAATGTGATTCCTGGTGCTTTGAATGAGATGAACTCTCATATCAAGCAAGAAAATGTGTCTATTGACAAAGAGACCAGCGGTAATGTCCTTGAGGTTAAGAATGAAACAAATGATTCAGCTGATGCTACAGTGTCTAAATCAGGAAAACCAAAGATAAAAGGTGTTTCATTGACTGAGTTGTTCACTCCTGAACAAATAAAGGAACATATTGACAGTCTAAGGCTGTGGGTTGGTCAGGTATGTTTCTTCAAGTACCTATCTACAATACCCCAGTCCATTCATGTTCTGATTTCAGCCTATTAGGCCCATGTTGTTCGAGAGTGGTGGGATTTGTCCCTCGTTGTTTGGATAGGCCCATAATTTGCCAAAAAAAATGTACTTAAAACTTAACTTTTAGAGAAATTCTGGATGTTTTCTCTTACATTTTGTGTCAATACGGCAAATTTTCTATTGGATATAACTATTTTGTTCACAATTCATATCCTGTTCTGCAATATTTATTTATATGGTTAGAATGTTAAATGTAGTTTCTTTGAGGAACTAATGTTTATGTGTTTTCCATGTGACAGAGTAAGGCTAAAGCTGAAAAGAATCAAGCTATTGGTCACTCTGAAAATGAGAATTCTTGCCAGCTTTGTCGAGTGGAAAAACTTACCTTTGAACCTCCACCAATATACTGTTCTCCTTGTGGAGCTCGGATAAAGAGAAATGCACCATATTACACTGTCGGCACTGGTGATACACGCCATTATTTTTGTATCCCTTGCTACAATGAGTCGCGTGGTGAGACCATTGAGGTTGAAGGTCAAGCATTTTTGAAGGCTAAATTAGAGAAAAAAAGAAATGACGAGGAAACTGAAGAATGGGTAAGTTTCCATTTTGATTATGTGGTTGTGTTATCAAAATTCCTGATATCTTTCTTGAATGATAAATCTTTTCCAATGATGCATTCTGCAGTGGGTTCAATGTGACAAGTGTGAATGCTGGCAACATCAAATCTGTGCTCTATTTAATGGCAGAAGGAATGATGGAGGAGAAGCAGAGTATACTTGCCCGAATTGCTATGTTGAGGAGGTAAAACGCGGGCTTCGGAAACCTTTACCACAGAGTGCTGTTCTTGGGGCAAAAGATTTGCCGAGAACTATTCTTAGCGATCATATAGAAGATCGGCTTTTTAAACGCCTTAAGCTGGAGAGACAGGACCGGGCCGCTGCTGCTGGGAAAAATATTGATGAGGTTAGTGATTTTATGTCTTATTTGTGGACAGGATGTTTATAAAGGCACAAAGAGTTAAGTTTTTTATTCAACTTATTTCTTAAAATGTAGCTATCTGTTCTGTATGATGACAGATGTCTGTTCTCAGTGTATGTTTAGGTGTGATTTATTTTTTTGACACCATGTGATTAACTGCAGTGTACTTGGTTGCCCAACCTGGTCTGTAGTTAGCTATCAAGTTTTGCTGGATAACCAGTCAAAGGTTGATATATGCTGAATGGAGCAAGGTTTATTGGTTGGGAGTGCCTTTACTCTCTTAGATGAAAGCATACAAAATAAATTCCATCTAACTTGTGACATATGAGTCATATATCAAAATGAATTTAGATAATTGTTCAAAACTTGTTAAATTGCAGAGCCAAAAACCTTTTTTAAAAAAATAAAAATAAATAAATGGGCAGATTCTTTGTGCAATTAGAAGACTCAAGCACATTTGGACTCTGCTGATTTATCTGATTTAGTTGGTTGTCCCCAAAACGTCATGAAAAGTTATGAACAGTTGACAGAACAATCCAAAAACATGTGGGTACCTCTCCATAACATTTCAAATAAAAAACTTGGCCTCGACATCAAGTAACAAAAAAACAGAGATCAAGCTATGAACATTACCTGACTGGTACTGTTCATAGAACAGTTTCAAGTCAGTGTTATTCGCAGCCTGATTTCTCTTTTTTGTTACTTGGTGTGTAGGCTGAGTTTTGATTTAAAATTTGTGGAGCAGTAGATACACTGATAGATGTGGTGAAAAATTTCAGAAAATTTCATGACTTGTGCACACTGGACCACTTAAGGCCCTTGGAGCACAGGATATGATCTTCCCTTCATTCTTTCACACTTCTGCTTTTTTCCATCAAGTTTGATTCCTTCTGGTACAGTATTTCTCCCCATCACTTTCACTTCTAATTATTCCCTGCTTATTAGGTTCCTGGAGCTGAAGGTCTTGTGGTCAGAGTTGTTTCATCTGTGGATAAGAAGCTGGAGGTTAAACCACGTTTTCTGGAAATATTTCAAGAGGACAATTACCCTACG
The DNA here is from genome assembly GCA_012490785.1 of Eragrostis nindensis. Lineage (NCBI taxonomy): Eukaryota > Viridiplantae > Streptophyta > Magnoliopsida > Poales > Poaceae > Eragrostis > Eragrostis nindensis. Next base: position 127,130 of record JAAXCT010001402.1, on the reverse strand, counting down.
GAATTCGCTTACAAGTCTAAGGTAAGAATTCATTCCTTTTATTCGGCATATAAATTATGACCACACACACATACACCCCTGATACCTATTCTATTTCTATGAAATGGACAGGCTGTTCTTTTGTTCCAGAAAATAGAAGGTGTTGAAGTGTGCCTATTTGGAATGTATGTTCAAGAATTTGGTGCTGAATGCGCTTTCCCGAACCAGCGTCGTGTTTATTTGTCATACTTGGATTCTGTTAAATATTTCAGACCCGAGATTAGAACAGTGTCCGGAGAGGCATTACGTACATTCGTTTATCATGAAATTCTGGTAATTTACTATCGATGCTGAGTTTTTACGATTGATATGAATGTTTTTTTATATCATCTGGTCAGAACTGTATGAAAACATTTGATGGGGTACCCCCCTCCCCTATGGAGCTTGCTATGCTCCCAGTCTAATTTCAGCCCTTGATGTTACAGATAGGATACCTTGAATATTGTAAGCTGCGTGGATTCACAAGCTGTTACATATGGGCTTGCCCTCCTCTGAAGGGTGAAGATTACATCTTATATTGCCATCCTGAGATTCAGAAGACTCCCAAATCAGATAAACTCCGTGAGTGGTAAGACCTTGGATTAATACCTTTGTTACTATCCTTACTTTTTAGTTCCTGCTCTATCATTTACAATGTCTTCAACACACAGGTACTTAGCTATGCTTCGAAAAGCTTCTAAGGAGGGAATAGTCTCTGAGCTGACAAACCTCTACGACCATTTCTTCATGTCTATGGGAGAATGCAAGGCTAAGGTGACTGCGGCTCGTTTGCCATACTTCGACGGAGACTATTGGCCAGGAGCTGCAGAAGATATGATCAATCAACTTCGTCAAGAAGAAGATGACAGGAAGCTTCAGAAGAAGAGTAAGACAAAGAAGATCATTACAAAAAGAGCTCTTAAGGCTGCTGGCCACACTGATCTTAGTGGAAATGCCTCCAAAGATGCTATGTTAATGCAAAAGGTAAGATTTTTTATTTGATTTTTGTGCACTTCTATTCCCTTGAAATTACGCCCCTCTGCTCTCTTCCTGCGTCACTCCTGTAAATCTCTCATCCATTGGCTTGCCTTCTATTACTGGGATAACATATTTACCATGATCCAATTCTCACATGTGCAGCTTGGGGAAACCATATATCCGATGAAGGAAGATTTCATTATGGTCCATTTACAGTATTCTTGCAGCCACTGTTGTATTCTTATGGTTTCTGGAAGACGCTGGGTTTGCCGTCAGTGCAGAAGCTTTTACATATGTGACAAGTAAGTTGATTTCAGTGACCATTGTGCCAACAAACAAGTTTCTAGAAGTGTTCTGTTATTTGAAAACAGCATTTTGGTTTGAATTAGGATCAATATGCGGCTTATCTAGTGTTTCTATGCTATCTCAAGAAAGTTTTGCACCCTAAGAGCCACACATGGCAATTCTAGGAAATGTAAAGTGAAAATAACCAAAACGTGTAAACCCTATGATAGGGTCATTCGGTCAACTGATCTCCTTTTGATGGTTGATAACAACATAACCAAAACGAGAATTCATCCGCGACATCACATCTGTTGATGCGGCCTGTGGCTTCTTGCCAAGTTTTGGCGGTGTTACCACGCGCCGTCTAGAATTTTATTTCCGACGCAGAGTATAACGAAAGTGTCTACAGAAACACTAGTATGGCTAGGTGTGCTTGGTGATCCTGATTGGTGATATATAATATTTTTCTTTGATAAAATTATTTGTATTTATACAGTTTTCCTTTTTTCAGGTGATTGAACTATTTAGCTCTTGTTAAGTTCTTTTTGTGTAACAAAATAATCTTGTTATTGCAGATGTTATGGTGCAGAACAACAACTTGATGAGAGGGAGAGGCACCCTAGTAACAGTAGAGATGTGCACATGCTCCATCCGGTAACTACATACACCCTTTATATTTACTTGTAGTAACACAGAAAATAGTCTACCTGCGATGTCCATTCTCATCCTCAATGCACTCTTATTTCTTGCAAAATAATTTTGTTTCACAGCAATGGCCGCAAGCCATTCTTGACCGATGATTAGCAATGCATTATCAGTTATCACAAAATGTTTCAATGCAATACCCAACTTTGATTTGACTTTATATCAAAATCAGACGTACTTTGACTATGATTTTTGTCAGGATGTATATTCAACTATATTGTCCCATGTTTTAGATTCTAGATAGATGTCTGTTGACATATTCCATTGATTTTTTTTTTGGAAAGTTGTTAAACAATCAATCATTTATCTAACATATGACTATCACCTTGCTGTCCAGGAGGAAATTGTTGGGATTCCCAAAGATACAAAAGATAAAGATGACATCCTAGAAAGTGAGTTCTTCGATACCAGACAGGCATTCCTTAGTCTTTGTCAAGGAAACCATTATCAATATGACACCCTTCGCCGTGCTAAGCATTCATCAATGATGGTGTTGTACCACCTACATAATCCAACTGCCCCGGCATTTGTCACTACATGCAATGTCTGCTGTCATGATATTGAAGCTGGTAAAGGTTGGCGATGTGAAGTGTGCCCAGATTTTGATGTATGCAATGCCTGTTACCAAAAAGGAGCAGTTACTCATCCTCACAAGTTAACAAACCATCCATCAGCCGCAGACCGTGATGCCCAAAATGCAGAAGCCCGGCAATTACGTGTTCAGCAGGTAAGCCCTCCCACAATATGTTGGAACATGTGATTTTATTATTTAAATGAGCAAGAACAATAGCACGTGGTTATAAACTTGACATCTGTCTAACATATAATCTTCTCCTTGTAAACCTATTGCGAGTTGTTTATCACTATTGTCATGGGAAGCTCCATGTTTATAGTCAAACTATCTCGTGATATGAAGTATTTCATGGGTTCTCAATTCAGCTATGTACGAATTATGTAGCTGTTTAGTTACTGCAATCAATTTAAGGTAAAACTTTACGAATTTGAAAAGACGGAAGCAATTCTGTGGAATTTTCAGTATTTAACATTAAACATGAAAATACATGCAAAAGAAAATTATCAATTGATGTACAGGAGAAGATAAAAGATATTTTTGAGTGACTTTTTTGTCATTGATTTGTTGAGGCAATGTAAATTTGGATTTTATTGATTTTTTTTCCCATGTCATGCAGCTAAGGAAAATGCTTGATCTCCTGGTACATGCCTCGACATGCCGTTCTGGTAGCTGTCAATATCCTAACTGCCGGAAAGTCAAGGGACTTTTTCGTCATGGGATGCAGTGCAGAATACGTGCTTCAGGAGGGTGTGTCCTTTGCAAGAAAATGTGGTACATGCTTCAGCTTCATGCTCGAGCTTGCAAAGATTCAGATTGCAACGTGCCGAGGTGCAGGTATGTTGTGGCCCCTTTTGTTCGGTCGCACAGGCGTTGTGCGTCGTCGTAGCATTTTTGTGCTGTGCATAGCATATTAGAGTTGCTAACAATTCACTTGTGAAAACTACACAGGGATCTCAAAGAGCATCTTAGAAGGTTGCAACAGCAGTCTGATTCCAGGAGGAGGGCTGCTGTAAATGAAATGATGAGGCAAAGAGCAGCGGAAGTCGCCGGAAATGAGTAGTTGCATCTGTACAGGTATACTCTGGAAAGAAGATAGGAAGTATGCTGGTTTGCTCTCCTCACTCCCAAACCAAGGAGAAGCTTGGGATGGATGATTATAGGATGTAGGTAAGAGCTGCTTCGCGTGGATTCTTTCGACGAAGGTCTTGGACATCCTTTGCCTATGGTTAACGAATAGGCTCGGGAGCCTGCCTTTTCCGAAGATTTGACGGGTGCAGCACCTTAGGTTGTAACTGGTTGCATCCCTTCCAGTTCTAACTAGCTCCACCCTGCTTACTGTGCTGATATTGTTGCCTCGTCGACAGGATGCAACCCTTGGGTGTGGTGATTCTTTTATTTGACCTGTACTAGTCAAACTGATCCTCTTGTTGCTGCTTGCTGATCGTGTATAATAGGTCTCTGGACAGTGTCCTGTGTTGTTGGAAATTTGGTGTAGTTGTTTCCCTCTCCAGTTTCTTGTCTCAATTTAGGAGAGGGATATAGGGAAACAAAAAGGGAAAAAGGGATGGGCCTCGGACAAGTATTTTTGTGTAATTCTGCCCCCCATTTTGTAGAACGGATCTTTGTTAAAGTATAAAGGAAAGTAAATCCTGCATCTCTTGGAGCCGCTGCCTCTGCTTCTCCACTTCAGTGATTTTGCTCTGTTGTTGCTGGTGACCAGGGAGCATCTTGGTTCAAGAAAATGTTCCGATGGCTGATGTCTTGTTGCTCTTTTAATTTCCTCTTGTTCTTCTTCTTCTTTTTTTTTTGGCTTACACTGTTGTTGGGATTGGGAAATGCTGTAAATATATCTTCTTATGTGGAATAGTGAATACTTCTTCAAAAGCCAAGGGCGGGGGGGGGGTGCACTGAATACTTTTCCAGTTCTCCGTGCTACGAAGTTTCTTGTCATGGCTCCATTGAAATGCTGTGAACGAAGCGATCGTGGCCCTGCTTGGGGCAACTTTTTTGAGAGGAGCTTTTGTTGGAAGCAGTAGGGGAGGAGAATCTAAAAGCCAACTGTTTGGCAACCCTGATTATTTTGTTGGAGATTGCTAGTTCGAAATGTCAAACGACTATGCTGTTGTCCTTGAACACTTTCACCTTTTGCATGACCCGCTTCTATACCTGCAACTGAACTGATTGAAGAGCTGGTAACTGTATGCATCTTCTTCCTTTCCTTGAAGTATGCTCATCTCACCTGCTATACTGGGATTGGCCATGACCTCGCCGAAGGCTTATCCAGGCCATCCGTTGCGCTATCGGACGGTGCACAGGCACCGGCCGCGCCTCCTGTATGTATGTGTATTATCCCTGCCGTGCTCGTGTCGCTCGCGTGCGGCTTCTCCTCCGCTCCGCGGCCATGGCAATGGCGGCCCGACGCCTCTTCTCCTTCCACCCCCGCTCCTCCGCGCATCCTCTCGCTGCCGCAGCCACCTTCGCGAACCCCCACCGCCGCGGCAAGCACGACGCGGTCGCGTGCAAGGCCACCGGGAAGACCAAGCCCAAGGCAAAGGCCAAGGGCGGGGAACGGCAGCAGCGGCGGGCTTTGGAGGAGCACCTCAAGCGGCGCACCCGTTCCGCGGCCGCCTTCGACGCCGACCTATATGGTCGCCGCGCCCACGAGCACCACGTCCCCGTCCTGCTCGGCGAGGTCCTCGCCGCGTTTCGTCGGCCACGCCCGCTCCGCTCCTTCGTCGACTGCACGCTCGGCGCCGCCGGGCACTCCCTCGCCGTACGTATCCATCCCTCCCACCCCAGTGCTGCCTTGCTCTTGCGGCATTAATCTCTCTTGCTGTTGCACCCAAGCTGTTCGACGGAATGCTGCTGCCTCCTGCGACCTTTCTGCTCTTACGTGCTTATGCCTGCAAGCTGTTTGATGGAATGCCTCTTGGGCTCTGTGTAGTAGATCATGGAGGCGCACCCGGAGATGGAGCTGTACATTGGCATGGACGTTGACCCGTCTGCGCTAGAGATCGGCCGCGGGCAGATTGAGGCCTTCCTTGCCAAGAGGGAACCTAATGGAGCGGAGGACGATGCCTTGCAGGGGACACTGCGTGCCTACACTCACGTCAAGAACTTCAAGTACATCAAGCAAGTTCTTGGTAGTGTGGACGAGAACCTAGCGATTGGGTCATCTGGAGTTGATGGCATTCTCATTGACCTTGGCATGTCATCCATGCAGGTATGCTGTTCGGTTTAATGCTATGAAACTGGTGATAAGGCTCCTTCAATTCCTGTTTTCTGATGGGAACTTTTTCTTGTTATCGCCCTCAGGTGAACAGATCTAACAGAGGCTTTAGTGTGCTTCAGGATGGCCCACTTGACATGCGCATGGACCCTAAGGTCAGTGTTGTGTTGCTCTAGTTTGTGGGTCTTATATTCATTTACTCACTCATCGAATGCACCATCAATGCACATCTCTTGCTGCAAGCGTGAAGTTGCAATTAGATTAAGGCGATGTATACTATATGTCACTTCAATTTATCTATAGCTCTTTTTATTTGCGGTTAATTGGATGTCAACTCACAAAATCTAAATATGGAAAGCATAATTCTGTACCACGGTTCATCCCGATTGGATTTGACCTCAGCTGTAATTTATGTTTGTGCATTTACGTAATAATTATTATGGTGATCATTTTTACATGATAAAGCATGAACATGGTGAATTAGTGCATTCTTTAATGTTGGGAACCAGACAATTTGCCACTTTAAATTAATATACCTATATAAACATTTGTCAGATGAATTAATTTATCGATAATTCTAAACTTGCCATGTTCTAGGTTTGGTGTTAAAACTATGGTCACCAAACAAGAAGATTTTATGTTTATTTCTTGAATCATTCATCATCCGTAGAGACTAGTAATGTCCAAAGACCATGAGTTCGCTTTGGTCTTGGTTTTGTCTTTACACTGGTGTGCTACTCTTATCTATAGATGAATGATCTATTTTTTGGTCTTGGTTTTGTCTTGGTTTAGACAGGCAGTATTAAGAGCAGAAGATATCTTGAATTCTTGGCCTGAGCTTGAAGTTGGCCGCATATTGCGTGACTATGGGGAGGAAAGCAATTGGCGATCACTTCAGAAGCAAATTGTTCAAGCTCGCGAAACAGGTGGTTTGCATTCTACCAGGGAGCTTGTTGAACTTATCAGAAGAAAATGTGTTATCTCAGGAGGTATGTGCCGTCCTTTTCATGATGGTACCACTAAATGTCTCCATGGCTTTTGATTGTTGTAGTATATGCATGCAAGATTTTCTTTTCTATTGGCCTCACTATATCAGTTTCCATGAATTTCCATATGGTTATGATTTATTGCAGTGCCATTTTGAATTTTCAGAATAGTGTATTCTACTTGCGACTTGCATTCTGAAATTATTTACTCCCTCCGCACTGTTTTATATTGGCGTTCCGACAGCGACTCTTAGTTCAAATTTAGTTCTACCACCGCTGTCCGAACGTCAATATTATAAAATTGGAGGTAGTATGTAATATAGTTTTTATTCTTTTGGAAGAAAAAAATAATATAATTGATGCCTTTGTAAGCATCCCATGACAAGTTTATTTATAAACTACAGGACGGCAAGGCTGGATCAAGACTGCAACAAGGGTGTTTCAGGCTCTAAGGATTGCAGTTAACGACGAACTTCGAATTTTAGAAGACGCGCTTCATTCATGTTTCGACTGCCTAGAAACTGGTGGCCGTCTTGCTGTAATATCTTTCCACAGTTTGGAGGACAGAATCGTGAAGCAGACCTTCTTGGACCTTATTCATGAGGATGAAGAGGATGAAGCTGATGATGAAGGCGACCTGGCAGTGGCTGACATTAATGATGAAGAGGACACGTGGTTTAAGCAGAGGATGCATGGAAAGAATGGAACCATCTTAACGAAAAGACCAATAACCCCGTCTCAAGAGGAAGAGAAACTAAATCAGAGGTGCAGAAGCGCAAAACTTAGAGTTATCCAGAAAGCCTGAATAGCTTGGCTCATTGAAAACTCTGAATGAGTTCCTCACAAGCGTACACTGGTCACTGCCACTGGATCACCTGGACAAATAACTCAATGGAACGATATCGATGATATGACGGTGTTTTTCGAAGACTTGGAAACTAGAGGCTTTAGGTTAGTCAGAAGAACCTCCTATATCTGCTTTCTTTTTTGTACTTCATTTATGTATATCAGTATATGTTCTCTGTAAAATCTTCATCTTGCATGCAACAATTTGTTAGTTTTTTTAAGGGGGTTCCCTTCACTCCTTGCTTATATAGTCCTGGCAGCACACTAGTATCCAGATTATTTCCCCCGAGAAACACATTATCAACCTACGTGTAGATATCTTCCCGACGTAAAACCAAGGAAAATTGTAGTATACATTTGCACTCGGATAAACATTATCAATATGCGCAGAGAGCATGCAAACAGCATAGAAACCTGTTGCTTCGTCAGTCAGGCCTGTCACGCTCACGGAGAACTGAAGCCACCAACGAGAGAAGTGACGGCGCGGCAACCACGTCGCGCCATCGCGACGCCCGCAGGCGGCCACGACTTCTCTCGCGCACCACGCCTTCCGTTCATCTCCCTCCAAATCTTCCGTCTCTGACTGCCTGGAGAGTCCCACCACGGCCTCGCAGGCAGCAATGGAAGCCACAACATGAGCAGGCAGCCGACGCAGCTGCCACGCGAGCGCCTCTCCCTCCACACGTGGAATCGTGCGGGGAATAGCGAGAAGCGCCGTGATTTTTGGTGGCCAGTAGAAATCCTCGGCAGATTCTTCCAACTCTGGACGCTTGATAAAGCAGCGGCGCCGTGCGGCCAAGAATCTGGTCGGGACAAGAACGTGCGCTTACTTACTCGCATCAGTCGATGGCTGCCATGGCGGCGTCCCGCTGCGCATCTTCTTCCTCCTCCTTCCTAGGCCTGCCGCTCAGCAACGGCGGCCGGCGCTACAGCAATCCCTGCTCCTTCGTTGCCATTGCCAAGCCGGCGCCGGTGTCCGCCACGCTCGACAAGGAGACTGCGGCGGCGAAGCCTCCGAGGTCCCGGAACCGCCGGTCAAGGAAGGCGACCAAGTCCGACTCCACCGCAGTGCTCGCCCCCGACGAGCCGGAGGCCAAGAACGGGTCCCCGGAGGCCGAGACGGCGGGGATCGGCGGCGTCAAGGGGTTGGTGGCGCTGGACGACGTGATCGTGAACCCCGTGGGGCTGGGCCGGCGGTCACGTCAGGTGTTCGACGAGGTGTGGCGCAAGTTCTCGCGGCTCGGCCAGATGTCCAGCGCCTCCACCGCGGCGGTGGCCGAGCAGGATCCGGCTGTCCTCCTCCGCGGCGGTCCAATGTGCGACTTTACAGTGCCCGGCGCTCAGGACACCACCGTCCTCGTCGTCGGCGCCACCAGCCGCATCGGCCGCATCGTCGTTCGCAAGCTCATGCTCCGCGGATACAATGTCAAGGTCATCCCAACACTTCCTCACTTGTGGTAGTTCATCTTCAGTTCATGATCACTCCCTTCAATTCATCCTCTCATCCCTTCAACACTTCTTTTCTCACTTGTGGTGGTTGAACTACAGGCACTAGTAAGAAGGAATGACCCAGAAGTGATCGACATGCTCCCAAGATCTGTGGATATCGTGGTTGGTGATGTCGGCGACCCTTCTTCTGTTCAAGCTGCTGTATCAGGTTGCAACAAGGTGATTTATTGTGCCACCGCACGGTCAACTATTACCGGAGACCTTAACAGGGTTGATAACCAAGGAGTGAGGAATGTTACCAAGGCCTTCCAGGTAATCTTTACTAAAACTCTTATGATCCCCTAATCACCTTGAAGAATCATGTTGCAGAACATTTTTCTATAGTGGCCTTGTTGCCTCAAATTTATTCAATGGTCTGTCAACTGTTATGCAGGATTACTACAATCAGCTGGCCCAGTCAAGGGCTGGCAAAAGCAGCAAGAGCAAACTGTCGATTGCCAAATTTAAGTCTGCCAAGTCTGTGCAAGCATGGGAGATACGACAGGGATCATACTTTCAGGATATCTATCCTTCTAGGTTTGAAGAAGGCACAGATGCGTCATTCGAATTTTCAGAAAGTGGACAGGCTGTTTTCTCAGGTATTACCTCCTAACTAGCTATCATGGCATTTTCTCAAAAGCTGTACACTTCTGTGGATCTTTTTCTTTTATATTGGACTATATAGGTCTATAGAAATCCACCTTTTGTTCTATGTTAGATTTCTTATCAGAATCTTCTACTTTCAGGGTTTGTTTTCTCAAGGGGTGGCTACGTTGAAATATCTAAAAGGCTTTCACTTCCTCTGGGCTCCACCCTAGACAGGTATCATAAGCTTTGTTTCCTTTTCAATTTATACTCATTTGACTAAGGTTATAAGTTCTTGACATGTGTATATATTAACATCATCTTGTATCATTAATTCTACCTGAAGATATGATGGCTTGCTTCTTTCGGTGGGTGGAAACGGAAGATCATATGTTATTATTCTTGAAACCGGTCCGCTGGCGGACACCAAACAGAGCAAGAAATATTTTGCTCGAATGAACACAAAAGTTGGGTTTTGTAGGGTAAGTGGCATTTGATGGTATATCCCTGTGTATGCTACTTGGTTGTGAAATGCTAACTAAGCAACCTAACATGGAGCAAATTCTTGTTTTGCGCAGATAAGAGTGCCATTTTCGGCTTTCCGGCCGGTAAATCCACAGGATCCTCCACTCGACCCTTTCCTTGTGCACACACTAACCATTAGATTCGAACCAAAAAAACAGGTTAGTAGTAGGTTTCTGCCTGCCTCATACCCAATGAAGTGTTTTTGAATGTGCCAACTCTGCAGTTACCAACCAAATCCTATTTGCAGAGACCTGGTGATTCATTCCAGGAAGGCAGTGACCCCAGGAACTTTGAGCTGAAAATGGAATTTATAAAAGCATTACCGGTAAGTTTCACTTTCTGCATGCCAGTTGTACTCGTCATTGTTCACTCCCCTTATATTTACTGGAATTGTCTTATGCAGACTGGTCAAGAAACAGATATTGTACTGGTCTCGTGCACAGGCTCAGGAATTGAACCTAACAGGAGAGAGCAAGTGCTCAATGCGAAGAAGGTATCAATGTTCGCAACCACATAAACATCTACAAATTATTTTTGATGTACGCTTAATTGAAAAAGTTAATCATCATAATGTATATCTGCTAGGCTGGAGAGGATGCATTGAGAAAATCTGGCCTTGGATATACAATTGTGCGTCCAGGTCCACTGCAGGTACGACATTGGAGCCTACTTTTTCATCTATCTGGCATACAATGTTGTGTCTATAAGTTCTCTGCACTGCTTGCTTCTGTACAAGTTGCATTGTGACATGGCATTTTTTTTCTTAATCCAGGAAGAACCTGGTGGTCAACGTGCCTTGATCTTTGACCAAGGGAACAGGATCTCTCAGGTGACACTAATAGCATTCGGTTTATCCTGTCGAATGATTCGGATAGAAGCATGTTGCAGTACATGCTAACCAGTAGTCTTTAACTCGTCATGCAGGGCATCAGCTGTGCTGATGTAGCAGACATTTGTGTAAAAGCGCTGCACGATTCGACAGCGAGGAACAAAAGCTTCGATGTAAGATACACTACCCTTATCATGCGCAAGGAATTAACAGTTGATTTCCTATCGGTAATTTCAACAGTGCAGTTGCCTAACTCTGAGTCATCTCCTTTCTTCAGGTCTGCTACGAGCATGTTTCAGAGCAAGGGAATGAGCTCTATGAGCTTGTGAGCACTCTCAAGCCGAAACCTGTTTCCTTCTACTACGTTTCAGTTCATGTTGTCTAATCGGATTGATGAAATGGTTTTGGTGTTGCAGGTGGCTCATTTGCCTGACAAGGCGAACAACTACCTTGCTCCAGCCCTCTCAGTTCTGGAGAAGAACACCTGATTTCTTCCTGGGATAGTACAATACCATGAGGCACCTGCTGTGAATGGTGTATAATGCCACACGGCTCTGTTGTAATGCCACTTGGTGCCATGTGTGTACAGGCAACACGGCACAAGTTGGGTAGCAGTAGGTTTCTGATGTTCACACGCACTGCCTTTTTCCCCTTCCATCAGTGTATAGTAGTTGTAAGCATGTAAATGATATGAAATGAGAAAAGGAAAGGAGAAGGAAGTTCTGTAGGATAATTGTTGTGTGAATGTAGCGTCTGAACTCTCTTGCAATGTCCATTCTCCAATATAAGCGATTGGTCCTAGTAGTTGAATTCGGCCATTGCTTTAAAGATATGATGATGTACGTGCTTGACCATTTGTTCGTTGATGTGATGCTACTGTTGTTTTCTTAAATGTTAGAACATTCCTGTGAGGAAAATGAGAACAAGGGAAGGAGATATGCTAGAGTACGAGAAGGGATTGAAAAGAACGCGTGGGCCCCCAACAAAGAAAACAACAAAGCTCCATCCATCCATGGTTGGGAGGACGAAGCCGAGAAAGGAATGGACCATCATCCCCTGACTGCTCTACTAGCCTGCCGCAGGTATTGGACGAGCCCTCCCTTCGCTGCTGTAAAAAGGAATCCATGGTAGGCATTGACCGGTGTCAGCGCAGCGGCGTAGCGTTGACCGGTCAAACCGTTCATGTGACGCTCGAAAACTTCGCTGCTGCGACGCGTTGGTTTGGCGCTATTCATTCATTCGCGCAGAGTTCATTGGTCTTTACCATTTCTACCGGGCGGGCACCGGAGCTGCCTGTCTTTTCCTCGGGGATTCCTTCTCGTAATCACCTCACCTGGCTGCTGCTGCTGCTGCTGCTGCTGCCTTTGCCCAGCTGCCACCGGCGCATTGACCCAGCAGCCGCCACAAGCAAAAGCTGCAGGCACGCGCGCTGCTTCTCCTCTTCTCCTTCTGTGTTTGGTAGATCCACCCATCCACCACGGCGCACGCAGCGGCGGGCGGGAAAAGGGAGATATCACTACCAAGAAGACGATAGGAAGCGGCGGGATGAGAGGGGAGGCCAACGGCGAGGAGGACCTGCAGCAGCAGCCTCACCCCCCGCGAGCTGAGGAGGAAGAGGAGCAGAACGACGAGGAGGAGGAGCGGCAACCGCCGAGCCAGGTGCCGCCGCAGCAGAGGCAGCACGGCCAGAGCCAGAGGGCGCCCAGGCCTTCCTCCGGGCAGCAGCAACAGCAACCGCGGCCGCCGGCGGTGGCGATGAGGAACGTGGGCTACGTCGGCAAGCACCGCCTCACCGCCGCCATCGCCCGCCTCGACCAGGAGTTGCAGTCGCTCCAGGTGCGTGCGTCTCTCTCTCTATCTCCTCAGTCCTGACTCCTGACAAGCAACCGCTCCGCTCTTCCATGGATCCGTCCGTCCCTGCTTTCAATTTTTAGGAAAGCCGGTCCGAGGAGAGTCAACCGCCCAAGCCACTGATGCTGGAAACGCGATCCAGATCTTGCCTTGCGTCAATAAACACCGGTCTTCCTTTTGCAACGTGAACTGACTCGAATTGTCCCTCGCGTCGTACATTGCTCATAGGATCAGCTGCGCGTGTTGCTGCCTCCGTAGAAAGGGAAAATGAAATTTGTTTCTTTTATGTTTTGGTGATTGTGTTCTTCCTTTTGCAAAAGGTCGAAAGTTCACATCATCTCTTGCTGTCTAATTGTGGAGTAGAAACGGGGGACCCGGCTCAATGTTGGGGCCCCCTAATAAGACACTGATATATTGATGATACCGTAAAATTGCCATTCACAACATCAGCATATCTCGGATGCACGAGTTTTGGTGTTTCTTGGGAATGCTTATTAGCCATTTATAGCAACATTTGCATGTACCACGAGGGGCATGTGGCCAGCTTAGCTCTGTTTAGTGCTAAGTAGGATTCTGCTCAACAATGTTCCTGGTTGGGCAATGCATACAAATTGTGTAGCTTTGTCTTCACTTATTATGTGCTCTGTGCTTCTGCCTAAACAAACAGTAGACTTCTTTGTTGGATGGAAGTGATCTGAATTTTCTCAGCGAGCCATCGTCTTTTATATAGGAACTTGTTTAAGTGAGTAATTCAAATGAGACGTAATGAGCACCCACTAAGTGATCATGAAGCAAGAATTTTGTGTTCAAAAGTAGTTTTAGTGACTTGCAAACTAATCGACATGCACACTTGAAAGAGTTATTAGGTGGACATGCTCAAACTAATCGAGCTTTCACCACTTGAAGTGTTAACTTCGCATCGGCTGCTCCAAAATGTTCCATTGTGCAGAGATATTGATATCTCACTTTCATATCAATGGTTGGTATTAGTTCATGAAAAGCGTTTGGAGAAAAACCCAGATTTGTCAAACTGAAACTGTTTAAGACTGAACCAGATAATTGCCAATATCTGCGTAACCTGATATCAATCAGACTGCACATGATTATCATGATCTGGCCATCTTTTACCTCACCGTTGAATCTGACAAATTTATTTCACAAGGTTGAGATCATTTAAAAAGGGGTGGTGAATAGAGAAATGTGTTATGTCTGGTGGGCATCCATGTCTAGTTAGAGCCATATTGCTGTTCATTTGTGAGTTTTGGCTAATACTCCTGCTCATCATGAAGCCATACAACGCAGGTTGTGACTGTAACCAACATCCTTTATTGTTTGCGTGTGGAGAGATTTTGTTAATGATGTAAACCAGCAACTCTTTTTGGGGCAATGCTCTGCTTTGACTTCAGTAATTAGCATGGCCTTCTATGACAATGTTCGACACTTGTATTTCATGCAGGCTGAACTGGATGAGCTTGAGACCATGGAACCTGCATCAGCTGCATGTCAGGAGTAAGTAGATTGCAGAGTGTCATTTGTTTACCAGTCCACTTCTAGTTTTCCTACTTACTAACTTGTGTCGCCCCCTTGAATAAGCCAGAGTCATCACGAGCACAGAAGGAAAACCCGATCCACTTCTTCCAATGTAAATGCCAATCTTCAGATGCTCTCCTGTTACAGCTACCTCATTCTGCAAAATCCTTTGACATAGCACTCATGACTCTATCTGTGTCTTTGCAGCACCAGCGGTCCAGAGAATTCTTCTTGGGAGAGATGGTTTCAACGGGTCCGCAGCTCTCGCAGTAACAAATGGTGGGCGTCCAAAGGTTCTGATTTCTCTTAGCTCTGCCACGTCAAGGGACGATGAATCAGTTGTGCTTGTGCAGATTGAAACCTCTCGAACTGTATCTTTCATCCATTGGTGACTTTGCAACATGACATAGCACGTTGATTGCGGTGTGGTTCGTGAGCACTGGATAGTTTTGGAGAGAATTATTTTGTATGTAGTAATCCCTAACAACGACATTGATGTATCCACATCAGACCCAATTGTTGTTCACAAGATAGACCAAATAACATCTTCCTCATGAGTTCGTTGGATTCTGATGGCTATGTAATGTTACATGATTTTTGCAATGGATACCACATCATTGAAGGTACCATTATATGGTGCTTTTTTCATCATCACTGTTTTCCCCTCCATTCTTAAATGTATGACGTTTACAGCAACAAATCTAATTCCATTTGAACTAGATTAGTTGTCAAGAATGTCATATATAAGAACGGAGGCAGTGCCTATGGATATTTGCAGGCCCACCTGTTTCTGGGTGTTTGTGAACGCAATGGAATTGCACGAGTTAGCTAGTGTTGGGTCTCAGTTTCCAATTGATTCCCTAGTTACTGGGATAGTAATGTACCAGTTTGCATAGCTGGAGTGTAATGGGCGAATGCCCCATTTTGAGTAATAAAGTTACAGCATTTCTCCAAGAAAATAGCACAAATTAATATTTAGTTTAGATTCGTGGACTCGAACTGTATAGGATTAGCTGCTTGTCCGTTCCAGATGGGCCAAAATGCAGCACTAGCGGTCCAGAGAACTCTTGTCGGGACACACACAGATGGTTTCAGTAGCAAATGGTGGGTATCCAAAGGCTGACTGCTCCTAGCCAAGGCAAGAGACCCTGAATCGGTTCTGTGCGGATTAAAACCACTCGAACTGCATCATTCATCTATTGGTGATTTGCAACATGTTACAGCTGCAGTATCGTACGTGTAACACTGGATAGTTTCAGAGACAATTGTTGTATATGTAGTGATCCCTAACAAGATGGCTGATGTACCCAACATCAGACCATACTGTTGTTCACAAGATGGCTGTTACATGATTTTTTGCAAACATGAGGAATTGAGGATGCCACGATGTTATTTAACGGTATCAGAAAGAACGCCAGGTTTAAACTGTGCTGTGTTTTTTTTATCATTTCTCGTTAGTTTGTGCAGATTACAAACATGGCCCAACGGGTTGTTAACGAAGAGTAGGCCAAGGTACCCGTACAAGATATACAGTACTTGCAGTTCCAGCTCATTCGATCTGAACAGCATAGCATATCAGGCCGAACCACGTAAACAATGCACAGTTCCAACTCACTTCAGTTATATGTACACTTTCAATCAGCTTCAATCACAGAAGGCAGAAGCCACTTCGTAAGAAGAAATCCTGGAACTAGAAGAGGTTACTACCACAGAATCCTAACATGCACATGTGGCCTGATTGACTACAATCCTACTTAACAAATCCAAATTCTTGGAACAAGTTGGACGCCGGGACGCTGCCCTTGACTAATTTGGCCTTCGCGGGCTTCCACTTGGGCAGAACCCTACCAGAAGCCACCGGCTTTTGGACGCTACACAGCTCGTCGTCCAGTGTTTCAAATCCATCCAGATCAGCGTCCATGCACCGGTCGCCGTGGACCATGCTCGCCGCATCAGACGCCACCTGCTTGGGGGTGCTCCGCGTCTTCGCCGCACGCTTCTTGGACTGAACCGTGCGGTCTTCAAAGTCGTCGCCGTTGCTTGACACAGCTCCGGTGGTGCAGCCTCGTCGCTTCTTTGCGGCTTCGCCGTGCTCGTTGCTGCCGCTGCTATTCCTCCTTGGGTTTGGGTGTTTGCTGAGAAAATCCTCTATGGTTGCAAGCACCCGGTCCCCGTACTTCTTGACCTTCACCCTGAAATCAAGCATGTTAACGATTATAGCTCTACCTCTACTTCTGAATGTGCATGAACGCTGTCTGAAAGCATAAGACAGCCGTGTAAACATTATAAAAGGTAGTAAATGTCTTACTTGCCAACGCCGTTTATATCCAAAAGTTCTTCTTTCGTTCTTGGTACTCGTATGCTCATTTCCCTCAATGTGTCCGTTCTGAAAATGGAAAGCAATCATTTCAGGAATCAGTGAGCGCTTCACAGCAGGTGTGCCTAACAAATAATAACTTACTATTCCCCTAAAAAGACAAGTAACTTACTTGAATATATGGTATGGCTGGCATCCTTCACTGCATTCATCCATTATCCGTTCTCTAAGGAAAACTAATGCATCGAAGAGCATTGATGCAAGGTTCTGCAGTGCATGAAAGTAGATATTGGAACAGAGGCAAAACACAATCTGCAGCGGTCTCTAGGTGTCGGTGTATGTTATTACCTCATCCACCTCACTTTGTGGTTGAACACTCTTATTGATTTGAGGAAATGATGATTCGTCAAGTTTCCCCATTTTGGGGCCATTCTCAGGGATAGGGAACCTGCAAGATAACATAATTAGAAACTTATCATGATCATTAATAAAATATTTGTTAGGATGTGGAAGATTGAATGAAGTACACTGTACACCAACTCAGAAAGAAACAAGGAAAATAAAATGAGATTGTACAGAGTACATACATGCAGCAAAGAATGTGCATGACTAAACCAAACACAATATGTATCAGGGCACTCCATTATGCAACATCCTGATTTAATTACACAATTTCATGTTTCCGCCTTTCAATTCAACAAGTCTCGTTTGATATTCTAATCTTCCACAGCATCAAGATCAAATTGTAGGATGGTGATATTTGCAAAACACTGGAGGTAACTGCACATTGACAGGGTCATGGGCAGGACAGCTATTCCATTTAACACAGATAAAGACTGCTATCTAGCACCGAAACCCAGCAACTTATAGGCAATAAATATTCAAATCATAGAACTATGAATACCGATCAACGGCCAATGTCCTCTTATAAGTAGCCAATTTCTAACCAACTTCAAAGGCCCTAGATCAGTCAGTACATGAAAAATGTTGACAGGTAACAAAATGCTAGTCCTTTCGTGCTTATTACAAATATGTTTTAACCATCATCATCAAAAAAAATACAGCACAAGTACTGCACATACACTCCTATCAATAGAGACCTTTCTAGAAAAGGTGACACGTGAAAAAAGTACATATGATTCAATAAAGATTGAAAAGGTGATATTGATGAAATAAGCTTGAACAAGCAAAAGACAGAAAACTCACTTTAGGACAATTCTTTGCTTCCCAGAGCGAAGATCGTTAACTTTCAAATGATTAGCCTGCATAACAGACATCACGACGGAAATGTATGTATTAAATCAAGCCTGCTGGTAGAGGTTGCAAACAAAATAATTACAAGCATTTATGTCACAATAAACCAAATGAGGCATGCCAAGTATTTTTCACCTTTAGGACAGATGATACTGATCCGTAAATGTTGTCGCTTTTTTTGATATCCTCGACTAGTATTCCCTCAGTTACTAAATAGCGCATTATTCTTGCTGCCTCACCTTTAGGTAGCTGCTTCCCAGCTCCGTGAAGAGCTAAATTTTCATGGCGTTGCTTCTTGACCTATGGACATTAATACACATTTTTTTGTGCAGTTAAGTTGCAAGGTAACTGCATTAATAAGCTTAGAACATAATGATTTGAGAATTTATCAAAACACAATAACACATACGTTTTGGCTCAAAGAACCTCTGAAAACTTCAAGAATGTGACAAGATGAACATGACTGTCCCGTCATCGTGACCAGCTCAACCTAAAGAAGTAATAATAAGATTGTAGATTTGTAGAGAGGCATGTGCATGTATTCGAAAGGAGTCAAAAACATATGTCCACTTACCAATTGCCTAGCAATGTCTGTGACATCTCTCTCAACCCATCTCAACTCTTTCAAGCAGTTATCACAGGTTTTTGCACAAAGTGAGGGATCAAACATCTCTCCAAAGTGAATCAGTTGAAGCAGGCGTCTGCAATCCACATCGTTTTCACAATAACTAACCTGCAGAAAGAAAAAAAAAATGACACATTTATCATGATTTTCCATACTTTACAGCAACAAACAGAAGTGTGCATAAAAAAACTTTAGATACCATGCGCAGGAGATTCTCCTTGTGTGTTTTAAGTGCTTGCTCATATGAAGATGAATAGCCTCCACGTGGTGTTGCTGATTGCTCTGCAACTCCTTGCGTAAGCATGTGTCGTACACGAATCTAAATTTTTTTGCAAGAAAATTAAATTTTTGTGATAAGGCATCAAGATAATGAGGAGCTTCCAACAAGGTACAAAGGTCAGTAGACTTACATAGTCAGAATACTGGTAATATAACAAACAAGATGAAGGTTTCCCATCTCTACCGGCACGTCCACACTCCTGAAGGTATGTCAATCATCAAACAGCTCAAAGTTTGCAGTTCTGCTGTGCTTTTGTGAAACTTGTGTTATGAAAAGTACCTGATGATATCCTTCAATGGACTTGGGTAGTGAATGATGAATAACAAAACGAACATCAGGTTTATTAATACCTGCAGTATGCAAGGTACCATTAGCATAGGATACCCACAAATAAATGTTACACATACATATGTTTGAAAGATCAAGTTACCCATCCCAAATGCAACTGTAGCACAAATTATGTTGATCTTATCCTTGCTCCACTGCCTCTGAACACGTGCTCTATCCACGGGATCCAAGCTACCATGATAATGCGCTACCATATGTCCACATTCCTGGTAGAGGAAATGGAAACAGTCATAAGTTCTAGTTGGACAGGTCAATAGCTACATGCCACATCAACCAGCATCCAGGAATCAGTTAGAATGGTTACATCTAACTTATTCTATTAAGCCTCAAGTGCCCATAGCTGCCTGTGTAGACACTAATGAGACTTGCAGCAAAGCTTAGACAAACATCTAGCTGTGCGCTGTCAAAATTCAAATCAAAATCGGTTATCAAGTTTATATC
Organism: Eragrostis nindensis; assembly: GCA_012490785.1. Lineage (NCBI taxonomy): Eukaryota > Viridiplantae > Streptophyta > Magnoliopsida > Poales > Poaceae > Eragrostis > Eragrostis nindensis. The sequence goes on along the minus strand of JAAXCT010001402.1, from coordinate 107,436 downwards.
TTCTACAGAGTTACACGGAGATGTTCGAATCATTATAAGCCAACAAAATGAACAATGGGCGTGTTAACAATTTGCAATCAAATAGATAAAGTTCAGTGCATCTGTAGTCTCTAAGCATGAAAATTGAGGTAGCAAGGAATTGTTGATAGCAAAGTCCCAGGACATTTGCCTCAAGAAAAGAAATCCCAGGGCACAAAATTGTATGTTATAATGTTATATTAAAGCCAAGCGAAAAATACAACCAGAGCTTAATGCACAATCCCTCAACAAGTAGGCGACCCAATTTATTTTTATTTTTTTTATTTTTAAAAAAAAGAAGAGTATGTGCTATAGACTTAAAATGGAAATCCCACCATAGATGAATAAGCAAGAATTTGCTCCAGTGAGCAAGTCTAATGAATTAAATATCGAAAAGAAGATAGAAGGCTTGAACAGTTTATAGTTTCAAGAGATAACCCTTAGTTTTTCAGCCACTTTCTCGCAATCCATTCTTGAAAGGCAATATATGATTCCACATTCTTTAAAATGATTTGTACGAATAAAGGAATCAATATCTTCGAGGCACTTCTTTGTCTTGGCCCTTAAAAAGTACCTGAAAAATCCAAAACTGAGATGGCATGCCACAATAGACTTCTGGTTGAACATATCCTTAAAAGCACTTACCTCAGATTTGGACGATTAAAACTTTGTCTGAAAACAATACAATTTTCAAGGCCTAATGCTTGAACAACATCTTCCTTAACTGTAGCAGTTGCTGTTGCCGTCAAGGCTAGGACTGGTGTCTTTGGGAACTTTTGTTTTAAAAGACCCAAATTCTGACATATCATAAAAATATCAGAAAATCCTTCTTTATTAATTTCAGCATGAATGTATAATGTCCGATAGAAATACCTTGTAGTCAGGTCGGAAATCATGACCCCACTGGCTTACACAATGAGCTTCGTCAATAACAATTCTTGAAAGGTGGCCACGTGAATATACATTTTCCAACAGTCTCAAAAGGGTATCACTCCTGTACTCAAAAAATTGCTTACTGGTTAACAGCTACATTCATAACATTTGTACTCCCGCAACGCAGGAGAACTGCAAGTCATTGTATTTAAAGGATATAATGTTTTGTGCAGTTGAGTTCATAGTGTTTGAGATGACAATAGGGAAATCATGCATATACCCATGGGATTCAGCAGATTAGGAAAACATAAAACTGCAACTATGTATAGGAAAATGTGAACTGCTGGGTATGCAAACTCTCCGAAAAAGCAAACCACATAAATTAGTTTCTGGAGGTTGTCTTATAAAAAATAGCATGACTTTTAAAATAGTTAGGATATAATGTAATAAATTAAAATGCAGTTAGATACATGCAACCCAGAATCTGCACGATTCAACTTACTTCGCAATTTTCTCTGGAGTGACATACAACAACTTATAGCGGCACACCACTAAATCTCTTAGTATCTCTTGCTGTTGAGACCAGTCCATGTTGGCACTCAGATAAGTTGCAGAAATATTTGCCTGACACAGACATAAGTTGGGCAATCAGAAAAGCGGCAAGAAATATGTATAAGGAGATGGAACGATTCATTACCTGTGACAGGTGCATGATTTGGTCTTGGATGAGTGAGACAAGGGGGCAAACTACTAATGTTATGCCCTCACAAATAAGAGCTGGAAGCTGCAAATTAATAAGTGAGCATCAATACTGGTTGCATATGAGAGCATCAATACTGGTTGCATATGATAACCTGGTTATTCTCAAAGGAAGAATTGTAATTAATAGATGGAATTAGTAGTTATTATGAATAATTGCCTTGTTATTTTTGTGCCAGAACAATGATTATTCCCCTCCAAATGGATAAAAAGGTAAACTATCTACCTGTGCACATTTACAAATAAAGCTTGAAATGCCACCAGTCATACTGTAGTTAAATAATCAATGGATACATGAGCAATGATTATTCCCCTCCTAATGGATATGTGAGCATTCGGAAAGGGGAAATTAGTGTGAACATAAAAAAAAATCAAATATCAAGAGGCACATGACAAGCAGTTAAATGATCAATCATTTATTCATATAAACATGTTTTATTACCTGATAAGTCAAACTTTTCCCACCACCAGTTGGCATTAGAACGAAAACATCATTCCCACTCATTGTTGCATTGATTATTTCTCGCTGATTTGGACGGAAGGAATGGTTTCCAAACTTGCTTTTGTTCTTATTCTGAAGATGCACTAAAAGTTAATGATTTTCAATAAACCAATGCTGCAGGAAATGGTACATGGATGATTTTGAAAGAAAAATAACCTCAAGATCCATTGTCCACGGAAAATTTGTACTGCTCCACCTTTTGTCTTTAGAACCTTCAGTGTAGTTAACATCTATAACCTTCGGGGCATAATCTCGTGATACAGAATTTAGTGGTGTGCTTAGATTATCCATGTAGGAACATGGGGCAGGAGAATAGAATAAATTACTGTCGCCTGGCCCATTCCTGTTATAAACCTGAGATTGAAATCTATCGTTGTCCATTACAAGAGTGCTCTGTGGGGTCATAGGGGGGTGATGCCCAAATATAGAAGTTGTGGATGCCATAGAGTGTGATCTCTGTCTCTCCTCATCTTGGGCTGAGCTCATATGCTCCGTGAGCAGCTGAATCTGTTTGTTTAGATGCACTCTGCAAAGTATGACCATAGCAAACATCAACGTTACTCTTGATGGAAACGGATACTTACAAAAGGTACAGAAAATAATAATTAGGCTCAAGAATCAAACCTCTTTTGACGAAGCTCTTCAGAATATTGGGGGCTGAGTTTGCCATCACCATCAAGAAGTTCATTGGATACAGCAATGAGCTTATCCTTCATCTCCTGCAAATGATCCATTGCTCGTGGGCAAAATGCTAGCTGCACAGGTTTAGTAGTGGCTAGTGAGATAAAATGCAGAAAATAGCTCCTAAGTACAGAACAAATATGCCATATGTTGATTCAATTATTACACTTGGCCTACCTTGCACTGATGACTGCATAGTTCAGAGAGTTCTCGTGGTAAGTCATTCTCTTCCAATCCACTGGAGTTACACTTGTTTGCAGGCGGAGTTGACATATTATGGGATGCTGATCCTCTGGGTGTATTTGTTGCTTGGTAATGCTCCATGACTATTCGGTCCACATCAATACTCTGAAACATAAATTTGACAGTCAGAAAATCATGAGACATTAAAACTAACTACATGATCCATATTAAATGTATTATAGTCCATTGTACATTGATATGATTTAATCTGGTATAATTCTGGAACGGTATTTGCAGTTAATGAAATATTAAATATGATCTGAAAGTACCTACCGCCAGAATATCATCATCATCATCCATGGCATCCAATTTATTGTCAGTGCACATGTTATCAGCACTTGGAGCAGTCTGATGTATTTGAGCATCCGTTCTTGTAAAAGCGCACTGATTTGTTGCTTTATTGATATCTGACTGAATCAAATTATTGCTCTGGTAAGTCCGTGTACAGGAGTTGATGCCAGCAGGTTGATGGTTGCTGTTGCTTTCCAGACAGCCCCTTTCAGTGGATTGATGCAAATTTTCTTGGGAGAAAATCCTATTTGCTGGCGCAGTGACCACTTTGTTAATGTAATTTGAACCTCCTCCAAAACTACGAGCCTGACCCCTCTCACAATCTTTCACTTTTGCAGGTAAACCAGGACTTAAATAACTCTTGCAGGCAACCTGAGTGTTGCACAGAGAGCGCCAGGCCTGTGACAAAAAACCATAACAGAAGTACAATGCGTTGAGCTTTTTTTTTAAAAAAAAACTTGAATACGTGTTGAGCATTGCAAACAGTGTCAATCAGGCAGATTCTTGTTCAAGAGAGGAGTGATGAATGAAAGTAAAAGACAAGCTAGGAGTGAATTTTTCAGTTAAGGTGTAACTAATTTCTACAAACATGTTGCATCATTAGTAAACAACTTTCATGTTCATACCGCAAATCCTATTGGGACAAGCTAAAATCCTATAATGGTGCTTATATCGTGTCAGATGTGACTGCTCCTTGATGTAAGGTCAGCTAAAACATAAGTTTTCAATGGTAAGTAAGCTTCACTCGTATATTTATACATCACCACACAATTATGACATTTTACAGGCTTACGAAACTACAGGCACCTTCTCAATCCATGGAACTTGAAGGCGTTCTGATCCTTGAATCTTACAGGCAGAAGACCTGAAAATTAAAATAATGGTCTGTTACCAACATGGTAAGTGCTGCAACTTTCCCCCCTTTTTTTGAGGAAATTAGCATGAGCTTCACCTTCCCATTTAAGCTAGAAATAACCAAGTTGCTTTACATAATTTAGAGCATACCTTAAAGGAAGCATCCCCTCACGATTTGCTTCTGGGTTGGGCCTTTGTGTCGGCAAAGAGAACAAAAAACTTGTGCTCAGAAAGTCATCTTTGCTGGAGGAGCTTTGAACAGCATTCGCATGGTGTGGCCAGTTAACCCTTGGTGCCGTATCACCGCAACTGGGCCCACCACTGAGCTTGGTGCTGCCTTGCATCCGCGGCTGTGACTACTAGCACATTAACTACAGTGCTGAATGTTTGATGCTGATTGCCTCAGAAGCCAACACAAAACCGAGAAATGTACCGTCGAATCACCAAGGCTGTGATCGAAAAATTTCGTGGACGTGTGCAAGCAACCTGTAGGTTTTAAATGAAGCGACAAGTAAAATTTAGCCAGTAGAAACAAACGATACTGCAATATAGATTGTTTTTTGTGTAAGAGTGGAACATATAGCCTTAAGCGTGCAACAGGAGGGATCAGAGGAAGGAAGTATAGGAAATTTGCAGATCCAGTTGGTGAAAGCACGTCCTACATTGAAATGAAATCAGGTGGCAACGAACTGATGCAGTAAAGTTATGTTAATCTAAATGGAATGATCAGCATGTCCATAAAGCGTACACACAAAGTGACATGCTGCTAACCACGAAACCCGCAACGGCCTCCCTCGAAAAGATCCACACTAGACAGAAGTCAATCAGCACACTCACTACCCTGACAATCTGAGCCCAAACCGCCATGACCCTCCACGCCGCAGCGAATACGATTGAGGCATTCCGTCGAACACCTCACCTTCCAACACCACCCCGTCGCCATGGACAAGCCCTCCACGCGGTACCCGAACCGCGACACCAAAACCTCCCTAGCAGCGCCCAGAACCCAACCACCACTGGACGGGCCAAATCAAAACCTAATACTCGACGTGTGGGAGTATGAAAAACTCGCGAACACGGAGACCGAAGAGTAAGCGAGTCGAGGATTCCGGAACAACCTGCGGCCGCAGAGGCTGGTGGCTGACGCGGAAGCGGAAGCGGGCACGAGAGATCGAGGGAGCGAGGCGAGCACTGGTGGAAGCGTTGGGTGTTCCGTGCCGTGCGAATGGGTGGGCTGTGGGTTTCCGCGGAAATGGTTGCGGGGAACAAGGCAGGCGCGGGATTTAGCACGGGATCGAAATTGAAAAGGCTGCGCGTGGAGGGAAACTAATCGCGGCTCCTGAATCCTGATTTAGTGATTTCGCTAATTAGCGCTCCGGCCGTCCGATGGACGCCAAGATTCGCAACGCGCGCGGGGATCCTCCCAACGGATAGAAATGCAAATTTTTTTCACCGTTGAGGCGGGGACAGCCTGACGGAAAATATTTGGCTTACGTTTTGGCATGGATGGCTTCTTGCAGATCCACGAACTTGGCCTGCAAAAAAATCCAGAAACCAATCAAATTGGCACCGCTGAAGAAAATGAAACCTCCTCTGAAACCCAACCATCAGACTTGAATCAGGAACTGAATAAACAGGAAGACGAGTCCTGCTTTTTTTTTTTTTGAGAGAAGGGTTGGATTTTTATTCATATAGAAGATTTACATCCAAGCCCCTGACCGGGTACTCCTGAAATAAAAAGAAATTACATTGAAGTACATTGGAGAAGTAACCGGTGCCCTTCGCCGGCTCCAGCCATCGCTGCTGAATCCTGGTGCTCCTCCATCCATGAAGAAGCTCCAGCAAGACGCTTCCGGCCGACTTCCGATTCGACGAAAGAACTTCAAGTTTTGAGCCCATCAGTAGCACAGAAAAGTGGATAGAACCCAACGCCTGGGTACGGGCCCCCACCTACAGATTGACCTGACACTGACAGCTTCACCGCGGGCTGCTGCAGTCCTGGGCTGAAATCATAAGATGGGCTCGGCTTCTTCTCGGGCCTCAGCGCCTCAGGCATGTCGGTGGATCCTATATGTAGGGCGGGCTATGGTTAAGCTTTGATAGAACAGTGTTTGAGATTCGTGCAACGGCTCAGATTCGCGCAGGTGGATGAGGGGATGACTGAGAAGCTGCCACGTGTCGCTCTCTGATTGGGGCGGGTGGGAGGTGGGAGAAAAAAAAACGAATTTCAAACTTTAAACGTATTTTTCTCCTAAACCGTAAGTCTGTTTTCGAATTCGTTTGAACCTACGTGTTTGTTACAATTAATTCTACAAAATGAGATCCAATATGAATATTTTTTGAATTTTTTAAAATTTAAAATTTTTGTCAACATTTTAAATATACTATGTCAACATTTTGTTTATACTATGTCAACATTTTTTTGATATGGTCAACATTTTTTATAAAAATGTTGAAATAGAACTACAAAAATGTTGACTCCTCTGTTTCAAAATGTTGACGCTCTGACTTGAGCTAGGCAATTCAGATTTAGTGGGCTATTGGGCCAATCTATCGTATGTTAACAATATGACGCCCTGTATATAGGAGGTCCCAGGCATGTCTCGTTACCACCACCGTATGTACATCTGTGCTTACAGTTTGGCTCAAAAAAAAAATCCGTGCTTACAGTTACCAGTTACCACCCACTGTTCGCCTCAGCAATGGTCTTCCGCTGTCTGCTAGTAAGCTGGAAGGTATTCACGGAGTAGTTCATTTTATGGTCCGTTCCGTGAAGCTTTTAGATGTAACAGTTTTTGAGACGAGGCGGTATGCGCACAACACCTTAACTTGACTTTCATGGTGCAAAATTTCAAGCTTGATGTCTAACCTCTCTTGATTGGTATAGTTTACAGTAATGAGGTTTATCGTTTGACATGTGAAACCAGAATTACCTTTACCTGAATGTTGTTAGAATTTTTTCGGGATAATTAAACCCATAGAGTACCGCCAATCAAATCAGGGCCTGTTTGGAACAGAGGAATGAAAAACGTAGGAACAGGAAAAAACGCAGGAATGGAGAAAACGCAGGAATGAAAAAAGTGGCAAAACCGCAGGAATTCAAAATAGAGGAATGGAGAACCTGAAGCGTTTGGAACGCAGGAATAGAAAACACAGGAACATAATACATTACAACTAAATAAAGTGTTTAAGATAGCCACATGTTTTCATTATTCACTTGCTTAAGGTATATGGCCATTTGCTAACCCCAAAGCATGTATGTACAATAGCTCACGTCAAATTTTGGACGACTATTTTTTACGTTTGCTAAGCTCACGTCAAAAATGTTTTTTTAACTGGCTCACGTCAAAAATGTTAGTACATAATACGATTGCTTTTTTTTTTGGAGCTCTCATAATACGATAGCTAACGATCCATTCTTTTGATCTTTTCACATCATCTTATCCGCTTCTCTTTCCTCTCGGCCCAGCCCAGTATTTCTATTGACTTCGTCCTAATTGGTGGTTGCAGCTTGCCGCAAATGAGCACAAGAAGCTGGCTTTCTCCCAGCAGATTGATTATCTCGAACTCTCAAAGGATTAGCAACAAATCCATGGCGAGAGAGAGCGAGAGCAAGCGAAGATTCTTTCCCTTGAATCGGAGTGGAGGGTTTATTTCCTGTGAAATGCACACCCGTGAGTTCCTTTCCCCAGGAAGGGAAAGCACATTTCCTTTGTTCCAAACGCTTCGATGTGATTCCTTTTCAGAGGAACTGATTCCTCCAAAATTCCTTTGAATTTCCTTTGTCCCAAACGTAGCCTCATTATTTCCAGTATCAGTTGCTGAATGTTGTGTACTCCTATGTGCATTGTTGTTCCTTTTTCCCCGCCTCTGAATAATGTATGATGTTCTATAGAGAAGCGTTAATCTGATTTCTCTTCAGAATTAGAGTATTATGCACATGTGTTTCCTTCTTTAATGGCTTCAGGGCATTGCCCCAGGGTCTTTTTTTTTTTAACGGTCACCGGGGGGGAGAGAATCCCCACCTGAATACATTGATATAGGGATCGGGCACGAAGCCCGTCCATCAATGGTTACATGATGTGGCAGACCACAGATTACAAAGAGCGACACAACACAACACACCACACTACAACACAACACATTTGAGTGGAGGACATCAACCCACACAAACAGACCCTCAACACAAAGCTCAAAGCTATGACTACTCTATTGAGATGTGGCTATCTACCAGTTCATGCCACTGCAATGTGAAAAGCAACTTCGACGATCTCCATCCCATGCAACTGTAGAGCACCGAGTCAAAATGACAGACGACAGTCGTGAAAACCACAACCTTAGAATAACATCCGGGATCCAATCAACGCCCCTCCAACGCCCTTTGAGGGGAGGAAGCCTCAAAAGAGGGAAGACCATCAAGAGGAGAACGAGGAGATCCAAGAGAGGGGATCATGGTCCCGCTAACCCGGCATAAGATTAGGCTATACATCCAAGGAATGCAAACTACTACAAAGAAGAGACACAAGCAGAAGACACTCCTTAGCTTCTCACCACACAGATAATGAGGTCAAAGGGGGCAACAAGATCATGATGACAAAATATTGGGCGAAGTTTTTGCGTGGCAGGTAACCAACGGAGCTGTATTGCCGTGCGAAGGCTAAAGCCTCCCTGCGCACCGAGCGCAACGCTTTCGCTGCACGGCCATCCAAAAGATCACAAGGATTTTTATGCCAAGGACACTAGAGCTATGCCGGATTGTCCGAAGGTGAAGCACCTCCCCGCACATCATGCACGGCACTTTCGTTGGACAATAAGGGCGCTTGAGAGACCCTCGGATTGCTTCAACATCAACACGCTCTACTCAACGACATCGAGCAGCAGGAAGCACGACCACCACGGACGCACACTACCACAATTTGGAGAGGAGTCGAGCCCCCAACGCGACCAATGCGCCGGGATCAGGTGTGAGTGAAGCACAGCTTGTCAATTACCTAAGCCCGACGAGGAGAAGGGGCACTGGAGTAGAGGAGCCATGTCGGCGTTGCAGTCGAGCTCACCAAGCCTCACCACCACGCCGCCCCGTCGATGCGGCATCGTCGATTTGCAACATGCTCGCCCAGCCCCACCACCACGCCGCCCGGTCTGAGAGGAGACCACGCCCAGCACAAGGAATCGCCAGATCCGAGCGTCAGGACGCCGGATCCAGCCATGGCCGACCAACCAGGGGCCCTGCCGCCAGACTCGGAACAGGCCAGCCGCGCCACCCCCGCGATTTGCGCATCAACGCATGTGGGAGGGTTAGGGTGGCGGGGCACCGAATCCGGGCCCTACGACGGCCGAATCCGTTGCAGCAAGGTCGCCTTGTTGCTTGGAAACGGTCGGGGACGACGCAGCTTTGCATCCTGAGGTGGAACGCTGCAGATCCAGAGAGCGAGAGGAGGAACGGAGGAGCGGAACAAGCGAACGGAAACGGGGCGCGAGCAGAAGCCGGTTGTGCGGCTCTGCCGCTGGCCGCCGCCGCCGGCGGCGGGGGCGGTGGCGGCGGCCGTCGATGTGGTGGTGCGGTGGGCTTTGGTGGCGACGGTAGTCGCCCCCGAGTCGCCTCCGCCTCCCCCAGGGTCTTTTGAAAGAACCATTATTAGATATATATGTGTGTGCTGGAAAACTGATAATTATCCTAACCATTAAGTAAAGGAGAACACGAGTTAAGGTTAATAGCTAAAATGCAAGAACTCATCTTCTCTCTGAAAGTCTGAACCATGTCGAGTTGACATGAATGAGCTTAGGGATCACCAGTACATACGGTGCACTGAAATGTGGATCATTACATGCGCGTGCTCACATTCTAGGAGTATGGTTGTTAGGTTTCCGGGTAGTACTCGATGGCAGAGGCCGGCGGCGTGCTGAAGATGACGAATTGACGATGGAGTCGCGGCTGCGCCTCCGGCGCGCCAGGGCTGACATCATCGTCACCTACTTTGCCCGGCAGGCTGCCAACGCCCTCTGCGGCATGTGATCCAAGTACTCCAGCTCCCAGTGGCGAGTCTAAGGGGTGGGCCGGGTGGGCCGCGGCCCACCCCCAGATTCAGCTCAGCCTCCATTTCTAGCACTGTAGCACCCATGAACAGTAGAATTTTTCTTTTTTCCCTATTTTCCGGCCCACCCCCATCAGCCCAGCTAGCTTCCGGCCCACCCCCAGTTTTGGACCTGGACTCGCCACTGCCAGCTCCATGTTATCAACACCAGGGAATCCGGCTCGATCTCTCCACAAGCTTTGCGTTTCTTCGGGAGCTGGACTTTGGTAAAAACGAAGTCTTTGGTCACTGTCAGTTGGGCCCCAAGCGCCAGCTTGACATAGCAGGAGTCGTCAGCATTACTTACCTGTGGCGTCATAAGCACGGCGATTTACCGTTGCACCAACTGCTCGAGTACGTACCGTTGCACCAACTGCTCGAGTACAACTACTAGTACTGTACTCCATCGTGCAGGACCTACTGCTGTGCTCTGCCCCCCACGGCCGCGGGCAGGCCAGGCGCCAGGCAGCAGCGCCTGCGCCACCACCGACACCGTCATTCGGGGTGTTCGGTTGGAGGATGCAGTTGCAGTTGCAGTTTGAATAGTGAGAGAGAACACTGTAGCGGAGGAATCTGACACTGTAGCAAACCTGTTGACTGTAGCACCAGCAGCAGTAGCAGCCGGCTGAACTTCCTCCTGCCGATCAGGGCCAATTGTCGCTTCCACATCATGCAACGGGCAATTGACCTGGCGCTGTGAATGTAGTACTCCTACGCAGCATCTTCAACGGCTAATGGCACGTGATCAAATGCTGAACTCTCAACAAGCTTTAACAAGTTGATCTTCAACAGCCCGACAAGCTCATTTTAGTTACTAGTAGTTCAAATAACAGTAGCTGAATGAGAAGGAAACGAGCCTTGAGCTGGCTCCCATCGCCTCCCAAGTTGGGAGGACGGGAGTGGACGAACTTGTGTGTGTGTGTGTGTTTTTTTTTTTTGAGTGCGACGAACTTGTGTGGTTAATCCAGACGAACTTGTAAAGTCCTAAACCGTGGCCTTCCTTACCAAGCCTTTCCTAAGCCGCCATGGTTAATGGCCGTGCTCCTACCAACCCAAACCCAGCCCTGCACGTTCTTCACCCACCGGCCGGCCACTGACCTCACTCCAGTCCAGTGCTCCACCGACGCGGCGGCAGCACGCAAAAAGCGATCTCGTGGTCTCATGGATGCAAATGATGCAGGGAGTGCGACAAAAGAATCTCGTCTTCTCTCCCAAACACGGACGTTCTTGGGAGCATCCTCCTGTCAACCACGAACTACATCCACCCAACATTCGCAGAGTCGAGTCGCCGTCGCGTGGGCACCTGACGCCCACGAGACGCGACGCGGCGTGCTCAATGGCATGGACATGGCCCCGCTCCGTTCCATGGCCCGCCCCGCTGTTCTCTTCCCCTATCCTTCCGGTTCCCTTCGTGCTTTTCTTTCTCCCTCGACACGAACATGGAGCGGCAGCCAGCAGGGCAACAGTACACACTACACATGCAGCGGGATGGAGGTTGATTGATCGACACACCCACGCCACGACCCACGGGACATTGACAAGGACGACCTGCCCCTGTCGTCTCCTCCTCCCCCCTGATCTGAATCCGGCAAGTACAACATGGTGGTTGCTGTCCGATTTAATTAGAGGAGCGTTTAGCCACCTACTTTTCCATTGTTCTGTTCACGATTCTCTTCACGGGCGCCGCGGCCATCTGATTTGACAGTGAGCCTCCAAAAGATTCGCCCTTTCTTCCTCTTTCTTTTACCAGGAATTGTTAATTTTACATCCTTTACCACCGAAAGGTATGGCAGATCAGCGCACGCATCTACTCCTTTGCAAACATTCCCTCTGCATTTAGGACATCTCAAAGAGGAACCAACCCACGCCAAACATAGATCGATGGTACTGCCAGATCAAGATCATCGATCTCACTAGGTAGTACTAGTACTATGCTTTCACATCCCGGACAGTGGTGTAATCTGATAGGGTGCGAACGTCTCCAGATCCAATAAATTAATAAATTCGGTGAGGGGAAGTGAGGAAGAAAGAAAAAATGAATTAATACATTGCAACTCTTTGATTCAATTTGATCAAATACTTATCAAATAAATGAAAAGAAGAAGAAAAAAGAAGCAAAAATACTACAGGAATGGACAAGTATTATACTGGTGAAGGTAATGGTGGTCCTTGCTGCGCCGGCGCTCCGGCGAGTTCTAGTTGTATGGCTGCACTGGAGGCGGCGGCGATGCGTATGACACGCCGTAGACGGGCGGGAACGGAAGCTTCCCGCCGGGTTGGTGCCCGTGGCCGAGGTCACCGCCGGTGCTGCCACCCTGAGACGGCGGCGAGCAGTGGCTCGACGGCGTTCCAGGCGTCGTCGGCGGGTGGGACGGTGTCCCGGGGGCGTGCGGCGGCAGGACGTAGCCGGGGTGCTCTGCCGGTGGCGACGCCGCGGGCTGGCCGCCGGAGGATGGTGGCTGGTAGCCCGTCGAGGGAGGGGAAGACGAGCCGCCGTGTGCCGGGGGCGTCGAGGGGTTGGGGCCGTGCGAGCCCGGCGGCGGCGCGTACCGCACGTCCGGCTCGTCGGCGGAGGTGGGTGGGGGCGGCGCATGCGTTGCTGGAGTTGGGGAGCCGGAGTGTGGCGACGGGTATGTCGGGGTTGGTGTGCCCTGTTGCGGCGGCGCGTGGTAGGATGGCGTGCTGGAGCTTGACGGGGGCGATGGGTACGACGGCGTGGTGGGTGACCCCTGAGGTGGCTTGTGGTAAGATGGAGTGGTCGCGCTCGACGGCGGCGACGGGTAGGACGGGGTGGTGGACCCCTGAGGCGGCGAGTGGTAGGACGGGGTGGTGGCGCTCGACGGTGGTGAAGGGTAGGACGGAGTGGTGGATGGCGACGGGTAGGACGGCGTGGTGGACGGTGGCGAGTGGTACGAGGGCGTGGTGGCGCTCGACGGCGGCGACGGGTAGGACGGAGTGTTGGAGCCCTTGGGAGGTGAGCCCGCCGCCGGCGTGGGGTAGCCGTGGCCGCCACCGGGCGTCGGGGTGTACGCCGCGGCCTGGCATTGCGCCTTGCTGCAATCGAACGGGTGCGCGGCGGCGGCGGCGCACTGCGACGGCGGTCGCTGTGCCGGCGCGCCGGGAATGCAGTTCCACGCGCCGTCGGCGGTGGCCTTGGCGCAGGCGGGGCGCGAGGTGATGAAGTTGTCGGTGTAGGTGAGGTTCTTGAGTCCGGCAAGCCCGCAGACGCCGGCGGGGACGGCGCCCTCGAACCTGTTCCTGGCGAAGTCGAGCTCCTCGACGGCGGCCATGCCGGCAACGGCCGCCGGGATCTGGCCCTGCAGGTGGTTGTCGCTGACGTCGAATACGGTGACCCTCTTGAGCAGCCCGACCTGCGGCGGGACGCAGCCGACGAGCTCGTCGGCAATGAGCACGATCTCGTTGAGCGTCTCCGCCATCTTGCCGATGGACGGCGGGATGCAGCCGCCGAGCCTGTTGTGCGCGAGCACGACGACGGAGGCGGGCGAGTTGCCGAGGTTGGCCGGGATGGGGTTGCGCAGGCGGTTGGAGTTGACGAAGATGGCGTCGAGCGGGCGGTCGAAGAGCGCCGGCGGGATGGAGCCCTCGAAGTCGTTGAACCGGAGGTCGAGGTACTTGAGCGACGGCAGCGACAGCACCACCTCCGGGAACCCGCCGACGAAGCGGTTGTTGCTGAGGTCGAGCTCGTGGAGGAGGTGCAGGCGGCGGAAGGTGCGGGGGACCACGCCGCAGAAGCGGTTGGAGTTGAGGTGGAGGAGCGCCAGGTCGGGGAGGCCCAGCGGGAGCGACGCCGGCAGGTACCCGGCGATGTCGGCGTGGTTCAGGTCGATCCCGGCCACCACGACGAGGTCGCCGTCATGTCCGTGGCCGTACCCTCCGCCGCCGCCGGTGCTGGTTCCGGGGAGCGGGGCGCAGAAGACGCCGTTGTAGGCGCAGACGTTGGGCCCCGCCCAGTTGGCGGTGAAGTTGAACGGGTCGGAGAAGATGGCTGTGCGCTTCCACGCCTGCAGAGCCGCGTACGCGGCGCGGAGGCGCGGGTTGGGGAAGGACCAGGACGCCGGCGCGGCGAAGCGGGCGAGGAAGGACGCCGCGGACGCATCCGACACGTCGCCCTCCTGCTGCGACGCCGCGAGCTGAGGCCCCGAGAGCCCGAGCAGCAGCAGCAGCGCGCACGCCGCCGCCGCGGCGGCGTTGCGTGGGATCATGATCGGCGCGTCGTCTCGCGGTGAGACGACCGAGCGAGCAGGCAGGGCGGAGAGTCTCGTTGCTAGCGGCGACGCGGTATCCGGACCGGAGGCGGCAATGCGCGGCTGCTTGATCTGCTAGAGAGCGAGGCGAGTGTGAGTGGTGGCGCCTGAAGCCGCAGTGGCATTCAGAGCGGGCACATGGGGGGTGTGAAGAAGCGCGCGGGGAGCGGGATCACATGGGTCCAGCTCTGCCCAGCGAGCTCAGCTCAGCGTGGTGATTAGCACTGTGATCACGACTGGTTTGGTTGACGGCCGGCGCGTCACGTAGCGCGCGCGGGGCGCCTCAACGTGGGCGGGGTTGGCAGCATCGTACTACAGGATTATGCTCAGTTTGGCTGGCGCCTTGTTCGCTTTTGGTTCATAGGATGGCTTTTTGCTCGCAGTTTGTATTTGCATGGGGATTTGAATGGGACTAGCAGCCTTTGTATTCGTGCTCGCAACTCGTTCTGTGTGGACTTTGGACGGGAAAGGAACTACTACTACTCGTAGGAGTACTCGGCACATGCAATCGCACTTGGGTCATCTTTGGATTCTGGCTCTTGTTTACGCATCCCCATGGAGATTAACGCCGAGTTCGATTTCGAATGGTTCCCTCCCGCCCTCGGTGATCGGCGCGCATCGGTTTGTGTTTGCAACGGCCCGCCGCCGACAGAGGCTCCATGGGATTCAGCAGTCACAACTCACAACCCGCTCTCGAGGTTCGTGGCACGGCGACGCGGCGGGCGGGCAGGACATGAGCCTCGTGAATCGTTCAAGTGCGTACATACTCCTCCGTGTTCACGCGGGCGCGCGTCCTTGACGTTCCTGCATGAACCATGTGAAGTACAGTCATCCACAAGTGTTAGGCGTAGCTCTCCTCTGAGTCACTGCAGACAGTGTATTTGCTTTCCAGTTTCCACCAATCATAGCACAAGAGTGATCAACGGATCCAACACAACGGCATCTCTATTCTTTCCCATCCTTTCGTTAATTTTTTAATCCCCTGGCAGGATCCTTATTTTTACTGCAAAACTGATTGAAAAGCAGCAGCTGATCAAGAATCTCGAGTAAGACTAACCGGGGCCCACCTACATTATGTTGGACATTTCTGTACCTGCAATTGCAACTTTGCTATAGGTCAGGTCCGACCAGGCTACAGAGACGACCAGCTTAGGTCTACGACCAAGTAAGCATGCCTGCATGGGTGATTAAGGTCAGAAACTCAGGATCAGATCCAGCCTAACGTGCCCGTCAGGCTTACAATAATGCGAGGGCCGCTAATTTAACCCGGCAATGTGATATGCTCCGTACGAGCGGTGGTTTGCGTTGTTCGAGGCACGTTCAAACTTTTGAATGACACCAACCGTTCTCTGTCACGCGCAGGCAGCATGTTGATGCACACAAACAAAGGTGTCAGTAATTTAACCAGAAAAACGCTGACAGTGACGCGTCACTGTCCCTGTCGTTTTATGTTTACAGTATTTTGTAAAAGAAGGATTTTCAAGCTACGTAGAAATGTTATTCATGAAGTAAAATATGAATATTAGGTGCTTCCTCCATGTTTTTTTATTCCTTCTTGACGTTCCTTAGTTTAAATTTGAGGTAACTGCTGGCACGATCGGAAGGAGCACATCCTAACAGTATACCTTAGCGTTGTTGATCCGTGTAGTGCTAAATTAGTTCTCGTTCTCAGCTTCTTCCTCCGTGTACCTCGCGTGGAGCGAGGCCGATAGATTATTCCATTTGAATGTTGCAAAAAAAAAAAATCAATTTGAGTTTTAGTACTACTCCTATGTTTCAACTTTTCGTGGAACTCGTGACATGGAACAATAATCGAGAGTATCAACGCGACATGCTGTGCATTCTCTTGGACAGCTGTACGGTATTTATGCTGCACAGTGGCACCGTCAACTTTTGCCGGGCCTCTCGCTACATTTTCGGCCCATTTATTAGCTCGCGATGACGAGATGGATGGAGAAGACCCAGTACTACAGTGATACGTCATTCTATTACAGTAAATCCTAGAGTGATGCATAGATGAGATGGGTAGTAATGCGATGAGCAGGCAATCGTGATGCATGGATGGATACGGCGGGGGGTGGTCCGGTACGTGGATCTCCAGTTCCCTGCTCCAGGTCGATCCACGCACAGTACGTATAGCATTGCCACTGCAATGAATCCTAGAGTGCCGTGCAGGTGCCTGGCTGGGACCAAAGGGATGAGTGAGTAGTGACCCGGCAGGCTGGGGGGCCACACGGTGCCAATACTCGACCACGCAGAACGCGATCGATGAAGAGAGTGACGGTGGCATGTGCGAGATCCCAACAGAATACTACCCTCTTTAAATGATCGACGTCAATGGGTAGTAAAAGGAAAGACGCGTTCGATCTTTCAGCACACAGCTCACGGGCAACTCATCTTTCGCCGGCCGCCAGCTTTGGGCTGTGGCTTCTGCTGCTGTTTCACATTCGCCGCATGCAGATGCAGTGCCGCCATCACTTTTTACGAAGAACTCGGTCGGCCCGCAGACAGCCGCAGCTCCCTTTATTACGGGCTTTTTCCACCGACTTCATTTCCACCACGGACGGGTTCACTTTCCTCTGCTCGGCATCTAGCAGTAGTACTTATCAGCCATGGCGCCCTGTACACTCAGCTTTTCAGTGCCCTCACGGACCACGGTGACGGTACAGTCTCTTCTCGTCGGAGGAGGAATGGAAAGGAGGAGGATCACAGCTCCGAGTTGAGAGACCCACCGAATCGGCAGCTGATCTTTACGACAGGACAGATACGCCCGCCGCCCGCGCGTAGGTACACGTACGCATTCATTCCGGCGTAACGTGCGCCCATATGCGAATGTTACATCAACAGTTGGCATCATACTAGTATAGCACTGGTAGTACGAGAGCTGCTCAACACGAACCCATCTCGCGGCCTCGTGGCCGAGTCACACACACTGTCAGTCAGACGTCCCCTGTCCGTAAGCATACTAAACGTATGGACTGGTATTCCGGTGTACTGTACTGAGTAAGAAAACGCAGAACAAGTCATCGTGCATGAACGTTGGAGGAGAAGAAACGAAACCCGTCGGCATTCACCACCCGTCGCAAGTGTGTGTATGGCCGGTCGTTTCGCCGACGCGTGCAGGCTGGTAACATGATGCGGCGGAATCGAGCACACCCACTCCCAGCTGCGCTGCTCTCCTCTCGGTTGCCGCCGACAGCCGTCACCGCTCACATGCACGCGTTGCAAGTACTAGTACTTCTGCACACCAAACCTGTCATCGACCAATCTTCCAGAATCTTTCTCTTCGTGCCTGCACCGTAATCTTGCCTCGTCGTCTGTGAGTCCTAGATTAAACGGCAGAGACGCCCCGTACAGCGAGCGATTAGTTAACGCCCAACCAGTTTCGTCGGCCGGCCGGGCAATGGTAATAAGATGGATTCTTCTTCAGTCACAAGCAATGGTTCCCGCCAGATCAATGATCGACAAAGAAGCAGCTGTAGGATAGGACGACACCGACGCCATTGCCGGCAGCGCGGCGCGCATGCATGCAGCACCTTCGTGCGTGGTGCCAGCTGTCGAGTGCCTTGGCTGCCGAAGCTTCTGCTGGTGCTCCGCACTCGTCACAACAGAGACATATATAAAGATCGATGCGTTGCCTTTCCCTTGCCTGCGAATGATGATCGGTCTGCGAAAGAGAACCGCGTTCATCATGTCGATGGCCGTTCGCCTGCATCGAAATATCAGAATCACACCACAGCATGCATACGGATACGCTGACAGAATTGCGCGTCTCCCGCAAGGCACGCACCAGCCTTATCTGAAGATTCAGTTTTCCTTCCAGCGAGCCAAGACCGAAACGATAGTACGACGACGTTATACCGCTTTCTTTCGCAAATGGAGACTGTGCAGCGGTAATCAGAAGGTTCTGAATGCATCATTTCCCCTGCTTCTCAAAGATTTCCGATCCCCGCTTCTTCTCCGGTCGCAGCTCGCGATTCGTTCCTACTCCTGCTGCAGCGGCAACGACACACCGTAATGTTAATTTGTTTGTCAAAGAGGACAGAGTTAAGCAAGAAGCACAATCTTTTGTTCAGTGAAGACGTAAACATCTGGAGGAGAACGTATCCAATTTGTGGCGGATACACACGCGCACACTCATCTCGCTGAAAAGGGGTGTCTAGAACTAACCAAGTAGGCAATCCTAGAACGTGTCCAGATGTGCCCTTGTACAATCCTAGAAGCAGCAAGTAGGCAAGTACTAGAACGTCTAGAACAAACCAACTGACAAGAAAGAATGCTAGCGGCCGTGTATGAGACGGAGAGAATGAAGCCATCGCCGTCGCACGGATGCAGTTGGCTGTGCAGAGCCCACGTCGGCTCACCATCCTGAGGCTCTCGGCCCACGGAAGGTTTGGCGCCATCCACACAGACTCGAGTGGCCAGGCCAGTCTTTGCTTCCTCTGCTCTGCTTCGAGCCCCCTTGTTATGCAGCGCGCGCTTTGCCGGCCATGCTCGGCTTCAGAGGACTAGGCCACGATGCGGCAGCCGACGAAGCCGGGTGCGCCGCAACTGCCGTCGCCGGGTAAAGGCGTTCACCGTAAGCTCGGCACCGGCGTCGTCAGGCTGCTGCAGGGGCCGGCGGTGGTGGCGCTGGCCGCGGCGCTCGCGGTGTCGACTCCGGCGCCGGCTCCGGGGTCCGAGCCGCTGTGCAACCTCCCGCCGGAGCTGTCCGGCGAGCAGGACGGGCTGCAGGGGGAGAAGAACAAGATCCGGCACCCCAAGTCGGACCAGGCGGCGCGGTGCACGTCCAAGTGCGTCAGCACCTGCGTCCTCGGCGGCTACGGCGCGCCAGGCGTCGGCGGCCCCTTCAACGTCAGGAGGTAGTATCTGTCCTCCCACCGTGCAACTTCTCTGCAATTAGTTGATCTCTGAATGTTTTGCCATGGATGGATGCGTTTCAGGCCCCTGGTCGTGTTCAAGGACACTTTCCGCAGCCGGCAGTACTGGTATGATCCATGAAATTCTTCCGATCAGGAATTCATGAACTCAGACAGAGCATTCACCTTCATGCGTGTGCAATTCTTCATGCATCAATGCACGTGCTGTTTCATTTGCAGCTTGGTGGAGTGCTCGGACGTCTGCAATCTGATCAAGGACGGCGAAGACAACCAGTGAGATTAACACAGCACAAGACATGGTAGCAGTGCATGATGTGCTCTGGGTTCGGCCGGCGAAGCGGCGATGGCGGCTCGGGACGGCCAGTTCATCGGCAAGAGAGGCGAACCCCAGCCAATAGCAACCTGCATTTCGATAGCATGCGTGCCCTTACATCATCAACTAGTGTACAGCAGAGATTTCGTTCCTTTAGGCGGAGGAATCAGCATCTGTAATAGAATCGCAAAAAACCTGTTAGTCCTGTACACTTGATCTCTGTGGTCTTACTGTCAACTAGAAGATGCCGTGATCTTACTGTCATTTCATGCTTTTGCCCCGTAAATTAAGCCTCTACTTATACTATCTTCTTTGTTCTGGGTGACAGAGGATTGGAGAATTTGTACGAACTAGAAAGATGGCGCGTCGATGCGGCGCCTAATAACCCGTCTTAGAGAAATAATAGTGGTATGTTGTAGATTGAACTATATAAGATAATATAAGTCGATTGTGAGTGTTCTAAGATTGAACTAAATCCAGATGATGGATCATAAAAGTGGTACAACTCACCAAGAATGGATGATCTTGTTATGACGTGGTGTTGTTGTTGTAGGGATTCTTAGGTACAAGCTTAATGTTTATTTTTCTTGTACAACAACAATTTATATACAAACAACATTTTCTACTAATAATATTATGGGAGTTTCACAATACTGTTCATTACAGTGGCATATTCCCCAATTAGTTTACTGGTCTGATAAGAGCAGTGCTCCTGCTCATTGTTCGAAAAAAAAAAGTTTACTGGTCTGATATAGGATGGTTGAACTATCAGTTTCCTTGCGCCTCTGACTTGGATAATTGAAGTTAAAACTCACTTTATAGTTGATCACACACTGGGCTGCTCGAAAATAAATACACTGAATGAGTGAGTCTTCTGATTTATCTGAGAAGTCAAATATTCAGGATTATCAATTAGAGGATTCAAAATCTGACAAGTTCTGATTTGGGAGGAGGAACTGCACAGACAGGAAAGCTCAATCAGATTTATCTCAGAAGACCGTATTTCCACAGGTTTCATATGTTGATAAGAGGGCACAAATATATTGAATATGACACCCAGATCTAATGAAAACAAATATGAAATGACAACATATTATTAAGAAACTTAACAGCATGAGTTGCTTCATGAATGCTTATCTATTGCATTGGCATTCTCCCATATGCGTCAAGCAACCTATGCATTCAGCCGTTTAGAAGGTAGAGAGAAACTGATATAATATATGTACACCTCAAAAAGGAAAATGGATGGCAAGGAATATAAATGATAATAATAATATTTGTTTTCAAAACAACTCTTGAGTTTCCTGATTCGAGAATAAAGAGATCTATTTTTGACAATGAAGTGGAATTATAGTGACTAAGAGGTTGAGCAAACCATATGCACCTGACTAAAATCTAGAAGCTTTTCTTCTTAGATTTATATCATAAGCTTTTAGTTTTATATGAATATGCTCATTTTTATGAGGACTGTTGACGACAGGATTATATTATAGCATTGATGATGAGAAGGTAACTCAAATGAGGACGTATTGTGGTAATTGCAAGGCTTCAAGTTTGTGTCTTAAAATCTAACAAATTACATATGTTATATTGTACAGAGATTAGTGACTGTATGTATGATTTTACATGAAGATAACTACCATTGGGAAATCATAGTGTGTCGTGAATCATTTATCTCTTTGGAGTTATCAAATCTGATACAAAAGAAAATAGAAGCCAGGAACTACAATTGTTATCTGAACTCAGTGTACAGAATTTTGTTTATTACAGTAAGGCTGAACACAAAGCAGTAGAATTGGATACTAACATCAATGTTTATATGACAAATATTGGCAAATGAATAATGATACGTGAGCAGACCCTTACAGGCAGCATCAGTTCTTGACTATATATACATGTAAAAGAAGGCTGAGTGCTCATAGGCAACTGAATCAATATATAATGAGTATTGGCAAATCAGGTCCACGAATAAAATAGGTAGTTGATAGAAGTGATTCCAAGGAAATCGAATTTACACTCAAAGTAGCCATTACTAATTGAGTACTCTACTTCTCAGCAAGTCTTCAACGAAAAACCTTTTAAAAAAGGAATAAAATAATTTGAGGTTCTTAGGGGAAAGAAAACTGAGGAATCCATCTGGTCGAGACAAAAGGTGGCTATATGGTACATACATCATTTTGTTTAGACATTCAAATTGAATCCCTGTAAGAGCAACATAATATATTTACTGAATGAAAAACCTGGTTCATTCAAATCGATTAAGCTACTAAATCATAGGGCTTTTAAGAAGCCCATCCAATGGAGAAAACTGTGATTGGTATACTTGGTAAAATTGTGAAGAAATTCAATTTCTTTGCACTGAGCAGTTTGGTAGGAAACTACTGAGCAATCAACAATTGTGATATAGCTGCAGCGATGCAAATCCTATAGAAACGAAATTTCGAGTACAATCAGCTAAAGGAGTTGATTAAAATGCATGTGGAAAAGGAAGCATAAATGTCTACACATTTGTTGACAACAGAAAGATACTTAAGGGAAACTAAAAAAGGTTTGAAGTGTAGATTTTATTAGGCCTTTTCAAAACTATAGATTGATAATACCATCAATATCCTTCAACATGAAAATAATTTGCTCATAACAATGAGAGCCGCATCATGTCTTAGAAGTCAGACAAGTCCTTGGATGAATGGTGCAGACCTGAAGGGCACTACCATGAAAATGAGAGGGCTAGGCCTTTATGCGATTGATGCAAATAGCAAACTGCACTGCATCTCTCTCTAGGGACAGGTGGTACAGGCTACAAGGACAGAGGGAAGGGGAGATTTCTAGAGAGTACTGACCTGTCCAAGGATTCGTCCCCTGTTCCATTGGCCACTTGAGGAGATGGGTGGCGGAGGAATTGGCAGCTCCAGAAGGAGGTTGCAGGGCTGGCGCGCAGGCTTCGTCCTCATGCTCCAGTGCTGGACGCCGCGCTCACAAATCCTCGCGTTCATGGGTGGGAAAGAGGCAAAGAGCAGGAAGGGGTGCCGGAGGTGCAGTGTGAGGCATGAGAAAGAGAGCAAACAAAGCAGAGGGCACCGGAGACTTCGCGACGTCAGCGTTAGTTAAACTCCTCCTTGCAAAGTAAATCGGACGGCTAAGATTAACCCATCATTTGATCCGAAGGCTGATGCACTAATTAATGACGTGGCATGACATCACGCCAAGAAACCTTCACGGTTTAGAATATAAAAGATTGTTTTTGAAAAATTCAGTTTGATCAAATAGTGTTCACAAAGTTACCATCGCTCTCATGTCGTTTGAATCCCATTACTATTTGGGCATAACTAAAAGCCCATTTTAGATCTTGAATTATTGATACAACACTGCTCCAGCATTGCTCCTCTTAACATTGTGTTGTCTTTTCTTTTTTTTGCTCTTTTTTACTTCTTCTGCTTCAGAACCGACCTTGCAATCAGAATTGTCACGATTGATGTGGAGAACCCCATTAGACGCTTGAGAAGTTAGATTCAATCCCCATCTTTGGAGTTCTCGACGCGGGAAGCTCAAAGACCACGCCGCCGAGGCAGGGCGTGCGAGCGTATTAATCGCGGTCACCGTAAGTTCCAAAAAAAAAAAATCGCGGTCACCGTCGTCAGTCACCGATCGATCATGAATCTAGCCCATACTATCTGGGCCTATCTCAGGCAAATGTCCATTTTCAGTTGGGCCTAAACTCGAGCCCATTTTAGGCAATGCTGGTTCTGCACGAATCGTACAGCCTCGTCGACCGGCCGCTTCCGCCTCCGTAGCCGTCCCGTTCTCCAGCTGCCACGGCAAGAGAGAAGCCCTTTCCATGGCGGCGGCGGCGGCGGCGGCGGTAGCGGGAGGGGAGGGAGGAGGCGACGGGAGTGGCTCCGTCATGCGGATATTCGTGGGAGGGCTTGCGCAGGGTGTGAGCGCGGCGGACCTGGAGGCCGTGTTCGTCTCCGTCGGCCGCGTCGCCGGCATCGAGTTCGTGCGCACCAACGGCCGGAGCTTCGCCTACGTCGATTTCCACTGCCCATCTGACAAGGCCCTCGCCAAGCTCTTCTCGACGGTGAGCCCCTCGCACCTTTCTACTCCAGTACACCGATTTAGTGCTGTTAGGTTCTGTGGCTTCTGTCTGTTCATCCTAGTACATTGGCAGTGGAAAATTAACGAGCTTTATTTTCTTAGTTAATTTATGGTAATTTGGGAAAGAGCAATTAATCATGGATCACTTTGCTTCTCTGTAGTTGTTTGTTGTTGCACTTGCTCTGAGACTGTGAGCTGATGATGGTTTTGCTGTAGTACAATGGGTGTAAATGGAAAGGAGGGAAGCTTAGGTTGGAGAAGGCCAAAGAGCACTATCTTACGCGCCTAAAGCGAGAATGGGAGCAGGAAGCAGCGGCTGCTGCCGCGGCGGTGCAGGAAGCAGCGGTGAAAGATAACGTGGAGAAGCAAGAGAAACCAAAGCTTGACAAGGCTGCTCTTGAGGGTACGAAGATTAACATCTACTTCCCGAAACTAAGGAAGGTGAGTATTTCTGTAGTCTTTGGACAATATGCGTATCTATCTTAACACATTTGCTTAGAACATATGAAGCTTCATGTACAATGCAGTTCTATAATTACTAGTACTCAAGATAGGTCCAGTATTAGATAATCAGCCTGTGCACAACTCGTTGATGTTATGAGCAGTTAGATCTTGACATATTAATTTTTTCTAAGCTTTCTATGTTAGATTTGATTGCATGAAGGGGGATTTCTGGGAGGATTAGTTCAATAGTTCCTAAGGGCCAGCCAGCCGTGTCTTTTATCTAAGAGTATCTGGTTCTAAGGGAGATGCGAAGTCGCTGGCTCGAAAGAAAAAAAAAGTCTCTTCTAATACATAAAGGCAGAGTCCTGCCAGTCTTTTTTTTAAAAAAAATAAAAATAAAACACATTAAGTGGCTTAGTGGCAGATATCATATTGGTACATTTTAATGTTTATCGCCTTATGTTATGTGAACTGTTTCTGTAATAACGCAGTTACCTGTTTAGTATGTTTCTATCTAGGTTTTCCCAGCTTTTAAACATGGGCATGGGCATTGCTTAAAGGGGAGAAGGATCACGGACTTTATGTAGATATAAACATCTTATTGAAATCTTTGGACCATGCTGTAAACAAAAATGGCCAAAGAGAACAAAAGATATAAAAAGAGGTTATGCAATGTAGACATGCATTTCATACTCGGTATGCCTATAGCTTTTTAGACTTGCATTTTCCTTAATGGACAATCTTTTTTACAGGTGAAACCTTTGCCTTTCAAGGGGTCAGGAAAGCACAAATACAGTTTTCGAAATATTGAGGTCCCTTCTTATCCGATCCATTTCTGTGACTGTGAGGAGCACTGTGGACCTCCAGAGGCAGCTAATGATGAATATGCTGCTGTTCTTAATGCTGTGTCATACGAGAAGGAGCGCAACATTATGAATTCTGTGATGAGCAAGCTTTTCGAAAAGGAGAATGAACATTTGGATTCATCAGAAATGCAGGAATGTGATGTTCATATTAACACTATGGAACCCTCCGAACCATTGAATAGCATGCAAATGGAACAAGCAGAAGAAGCTCCTGATGAAGATTTGGAGGACATGCAAATGGAAGAAACAGAAGAGCCTTCTGATGAAGATTTGGATGATGACCTTGTGATTAATATAGCTCCGCGCAAGTCCAATAAATCAATTGCCCAAGTAAAAAGGGAAGAATTGGAAGCGAGCAAGGTACACGATGCTTTCTAGTACTTACACAAGAGGATGTGATAATTAGATTGTTGTGCAGTTATGTGTATTAACATGTTCGGCACAATTTTGTTTATTTACAGGATTCGCGGTCAAGAAAGCGCCCAAGATTTGAAGAGACTTCCCAGCCAAAGAAGAGACAGAGATTTGAGGGTTCATCTGAATTTAGAAAAGGGAAACAGGAACCTACTTCAGTGATTCCAGGTGCGAGAAACACAGGTAGATCTTTGCCTGCTATACGGGAAGCCAGCCAAAACCAACCAAAATCTCCAGGTTTGGCATGGAAAGGAACATCTAAGTTCTCATCAGAAATCCCCAGAGACAAAACCCCCGCAGACCCTCAAAATGTTGAGGCCTTAACAAGTTCTACCAAAAGTGAAAGTGAACGAAATATGGTCTCTACTCAACCTAAAAAAGGTTCCGTTTGGATTCAGAAAGCCTCGTGGAGAGATCTTGTTGGGGGCATGGGGAGCACACCTTTCAGCATATCACAAGTGTTGCCGAACTCCAATCCAGTATCTACTAATGTTAATGAAAGTGGAAAATCTGAAAAAATCTTGGAAGCCACAACTCAGCCCTTGTCTGAGCAGATGTTGCCAAGTTCCATGGGAGTTCCTTCTATCGGCGCTACAGATGTGGCAAGAGGCCATGCTCCTGGGGAGTCAAAGGAGAATAATAAGGTGCAAAAGGTGCGGGTAGTCCCAAAAATTACTATCGGTGAAGTTTGCCCTTTCATGAGAAACACAGAGTCGCAAAAGCAGTGGTCAAAGGCGAAGAAGGTTCTTTCTGGGTTCAACAAGAAGAGCAAGGAGCACAATGGATCTGATACTGCGAAAGGAAAGCCATCGAAAAGGCGATAACTGTAAATGGTTTGGGCGGTAACTAGTTGAACTCTTGGCATAATGATGGCAGCTGCTCTGAGCACAAATATTATTTCAGAGTTTGTTTTTAGGTCCTCATTTCTTTTGATGACTCTGAAATACCGATGATGGTTGTAAGAGCAATCAGGATTTTTGTTTCTGTGATGTCAAAACTTCCCTAGAGCACAATTGATAACGTCTCCAATATGGTCGATATTATCAATGCCAACATCTTTTAACGATTGTTTAGCTGACTTTATGCCATATTATTTTTGTGTAATACCATTGTTTAGCTGCGGCACTGCGACTGTTCCACAGACCTTGTTTCCGTTTGATGCCTGTAAACCACCTAAAAACTCGCGGAATCATGCGGGCAACCATTGAAATTACTCTCTCTCTCTCTCTCTCTCTCTCTCTCTCTCTCTCTCTCTCTCAACCACAGGCTAAAAGAAACTAGTGAAATGCAGTAGGCATCTTCGCCCTCTCATGAACTTGTGGTAAGAACTTGTTTTGCTCTATCTTCGCCAAATAAAATCATTTAGCAATTTTGTGCCTGAATTTCATCCTTCGATCAGGAAGATGGCCACAGACAGGTCGGGTTCCCGCAGGCTCTTGCCTGGCCGTCAGAGCTCCCATGAGGTCCGTTTCCCATCCCTGTTCTCGAGTAAAGGTTCACTGCAAATAACGGAATCAATAATCATTTCGCATTTTGGTGACGCTCCTGTTGCTCGTATCATCATGAATTATTTATGTTGCTACGTCTTGTTATGGATCTCGATAATGATTTTTATTCGCATTATGAGATTTTTCATCCCTGATTTTTAATTTTAGGGCTGTCCTTCGAATCATCTTCTTTATGTTTTGTCCTTTTACAGATGGAGATCATCCACGGGAAGGGCCAGAAGTCTACCAATCAAGTGAGTAACTGATCGCAGTCATTACTTTTATTTACTGGTGCCATTTAGTGCGCTCAAAATGGATTCCCAATCGTAGCATTCCAGAATTTTCGCTTATATATTTCCATACTTATTCACCGGATTTATGTCCATCGATTTTTCTATAGAACAGGCTTCTCCATCGGCAGATGAAGCAGATGAGCTCGAGGACGAGACGATTATTACGCCGGAATCAATGCCAGACAAAAGCGGTGGACGTTTGCAAAGAAATTTGGGCTCTGCGAGTTGGGACTTTTACGGTAGCGTGAAGATCGTGTTGCTCAAATCCAAGCTCAATGCGCTAATACCATGTGGTTTCTTGGCAATCCTGATTAATTATATCACCCAAGATAATGTAATTTTCATCGTACAATTCAACTATTTTCTTACATGCGTGAGGTCTTGCGTTGATGCTGTTGCTTGTTTTTTTACTGAAGGGCTGGGTGTTTCCTCTGAGCTTATTGGGTATCATTCCATTGGCCGAGCGATTGGGTTTCGCTACCGAGTAATTAATTATTACACTTTCTCTTCATGTTTGGTATCCTCATTTTTTTGTGATCTTCCAATTCAAATATATTTGACTCTCTGCTTCTCACTGCAGGCAGTTAGCACTTTTCACTGGCCCAACAGGTGTCCCTCAGTTGCTCCTCTTTTGAAGCATTCTGAACTGAATTGCATTTGCACGCAGCTGGACTTTGCCTGAACTACTACACATTTCATGTGCAGTTGGCGGGCTTCTGAATGCTACATTTGGCAATGCCACCGAGTTGATCATATCAATCCATGCGTTGCGGAGCGGAAAGCTACGTGTCGTTCAACAAACTCTGCTTGGATCAATCATGTCAAACGTTCTCCTGGTTCTTGGTTGTGCGTTCTTCGCTGGGGGGCTCACTTGTGGCAAAACTGAGCAGACTTTCAGCAAGGTGATGATCCTTAACTGTTTGCATGTCTGTATGATACAGATAGGGTGCTTAATCATGTGTTGTCCACAGGAAGATGCAGTTCTGAACTCGGGGCTGCTCTTGATGGCACTGATGGGGTTGCTGTCTCCTGCTATGCTGCATCATACCAATAAGGAGGTCGAGTTGGACAAGTCGGCCCTCGGATTATCAAGGTTCAGCAGCTGTGTAATGCTTGTTGCTTATGCTTCTTTCATTTACTATGAGCTGTCGAACAGTCGCCATAGCGATGAAGCTAATGAGGCAAGCATATTGACTTAAGTTTTCTCACTATATCGGTTCTTTATTTATTCGCATGTTTCTGAGGTACTTCTCTGCATGTTCTTTTTTGAGGAAATTACTTCTCTGTATGTTTCCTAGGGAGGAGGCAGGAATCAAGCGTATAACAAGGATGAGGACGGTTTTCCTGACATTTCCAAATGGGAAGCCATTGCTTGGCTTACCATTTTCACTGTTTGGATCTCAGTATTCTCTGACTACTTAGTCGGCGCGATTGAGGTATTATCTCTCAATATTCCAATGATGAAATTTTTGCTCCTAGTTTTGCTGTTTGTCACAATTTATGATAACCCATATATATCTGTTATCACAGAAAATTATTTAACTATTTATGTGGATTAACGTCGCAAATAATTCGCAGGTGGCTTCCAAGGCTTGGAACATACCAATTGCATTCATCAGTGTTGTTTTGCTTCCAATTGTGGGAAATGCTGCTGAACATGCTAGTGCTGTTATGTTTTCAATGAAGGACAAATTAGTAAGAAGAATTTTGAGATAGCTAAGAAAGTTTTATAACTTTTTGCTTACAACATTTTTGTTAACCTCTTGTCTTTTTTGTACGTATAGGACATTTCCCTTGCTGTGGCAATAGGATCATCGACACAGCTATCCATGTTTGTGGTGGGTTGGTTCAACTCCTTGCTCGTTGCTGGAGTTTTTTTTTTCCCCTTACAGATACGTTTCCATATAATTTTGTAGATACCATTTTGCGTAGTGATGGGATGGATGATGGGCCAGCCAATGGACTTGAATTTTCATCTGTTCGAAACTGCAAGCCTCTTGATAACAGTACTAGTTGTGGCATTTTTGTTGCAGGTGCTTAATAACATTAACAGCATTTTGAAAAACCGCTGCTCTATTTTGGCAAAAAAATATTTAAAATTTCATTACTATTTTCAGGAGGGGACTTCGAATTGTTTAAAAGGGTTGATGCTAATTCTGTGCTATCTGATAGTATCTGCCAGTTTTTATGTGTATGCTGATCCAAACATTGACGGTGAGTTTGTCACCTTTCCATACTATTCTTTGTGCAAAATAGAAGCTTTCTAGTGAAACTATTTTTTTTTAAATCTCAGGCTAAAAAGTCATTTCTGAAGCAAGAAACAACAAAGTGGTTATAATTTGAGATTTTTTCCTGCAGGTAAGCCTCCAGGAAACTAGGAGTTCCTTGAAGGTCAATTCTACCATAGGAAACTATTGTGGGTCATATCAAGAGCTGATTGTTTATTTTGACTGGCTTCCTCACATTTTGGCCTTCAAGCACACCTATTTTGTGTATACACAGAAAATCAGACAGTTTAAACCGGAGCCTCCATTTTTGTAGGCAATAGTTTATTCTTCCAATATGGGCAAAATTTCAAGACACAATCATAAAAAAAATTGCTTTGAATTGATGCTGTTGTGATTTACTGTCAGTAAATGCAAAGCATACAGAAAACCATTGAATGGTACCATCATTTTCATGTGGAAGTTTAACATGTACAATGACTAAAACTCATTCCATTACTAGCGGTCAGTCATAAGATACATATACAGGCTAACAACATTGAGGTGCGGGGACTTCCCCCCGTTTCCCCCTCCTGGGGTCCCTTTGGTTTTGCTCTGTTTGCTTCCTTTCTGTTCATGTACAGCTTTAGTTTTGTTCTTTTTATATAAATAAAATGCGCAGCGGGAGCCTCTCCTGCTGTACCAATCACCATGTTCATCGCGGCTATGAACACAGTGACTCCTCCAGATTAACCTGAGGCTTTGCATTTTTTTTTTATCCTCTTGTGAGTTGCACTCCATGTCAGTATCCGATTTTTCGCCATTGGACAATGGACCTGAAGAAGTGTCCGCATCTGGCTCGATATTTTTGTTCCCTGTGGATTCAGACATTTTTTCTTCGGCTGTACTTCTAGTGGATAAGGAGGTTCTAGTTTTCTGTTGTTCTTCTAATATCTTCTGCAAATATCTTGCATGTTCCTCTATGCGCAGCTGTAGTTGCCTTTGCACCTGATGACCAAGAACAGGTTTATCAGACCTTCGTCGAAAAAAAGGACTATCTGACCTAGCAACATAAAGACTGCTGGTGAACGTCAAATTTTCTGAATGCGCAAGGAACGTTGCTAAATTATACTGCGATAATCTAGATAATATTTGCGAAACATGAGAGCACAGATGTTCAGAAATTTTAAAGTTGAAGTTTTCATCAAGGCATGATACATTAACAACTCAAATTATTAATCTGACCCATGCACCCAAAAATACTGATTCCGTACTTACCTCTAATTGTTCATGGAGCTGTTTCTGAACCTCCATTTGCATCCGAAGAGCTTCTGCCACTTGTAAACTCCTAAGAAACGAAAATCAATGATTCTTAATTTCTTTAAAGATACTCATCCACACCGTAATCTATTCATACCAATGAAACATGCAACCGAAATCTAAGCGGGGGAGATGCTTACTTCTTTTTGCTAGAATAATCTCCATGAGTTACTGATTTAGACTTTTTATCTTCTGAAGAGGATTTCTTGTCTTAATGAAGCATGCAACAGAATCAATTACTTCATCAGGAAAAAGATTACAACGTATAGCAGTTACCAGTACTTAAGTTTAGAAGAAAAATATAATATACATTAACTTTATTACCTTCTTTTGTATCCGGAAGATACTTGGCAAATCGATATTTCTGCATATTCCGACCGAACACAAAGGATGAATTCGTCAGACAAGGCGAGTATTAAAAGGAGAAAGTGACTAAGCTCGGAAAGAAATGCCACACAATTACCTGCAAATGGCTCTTTACATGATAGATGGTCAAACCTTCTACGTTCATAAGCTTCAACACACCCTTAGGAGTGGCCTCTACAAGTTTCTTAGAACATTAAGAATGATTACAACTTTATGGTACCGAATTCATATATGATGAACTAGAACGATTACCGTACTTTCAGGGCCTTCAAGCTTATTCACAGCCTCCACAAAACGCTCATGAAGCTCCAGTGTCCATCTAAGTCTTGGCTTGTTACATGATGCAGCTCGAGATGCACTTAACTGAACTTTAATAGGAGATCCAGTGGTCCGCGAGTCCTCTCGATCAGAGTAAGACGGTACTGGACAAGAAGAGTGTTGCGGTGGTCCGTCGTAAATGTCCTAATCGAGAACAAGTTGTACGGAAGGAACTTAGTTAAGAGCTTAAATTTAGGCATGACAACGAGACTCACAAGTGAAAAAAATGCAAACTTTGTAAATGCCAAATGCGATCATCATTGATGAAACTAATGGTCTCAGTAGGCTCACATCTAACCGAGGGCTCTCTTCATTGTCGGTGATGGCGATTCCGAGCTGTTCAGACAGGAACTGAAACTCCATCTGATCATTGAAAGCCATGGCATTTATTTCTCCATGAAGGCTACCTTCTGAAGCATCTCCAGAAGGTTAAGGAAGTCCCCAGGATCATCGTGGTGTTCAGCATCATCATGGCCACCAGTGCTGAGATCACCAAAGAACATTGAGGAAGGGCTGGATGGCTGGCCAGATGATGTCTGCTGCTGCTCACATTTAGGTGGATGAGGCAGGAAAGGCAAATGACGATGCGGAGTACATACTTGTGCAGAATATGGAAGAACTGGATAAGATAGGTTCTGAAAAGTTGGCTTGCGAGATGTGAGAAATCGGGTTTTCAGGGTTAGAATTAGAACTGCATTTCCGAAGTTCAGATGGAAGCATCTTTGGTGACTCGACGAACAGATAATCTCTGTCTTGATATTTGAGGATTCAGGATAGGCATTGAGCAGTTTATGAGCTGAAGGCTGTGGAGCAGTGCATCTGTGAGCCATTCTGTCGGTGCCACCGAATTGCTTCACTGCAACAGCACTCTGTGTGCTCATTGCGCCTTCAGTTTGTTGACGCCTTGACCATTCGCCGCTGAACAGAAGATTTTGACAAGGGCAGCCTGCTCCAGCCTTCACGCAGTGCACGGTAAGTTTCCGAGTAAGAATATGTAGGACCAACTCCTAGTCCAGGACGTGCAATTTTGGACACACAAGTCTAATCCTGCGAAATGGCCTTTTCTTATGACCAAAAGAAGTAATAACTCATATCAACTGAAACTCGTGTACTAACAACAGTAATATGCTGAACTGGACAAAAGGATTTAGACCATTCAAGTATTCAACAGCAACTTTTTTGCAGATGTAACAACAGCCTACTTTTCAATCATTAGAGGAGCTATGTCTGAAGTTTGAACAGGAAAGGATCAAATGGTGCATTGCAAACTTCTATCGAAGCTAGAGCCACATCGAAGGGATGAAAACAAAAGCAAAACACGCATTTTTCTGATGGTTTCGAAGGAGAAAAGCAATCGCTTAAAGCACTAAAAATTCATGAAAAATCCTTGCAATGTTCAAAAACAAAAAAGAGGAAAATGGAGGTAAGCTTTTAATAATAGATAGCACATTATCAAACCAAGACGAAAAATAAAATCAAAGCAGAATTAGCGGAACCAATGAAGAACCCAGAACACAAGTAGGAGCCTAGGACTGAGGCTGTTCTAGGATGAAGAAAGGAAGGCGAAATGATTCATGGAAGTGCTGCTAGAATTCAGATCCAACCCACCTTAATAATCACCTGATAACTCAAGAAGATGAGTGCGGCTGGAATCCAAAGAAATTCAGAACCAAGCAGCTGCCCTTCTAGCTCTCTCCTATCCAGACTCTCTCTCTCTGCAAATGATTGGTGCCCTGCAGCAGCTACTCTATATAACACGGTTAATTGTTTTGACCGCTGGAGTTAACAAGCGCCAGCTGCTTTCATTTGCTTTTGCTATCTTGTCTTTGCTTGCTTCTGATATTGGGCATACAGCAAGACGTTCCAAAACAACAAGGCTTCCCCAACCATTCGAGCTTTCCGCCGATACAAGTTATAGAAATTTTCTCGTGCCTTTTCTGTCACATGCTTATATATATTTCTTCCATGTTAATGACTCACTGAATAGGAGAGTTAAACTTGTATTGTGGAACTGGTGTAATCAGCAAGAAATAACTAAAAAAACTCTTGGCTGATACAGTGCACATGTGCACACGACCATTAATTAGCAGAGAGAATTAGGGCGAAAGTAAACGAAGCCGTTTCTTGCTCGACCAGTTGACCAACCAAATTGAAGCCGTGTACTAACAGGCGAGGACTGCACATTATTGAACTGGTCTAGGTCATGCGTGCGCACGGCGTAAGCACGGGTTAACTAGCTAAGTGGGGTAATAATTACTACTAAATAAACAAGTACTGAATCTTGGCAGCCTCTGATGCTGTGAAAGGACAGCGGCCACTAGCAAGATGCCAAGATGTGACCCTCGGAGTCTCTACAATTTTTTGAACAGGGATTGTTGCTTAGTTAAATCGTTAAGTTTGGATCTAATGGCTTGACAGTGGATTCGGATCTTAGCACGTCATCAGAACCCAGCCAGTGGCGTGTCGTCATGCCGGATAGAGAATCTCTTGAGCGCTGCAGGACGACACTATTTTGTTTCAACCACGCTAATCTCCCATCCTGATAATTGAAAAACATCAGAATACTGTAGGAAACAAATTGTCGCTTCCAGCTGTCATAGGGAGTAAACTCGCACAGGTGGCCACACTTCGATTGGTTGGTTTTATGGTGGTCCGAGACGATCCAGAAAACGACAAAACTGATAGCATGGCTATGGCTACTATACTCCCTTTGTCCGGATTTTGTAAAGAAAGACCGTATCATCCTGTGTTTTCATAGAACCAAGCTTAACTGGCAAATAATTTGGACTGAGAAATGTATAGTTCTATGATTAAGGGTTTCTCTGATTTGGTTAAGCTGGGGTTCTCTGGCTTCTTATGTGTACGAAAATCATCGCCAAGTTCAATTAGCAGAAAAAATATGTATCATAATTTTCGTGAAATTGTGATGATACCTGACAATTTATGAAAGTTCATTTACTACGAAAATGTGTTGAGGCGTAGATATTTGATGTCTAGAGCATGAGTAACGACAAAAAAGAATATCTGCATCAACTCATATCATAACGCTATTGGACCTGATTGAACTAGTGCTGGTCGTAGTAGAATCACCAGACCGTCGTCATCACTCGCAAACCCCCACTTTTGACAAAAAACCATGTAAAAAAGCGGCTAATTTGGCCACTGATGGTGATGGCAGGGTCGAGATTAGATTAGTATGGAGGATGAGACAAGCAACCGATGAGCTTACCTTGCCTGTCAGAATTCGACCGTCGTCATCACTCGCAAACCCCCACTTTTGACAAAAAACCATGTAAAAAAGCGGCTAATTTGGCCACTGATGGTGATGGCAGGGTCGAGATTAGATTAGTATGGAGGATGAGACAAGCAACCGATGAGCTTACCTTGCCTGTCAGAATTCTCCTCTTGCTAGATAAGATCTGCAATTTGGAGACTAAGAGCTTGCATGTGGAAAGTAAACACTGGATCTGTCCATATTTTTCCAAGATACAGGTGTCAGCCTCTCATGAGATGCCAATTCATGCACACATGCTCATGCAGTCAAAGTAGGAAATGCACTTCCTGGCCCTCCTGGGTCCTGACCAATGCCAGCACATCAAAAGGGTATTGGATAATCCAAACTAGGTGGGCCGGCGCGCTCCGCCGCACCCGGATGAGAATGACATTTGTAAACGCTGAGTCCAAGGGACAAGCTCTCTCCTGATAGAACCAAAGAGACATCATAGACGGTCCAGAGGACACCAAAACTTTAGTCGGGCACGGGTCAAAGGGCTCGCGGCCTCTTAGGAAATATAAAATGGACCACCGAGACAACATATTCGAGTTAGGCCCGTAGAAAAGAGCCTACATAATCAAAAGGCATGTCGAAATCAGACAAAGCCTACCGAGACAACCCAAAAAAAAAGGGTGATGTGTCGACGCGAGAACCAGCCACATAGGCCAAAATGTTGTGATGAGCCCAACTATCAGCATATAGTAATGTGTCACCCATGCAACTTAGCAAGAGCTGCATAAGTCTATGATTTGAAAGGTTGGAGAATGTGCATGCACATATGTTTAACAGTTTAGTTTGTCTGTATGTGACACAGGATGATGTAGCTCATGAAAGAAGTCGATCGTGAGAGGAGGTTTTTTGGTTGCTTGGATGGGGGACTGCTGGACGCTGAGGGAAGCGATAGCGGTGAAAAGTAGAGTTTGTGGTTGAGATGAATGGAAATGGTTGAGATGAATGGAAATGGTTGAGATGAGTGAGATTCCAGCCAATGGAACGGTGACGTTTTGGATATTGATGGTGTCTAAATCACGATTTTGAATACCAGTAATAATGTAGTGTATTCACACGACCTTATTAAATTAGGAGTAAAATATTACTCCATGAGGTTATTTCATATAAAGCTGCTACTATTTAAATATTTATATCACAGTCAAGGTCATTTATTTTCAACTGGAAATTTATGAAGAGACCTCCAGCCCAAAAGAGAGGGGAAAAAAATACTAGAGGACTGCATACAACCTGGATTTCTGTACCAAAATATGACCGACTGACAGAGTGGTGGAGCTTCAACCAAATTGTAATTTAGCTCCAAGCACTATGAAAAATGGCAATTTTACTGTACAAACAATGGAATTTCTGTGGTTGGGGGAGGGGTTCCATGGCCACCCTGAGGCCATCACTAAGCTCATACAGAGTAAGCTATATCTTGTGAAATTGTGAACAGTCCACTCAGGTACACATGAGTTCATCCATTTTCTGCACATCTAACATAAATTTATTGAAACTGCACCCATGTACTTCAGAAATGTCTGAAACTTAAGAATGCAGTAAACAGAAAGGCAATAATAAATTATTTGTCATCATTACTCAACATAAATAAATTACCTTTTCCAGAAAAAAAAAATACTCTGCATGGGCCAACCGAACATCTCTTAAACTCCTGTCCCAATCCAACGACAGTGACTAATCATGCATACTTTAGAGGTTTTTTACACAACGAAGCATGGTGAGCTTCTTTAATTAAGTTTTTATCATCCGTGAAAGAAAGGTGCATCAAGTGATTCCTTTAAATAGTTATGCCCATCTCAAGTTCTCAACTAGTTCATAACATTAGCACAAACAGCCTCAGCCATCTAACATTCGATGACTGTAGAAGTTTACACAAAACACGCCCACGTGGTGAAATCACACAGGACCTTGAGTTTGACATGCTTACTCATATAACATAGATGGTCTTTCATAAATGACTAAAGCTGAGAAAGCAGCGCTAGCTAATATTGTTTCCTAGCACTGCTGACTCTTGCTGGTCTTCGCTATCTACCTTTGAGCTCTTCTTCAAACAAGCGCAGTTTTTCCTGAATCGGAGTAAGGAAGGACTTCAAGTCCTTGCAGATCAGTGTTTTATCGTCAGCTGCAAGTCCCTTCTCATCGCTGAACCTTACTTGTACCTGCAGTCCATGGAAAAAGAAAACAATTATTACTCAAAAGAAATTATGTAATACCAGCTAGTAGTACTATATTAGATACAGTTGTACCGATCTAGTATAGAATTGATGTTTTACCTCCAAGTCATCAAGCTCACCAAAGGAGAACTCAGGAATATCTAGATGGCCTTTGAACTTCTTGTTTTCTTCTTTAATTAACCATTCACCTAATAAGCATTAACATGAGATACAGTACTCAGTACTGTAATACAAAGCGGCTATGGATGTCAAGTGAATCAGATGGAATATTGTTAACTTTGCATGATATCATGTTTTACCTCGAAATTTCAGGCTTAATTCATAATTATATCCAACTCTCTTCTTATTACGGACAGTGACCTGAAATGCCTATACAAGCAACAAAGGACATATATCAGAATTCCCAATGTTAAATTGCGAAGATAAAAAAAATACTAAGAAAAATGATTATCAAGCAACACATGCAGATTCTATGCAGTGTCCAAATTAAAGAGTATGATAGAGAAAGGATACACAGCCAAAGCAAACCGAATTAGTAAATTATGCATAAAGAATAATCCAGCAGGAAATGATCGGAGATATTCATAATTTGATTCATAAAATTAGTAGTAAGATGCCAAATCTGATAGATTATTAGGCACGCGAAATAAGTGTATTAAATTTTATTATGGTTAATTTTGTTCTTCATATTCTAAAAGTTCAGCCATTGTTAGTTGCTATCAATAAATTATCAAATGGATTTTTCAATCTTCCATAAAGTGTCTAATAACATTGTTCTTTATGCAGTCGGCAATAAAAGAAGAAAGAAAAAAAAAAGAGGTGGAGGAAGGCTTCAAGCATTAGGTCTCATGTAGCTGTTTGCGTGGCCCCCAGTCCTGGAGCCGACATTGAGATTTACAGGATGAATCAGAATTTCTGATGGCAAGTATAAGGCAAAGTTCTATGTAATCATACTGTGCTGTCACATTTATTTAGTCACAATCTAGCACAGGTCCCAATAGGAAGTTAAGTACAAGATTGTTCAAATCACTGAAATTTTGAAGGGAAGACAGCTAATGCATTATCACCAATCTCCAAGTTTAACTTCAGTGATCCCTAATAGGAAACTGACTGTATGATTGCAATTCTGCGATCAAGGAGGGTTGGCACGCTAGAAGAAATTGACAGGAAGCAGCATATTGTAAAAGAGTTGTGTTTTGATGGAGAAACCTCGGGGCAGAAATTGCTGACATGCTTAAGTGATGAAGGGTACCGTACAGTGACAACTAAGAAAGACCGAGACAATTAATTGAGGGAAATTTCCATGCAGCAGAAAATAATTGACTCAAGGAAT
This sequence comes from Eragrostis nindensis, assembly GCA_012490785.1. NCBI lineage: Eukaryota > Viridiplantae > Streptophyta > Magnoliopsida > Poales > Poaceae > Eragrostis > Eragrostis nindensis. Next base: position 69,085 of record JAAXCT010001402.1, on the reverse strand, counting down.
GGAATGGTTCTATCAAAGATAATACTTACATCTCCTGAGCATTTGGACACTTCATAAATTGATGCTTTCCCTGTGGGGAATTCCAATGAATCTAAGGAACCCAGCAAATCCTATAGTACAGATAAGCCAACAAATATCAGAATAATCTTCACGAGTGGAAACATCATTGTTGTCCACTATAGGCCAATAAATAACAGTACCTTTATCCTACCATTAGCCCATGAGTTGAGGTTCTTTTCCTCCCAGGTTCCAGCCTGCAAATTGCAAACAACACATCAGTAAACCATTACTGATGTACGGTTAATGTACAAGAAACAATTTCAGTACCGTGCCAATGTACAGTTTGCATTTTGTAACATAACTACCCATGCATTTTGCATGTACGGTTAAGTTCCTCCTATCCTAAAGGTGAACAAGCCATAACAAACACTCAATCCAAACGATGCAACAAGTCAAGAACATTTACATGTGTATAGTTATGACTTCAGTGAGATTGATACTGAATTCTCTCTACTATTATGCACATTCCCTTCAAAGAAACATTTAGATTCCCCAAAACAGCAATTTGATATATATTTCAAACTATGAGTAATAACGTGAGGGTGCTCTTCCCAGAGCGAGGATTAAATGAGTGCAAATATGGATTAATTCAAGTTATCAAATCATTCGGAATCAAAATAACTAGTATTCTAGTAGTATTGCCCTTCTAGTTCAAACTGTCAAACCAATGCCCTACTGCTAGTTTGACAAATCCTTTTACAAATCAAGCAACAGATTTGCGGCCATGCAGCTCCTTCGATGGAAATGCTATTTGCAAAGGAACCATGAATACTACAGGTCTACAGCAATCAGTGACCCTAAACTAGTAGTTTGAGCATCCGCATTCTCCAAAAAGTCAAAGCCACACGCGAAGAGCACATAAAAAATTCCTAACGGCAAGCGGCTTACAATACAGATCGTATTAGCAACACGTTCTACCAAGGGAGAACTCATCAGCTTCCTATCAGAATCACGGACGGGTGAGCGCTGCGGAGACACAAGGCATCATAAATTTGCAATCTTTACTGCCAATTCGTCGCAATGCAACTACAAGACTCCTTCACAATCTAGTAAAGTAATACAGAGGTGTGCGCCCGGATGGCAGGGAGCGTAGAGACGATGCGATTAGCTGACCTGATTCCAGACCGAGCCAAGGGGCGGCGGATTCCCATTGCCGTTGGCGGTGGCGGCGACGGGGTCGAGCTTGCGGTGGACGGGCGGCGGCGCGGCATCGCCGGTGTTCTCCCGCACCCAGTACCTGTACGACGACGCCTTCTCCGCCGGGGCCGCGGCCGCCGTTGCCGTCTCCTCCATCTCGCTGCCTCCGACCACCTCCCCCTGCTCCGGCGGACGGACGGGTCGGTCGCTGCCGCAGATCTCCCGGCGAGGCGCGCGCGAACAAGGTGGCGAATGGGAGCCGGACGCGTAGCTGGCACTCCAATTCTGACTCGTCCTCCGCTTTCTCGGGGGCTCGCGTCGCGTCCCCGTTTCCCTTTGGTGCGGTCAGATCAGTGGCGCGCGCGTGTCGTGTGGGTTCCAGATGCTTCCGGAACGTTCCTGGCTGTTACACGCCCGCTCGCTGGTCCTGACAGGACAGCAACAGTGACCGACACTCAGACGTGTTGGACCCACATGTCAATCCCAGGAGTACGTACATGTCCCGTCAATGCAGAGGATGCAATCCCAGGTGATTGGTTTGACTGCGGGGGTCGTGTGGCAGATCTCTCTCTCTCTCTGGCATATTCCTAAAACGGTGATGTTACGATGTCACGGAATTATTTCCTTTCAAACTTGTCAATGTCATTGTTCTTGTACTACTTGCTAGTTTCGTGCTGCGTTGCCTATTCTTTGGCCCCGTTCGGATGCAACTTTAGAGGCCCTCTAAAGTTTTAGAGGGGTCATATCAAAGATGCCGACACGATTTATGTGTACTAAACAAAGTCAAATTACAAAACTAAGTTCAGGACTCCCGTCTATTTCTCGAGACGAACGTAATGAGGGTAATTAAGCAGCGATTAGACGATGGTTACTGTAGCATCACTGTGTCAAAACATTGATTAATTAGGTTCATTAGATTCGTCTCGAAAAATAGAGCTCATCTGCAGAAAGGTTTTGTAATTAAATTTTATTTAGTACTCTTAAATAGTAAGATTTTTTTTACTTTAGAGGGGTATAAAGTTTAGAGGGTTTTTAGAGAGGAACCGAACGCGCCCTTTGTTTTGATAACCCCGTAGACGTAGATGCACAACGAACGTGGTTAAAAGGTGTGCCTTCAATTTGGATAGTTAAATCAACTTGCTGAAGTACCATTGAAATGATAACACAGGCATCAAGTACAGTACGATTAAGCAGCTTCACAGCTTCGAAGCGCACACCAATGAAGAGCTGGGACTTGGGTCTGCTATTTTTGATTTGTTTACTGGAGTATATAAACTCGAGCTCATGTTCTCAAAGACGCAAAATTTTGAAAAGTACTGTACTACTAATAAATAAAGAATACAATATGGTCAAAAAATTTAGGTTACACGCCTAACATCAGCACAGTGAAGGAAAAAAAATGTTACAAAGTTACAACCCTCACATGTCTCCATACTGCGTTCCATGTGTTTTCCTTTGAGCAGCACTTGCTTCACGCTAAGAATCTTCCCGGCAGCAACAAGTAACACTCCACTCGGATGAGATGCGCTGAAGACCAAAAAAGTAACAGATCTCGACATCTTATAGGCCGACCCAATGTGACCGGCCATTGCTGTTATGGATCGGTGACTGACTTGGCGTGGTCACAGCCCACTCGTACCACACCTGAAGCAATTGGGAAGATGAGGATCAACAACAGCAGTTCATGCATCGTGAAATCAGCATACAGGCAAGAAGCCATGATCTAGTACCTTTGTGGGGGCACAGCATCGCCAGAAGTGCACTTCTATAGGAGACCCCAACGGCACATAGATGGGCTTTCTCAGTGGGAAGAAGATCGGAAACCTGTCAACATTTGGTTGTCAAAATACAATAGAGTGCAAGCTTTGATAAATTCATTGTCAGCTTGCAAAAATTAGATTGTGATTTACCAGCTGAACATGTTTGGTGTAGCTGTGCTCGGCTCTATTCCGAGATGAACATCTTTATACAGAACAGAGTCAAAATATCCTGCAAATCCTGCCAAAATTATGCGGACAAAAACTAATAAGAATCCTTATGTTACAATAGAATGCAAGAAATTTGAACTCAAGAATAGTTACGTACCGTGCACAAGGCATGACCCCATATCTGGAGGCATATCAAATTGCAGCTTGGTATACCTTTGATTGCTAGCATTTGGTGTGTAATTTGGATGGTTGAAAGTAAAAACCTAGAGATTCAAGGTGGATACTGGTTAGCCACTTTCATAAAGCAGATATCTCATGAATAGATGACAGTGCCAGAAATGCGATCAGATCAGACAATGACAGCCAATGAAGTACACAACAGAAATTCTAGTCTCACCGGTTGTGGAGGTGAAAGTGGCGCTATGCGGTGTAGTTTGACGACATATGAAGTTTCAAAATGTGCAATATCTTTGTGTGCTTTTATCTGCAGAAATTAAGTCACTTCAAGCTCAAAACAAATATCACAGAGGAACTATAATGGCAGAGATACCCTACATCGTTGTGCAGTTTTGATGCTGCTATGGGTTGGATGAAACTGGTGTATCTGTGAACAGCCACAAGCAAACAATCAAATGATCTGAAATATATTTTGGATACATAGAATGGAGGAATGATGTGTATAAGCAGAAGGGTCCAGTACGAAGAAGGAATCGAAATCCCATCTGGCTTCAAGAATCGCTGGGCACCATCTAGACATTCGGGAGAAAGTTCATTGTCACCAAAGGACCCAAGCAACTCGCTGACCTGATTCAAGTTAGTATATAACAGAGTTACAGATTTAACAGCTCTTGGAAGATTGTTACCATGACCATTTCAATAAAGAAAACAGTAGAAAAGTTACCAGAATATCTGCTTTTTCAGGGGCATTCCAGCAGCGCATGTCACTTGAAATTATAGTAACCACGCTTTCCCACCCTTCCAATTTGACAAGGCTCTGTTCAGTCCACAAAACAAATCAGGTCAAAAAAGCCATGTATCCAAGTGGGCTATGGCAAAGTTCAATAGAACCGCAAGTTAAAAGAATTGCATCCGTGTTTTTGCGGTGACAAGCTTTAGCACCCATCTAATGGAGTGATCAAAGAAATAATGATCCAATTTAACAAATATCCATTAACTCACATGAAGAGTAATAACAGCGTTAGGGTTTTTCTCCACAGCATAAACTTTTAACTTGCGACCAGTTTCCTCAGCAGCCTGCATTGAATATCAACTTACTCAGCCCCAAGGGAAACAGATAGAAATAAGAAGCAACATCTTTAGTATTATTTACAGTAGCATTATTTTAAGCCCCAGTTAATTCATGAACACCCATTGTTTTTGGTACATTACACAAGCTTCAAGAGAAGAAACACTGACCTGTAATGATGCTTTTACTAGAGGTCCTCTGCCTGCCCCAACAACCATCAACACCTTTTCTCATTGAATGTAAATGAAATTAGATGCAAAACATGGGAGAAATAGAAGATGGAATGCAGGAAATAGTTTACTTAAGAAATGTAGGAAACAAAAGGCAGGAGGATATGCGAAAAATGAAAATATCATGTTCTAACACTATTCAGCTCTCATTATTTTGCGCCATTATTAGTCTTATTACTGTAAGTATGGTTTGCAAGCAGCAGAAAGGAGTAAGTTCTAGCCTCCATCTTACCGTCTTAGTTGTGGAGACTGAATCATCTGGGACCCTATCAACCAAGGCCTTGGCGACTGCTCTTCGATACTGTTCAAACAATGTAAAACAAATAATAAACAATAACATCAACGCTGATATTTGATTTCCTAGCAAGCAAAAATGAAAGAAATCCAAATAAAAAAGGATAGCATTTCTATGTTTGTTATCTTTTGCAAAACCAAACCAGGTTCAGATGGTGGCAGTAAATCAGTATTTCCAGGGGGTATTACTGGTACCAATCACCAAAGAATGGGTGATAGTTTGTCAAGCAAAAACGAAAAAGTGAAACTTATAGCCAGTAAGTTCAAATCAAAAGCTAGCTATGTTTCCACAACAAATTAAGAACAAAAATAAAAAAGAAAAATAAAAGGAACTTCTTCGGGCCTTGTACACAATTAACAGGCAGATTGGCATCATATAGGAGAAACACCTGAGTATACTTCACGATGTCTTTCTCAAATGTCTCGTATGTCTGAGCTTCCAAATTATCCATTAGAGGCTGCACCAAAGGAAATTAATGAGAAAGCAAATGGAGCACGATAGTGATGATGAGCGTGGGCATGTGTATTTCTGCAACAAAAATCATGAGAAATAACCTGAATTCATGAATTCCACTCCAAATTTTAGACTATGGTTTAAAAAATATATGAATTGTTAAATATAAGAGCTATGATAAAGAATGTGTTAGCTGACATGACAACTGGAACTCGTAAATTCTGGAATTTCCATTCCAGACCATGAGACCAATGGATTAAACAAAAATGAATTTAGACTTCAAATGTAGAATAAAGAGAGAATTATATGATATAACATATGAGTTATTGTCATATATTGGCCAGGTTGTACCCACGCCATGATGAGGTCGTGGGGTTCGAACCTCAAGCTATAACAATTTCGATTTACTCTTCTTTGAGATTGCAGAGTCCAACTGCCAGCTCAAGTAAATTTTGAGAAAATGGGTACTGAACATGGGCTTGAACCCTGGACATACCCTACGGGCAGGAGGTACCACGGTAGGGACATGATTTGCTCTATTATTGGGCATTCTACTATTTTGACGTTGTACATTCAAACAAACTTTTTTTTATTAGTTTTGACAGATAATACACTTCTTTTGAGGCTCCCTTATAGGACTGATGGGTTCAGTAGCCACAACTTATCACCCACAAAAGAATTGGCATAAAGTTATTTGGATTCAAGAAAAAACATGAATTACCTGGAGAGGGGATTGCAAAAAATCCCTGTAGTTGATCTGGATCAACGACAAAAAAAGGTCAATACCCCAGCAATAACAGTTCAAGGACATGACAGTTGAAACGTTGGGTAGAGTGGATACCTCAAAGCGTTCCTGCTCAGGAAGTGGATCCATCCTCTGATAGAGATACGAAATATAGTTCAGGTATGGGCTCAGCGGGTGTCGAACAACGGTATCTAAAACAACAATTAAGGTCATTAATAAGTCATACTAAAGAACAAAAAGGATATCAACATTTGACAGTGAGCATCAGAAATCCTGGCCTACTCACAGATGGGGCAGAAAAATTATAGAACTGACTGCATATCTGTTATGCTGGAGGATGACAGCTTAAATGTTAACACTGGTAGCTTGGGGATCGTGTGTTTAGCGGGTCTTTAGATTAAGATACATAGGCGGCAAATCAAATTTGATCATGACCAACAAATTAAATTGCCATTTGGTTTGAGGGAAAATTGTGGCACTGCCCAGGAAAATGCAGGCAAGCTAATCGGCCACCCAGAGTTTGGCCGGGACTTTGCTCATGCACTGCTAAGGTGGTAACATGCTATTGGCTGCATTGATTGATTTGGTTCTTTGACTTGCAATCTCCCAAGTACTATTTTTTCCAAATTGTGAGATTAATTCATAATCTGTTCACACAATCATATTCCTTGCAATTAAACCTCCATGTCAAGATTTATTTTGTCTATGTTTTTTTGTAAAATATGACCCACATGCGCCAAAGGGGTCTTGGTTGAGTGGCTAAGACTTCCGAGCGGCACTCCTCAGGTCCCGAGTTCGATTCCCGGTGGGAGCGAATTTCGGGCGGAGGTTAAAAAAATCCCCTCGCCCCTCCCCTGCGCAAAGCATAGGTCAAGATCCGGCCGGAGGTCAGGACTGGGTAACGGTGCGGCCCAACCTGGGGGTTGTGGCAGTGGTCGCCGGCCCATGTCCAGGTCTATTCTCACTCGGTTACGGGTCCCTGTGTAGGCCGGGGGAGGGGGGTTCGGGGGTTTTCTCGACCTGTGTGAGTAGGTTGATCCCTATAGTATAAAGCCCGGGGGGGCGGTCAATACCCCCCGCAGGTCGATGACCCACATGCCACGGCTACCTAAATAATTTTGGCATGAAGTTTGCTATTTAGCTTGGTTGTCACCCGGACATCCAGAATTCAGCCAAATTTTAACAATGCCCTGATTTTGGTCGCAAACAAATTTTGGTTTGTTACACAAAAGAACCAAAACTAAAGGGTTCACAGAGTTGTCTAAATTTTAAAGAACTGAACTTACAAACAATGTGATGTGAACAGTGACAGCATTCTCATTTATATAAATGGCCACTCACTTGTAATTAAGTAACACATAGGTAAAATACCAATGTCTGTACAACTTACCTTCATTGTTGCTTTCATCACCTGAGAGCACCCCATCTGCTACCGGGGTGACATCATGTTTTGATCTTCCAGAGAGAATTACCTACAGGGGAACAAGAAGGCTGTGAGCCACATTACATCAGTAACTGAGAATGGTTTTGTAAAAAGAAAAAGCAAGTTAAAAAAGAGAACCATGTGCATTCAATCACTAACTCAAAAATATGAGGGGAAAACATTGATAGATGTTGGCAACCAGGAATAACAACACACCTGAACTGAATGGTTGAAAAATCCAGTCATGAGCTTCTGATGCCGCTTCGAAAGACAAGGATAGCCACGTGCATTTGTTAGAAAAGCCTGTGAGCCAAAAAAAAATCACTCATCATGAATGATTATGTTTGCATATCCGGAGAGAGGTGAAAACACAACCATGAATGTTTTCATCCCCTGAGATATCTGAAAATATCAGTATAAATTTGTCAAATTAATAAATGGTATCATTACATTTGTCTGAAGAATAGCAACCCTTACAGGCTCCCCAAACCACCGCCCTAATGAGTTCATTGATGGTAGTGTGCTCCTGGTGAGTGAATATGTAATGAAAACCAAAACTACGGCATTATACATCAAATCTCAGAGAAAACTTTGCTTGGAATAAAGTACTCAAAGAAAGTATGACACTTACGAAATATCAAGTGCCACGCATAGTTGGCTGCTATGCTCACATAACAATCTAAATGAATTCCACAGTTCCCACGAGTCGTCCATTTCAGTCTGCAACTAAAAGAAACGCATAAACAAGTGCTATGTGGATCTTTCAGATGCATTTACTTGATAACCCATTAAACAATGTTGCAGGCGATCTTAATGATCAAAGATTACCATGAGGTTGCTATTCTTTACCTTATCACGATCATCATCCATTGGCTCGGACTTCTCTAGTGGTAACCTAAGCCACAACTTGATAAAGCAGTAGAGAAAACGCACAAAATAAGTTATTCAGATATAAATGTCTATCACATAGAAAAAAGGCAAAACAACCCGAAGTTGGAGCGGAAGAGGATGATACCTGCATATTGGTCAGTCCTTGCAAAATTTGATTCACAACTCTAGCATAGTTGCCACACGAAGATCTCCTGGGGGTAGGAAGAACACATGCCTGCAGGGAAATGCATCAAAAGTTTAAATTTCAGTCAAGAAAATTTAAAAAGCTGCCAAGAAATATTGAAAAATAAGATTTTGTACAGGATTAAAATCATCCTTGTTTTTTATGCTTGCAAAAACAATTGAAGGAGAACCCTTATACTACAGCAATTAAGATTCCAAAACCCCACGTAATCCACAGGTTATTGTTGGCAACTAGAAATACCAGTAGATACTGGAAGCATGATCACAGTGAGAACATTGCACAATAAGTTCTTTCCTTCCCATTTCGGTATATACTTGCCATGCCCATGGAACTTGATAATTGCTATAATGCCCGCCTAGCGCCTAAGCGTGCCTAGGCGAGCCTAGGCATTTTCCTAGGCGTTACAAGTTTACAAATTCCATACTAAAAATAAGGCTAAAAATGAAAAATAAAGAATGAACCATGAGATGGGCTGTCATGTAATGGCCCATTCAGCCCATCTGCTGACCCATCAGCCCTCTTGTGGAGGCTCTCCCGACCTTATCCTCTCGTGCGGCTTTCTTCTCCCGACCGCATCCTCTCCCAACCATGTCTGGAGCAGCGTCGGCGACGGAGAAGGGGTGGTAATGACCAGCGGAGAAAGGGCGACGGCGCCCAACAGTTAGATCTTCCTCTCACAACCCTATTTTCCTCCTCTCCCGGCGATCTTCCACGCTTCCGCTTCTCCGGTCTCGCCGCTGATTGCCTAGGTGCCGCTGACCGCCTAAGGAGCGCCTACCCCCCTAGGCGAGGCGGAAGGCCACCGACTAGCGCCTAGGAGAGGCCTAGGCAACGCCTTTTGTTTCAGGCGGATGACCGGATACCAGCTACCATTTCCAGGGTCCAACAAAAATAATGAAGGATGGGTTTTGAAACACCTGATGGCCATCACCCGACAGAGTTACCTAATTATGTCTTCCACTTTATAGAGTATGTATCAAAACAGAAAACAAAAAAGTAACATTCCTGCTTATGTATATGACTCGCCGATACAGGGCATGGTCATATTTGGTTGGCATTAGACTAGCATGCGAATGAATTATGAAAGACTCGATGAGAGCGCTGTACCTGCAGCGAGAGATGAGACGCCCAAGCGACCTCCTGCTTCAAAGTGAGCTCCGAGTCCAGCCGAAGCTGCTCATCATCCGCATCCAAATCAATCCACTCGCTGAGCTTCCCGACGATGTGGCTGCTCCATTGGGACGGGCCGAGGACGAGGTCCGACGCCGCCACGGGCAGCACGGCGCCCGGCGTGGGCCGGTATGAAGGGTCAACCTGCAGCGCGGAGCGGAGCACGTTAGAGTGAGGAGGAAGAGGGCGGCGGGCGGCAGCTGAGGAGCAGAGTACTCACCAGCGGGGCGAGGAGGAAGTCGAAGCTGGATGAGAGGGAGTGGCTGAGGACGGCGGGGAGGCACTCGCCGGCGGGGAAGTCGAGCACCTCCACCCCGCTGAAGCGGGAGTCGCTCTTGTCCCCCGCGCGCTGCCCCAGCGGCATCTCCGTCAGCTGCGGGTACGCGGCGCCTCTCCTCTGCTGCTGGTGGACGCACGCCGCCGCCGGTGAAGAGAGGGAGTACACGGTGCGGCTAGGGTTTAGGGTTTTGGGGCGCCGACGAGGGAGTAGAGGAGCGGCGGCTTGGCGGCTGATTCTTAGGGGCCGTTCGGATCCCCCTCTATTTCACCCTCTAAACTTCTACCCTCTAAAGTAAAAAAGAATCTTACTATTTAGGGGTACTAAATAAAATTTAATTGCAAAACCTTTCTGCAGACGGGCGTTATTTTTCGAGACGAATCTAACGAGCCTAATTAATCAATGTTTTGACACAGTGATGCTACAGTAACCATCGTCTAATCGCGGCTTAATTACCCTCATTACGTTCGTCTCGCGAAATAGAGGGGGGATCCTGGACTTAGTTTTGTGATTTGATTTTGTTTAGTACACATAAATCGTGCCGGCATTATTGATGTGACTGCTACAGCACCCTCTAAAGTTTTTATAGCCTCATCCGAACGCAGCCTTAATTTCACGCTTGTTTCGGCTAGGCACCTCCTGATTCATTTTTTTTGTTTAGCAAGGGGTAACTGACATGCGGGCCTACACATTGACTTTGGAAACAAGAAAATATCAAGATACCATTGCCCTTTAGCTATTGCAAATAAGAAAAATAGGAAAGTGCTCTGTATGTAATTATATCCATTTGATCCTTGAGAAGGATCTTCGCTCTCAAGCAAATCGAAGGAGTCGGTGGGGCTATTTATTGTGGCTATTTCGGTTGTCAATGGAAGATGTTTTGTTTACAACTGCTCTACGAGATAATTTTGGTTAATAAAAATTCAAATTCAAGGATTTGAAGCGACGTATACCACTGCTGATGTGGAATGTGGATGACTCTTTTCCATTTTACTTTCATGCTTAACTAAACGCATCCTAAAAAGTTCAAATGGAGACCAATGGCGGAGCTTCAACCAATAGTCAGGGGGGGCCAGCTTCACTAATTAAGCAAAATTTTGAGTGAACAGTGCCTACTTTACTGTTTATTCAATGTAAATTTGTGCTTGGCAGGGGGGCCATGGCCTACTTTTGCCACAACTAAACTCCGCCCCTGAGGGAGACTTAGTGTTGCTATCAGTGAAAAAAATTTGAGACATCGAAATATCATGAGAAGAGAAACGTTGATAACAAATGTTTGGAGAGGACATTATAGAGGTTGTCAACTACTTTTTTCTTCTCGATACAAAATTATTAGGAAAACAATTTGATTATAGTATGATAACGTGTAAAAACTAGATTTGTACTTCAAATAGAATTAGCGAGGAGTATATACCAAGAAAAAATCATCACGACGAGCCTAGTAGAATGAACATTATGTTATCATGCGTGACAAATTCGGACATAAAAAGACTTTCCCCACGGTTTTTAAGAACAGGAAATTTTTTTTCTTAACATTGTTTAGTTGATACATTTATTCCAAAATTGGACTGCACGAAAGAATTATATTGCTTCCTTTGTGCAAAATAGTTTGTTTCGCACAACAATTACTGTACTTACATAACTTACATGTACACAATTAAATTATATAACTTACACGACATATTAACGAGTAATATTTAATTACATAAGCTATTTCTAATGAAGGGAGTAACTTGAAGCTTTGAGCGCAGTAATAATCACATTGCTCGTGGGCACACACTGCTACGTTCTCTGTCTCCTAGATAAAAAAAAATAATTCAAATCAATAACATTTTATTATATTCTAAATTCCATGAAACATGCATGGTAGTTTACATCTGTTGGCCCAGCCGGAACCTACAGCCTGCTCTCACACTCGAACGAACCGAGGAAGAAGATGAACAGTGGTTTGCCGGCGACGAACGCCGCGGAGCCGATAGCTCCTGTATCTTGGCTTGTATTATTTCTTTAGACTGGGCAACAAGAGCACACGGAGTACATGAGTTTTTGTAGGCAGGACACCACGGAGCTACGCCTCCATGCCGGCCTTCACGCACACGATCCGTCGGACCCGCTCGGCCATGCCCAGGGAGCCACTCGCTCACTCCGGATATGTCGGCCTCCTCCGCACATCTGGGCATCAACTCACACCACCACTCCTAACTACTCCAAGACTCGATCAACACAGCAGCCAGCACGCAACAAACTTACGCACGTCCTGCACCTAGACCTGAACTCGACTGAAACCACGGCGGCGGCGGAACAAACTCACGCACACACCGTATCTAAACTGAATACGCGCATGAACGCGCTGACACGAACTGACTCGCACAGCCATGGCGAGTTTATTTCCAACAATCTCCCCCTAAACGCGACATGGCGCACCTCGCCATCACAGCAGCGTCGGCTCGTCGTCATCGTCGACGCCACAGAGCAACGCCCGCTCCTTCTTCTTCCGCGGGCAGTTCTTCGCCATGTGTCCGCGCTCTCCGCAATCGAAGCACCTTCCCCGGTAGCGGCTCCCCCCACGACCAGAGCTCGTGCTGCTGCCGCCGTCGTCGTCATCGCCACGGTCGCCGCCATGGCCGCCGCTCTTTGCACCGTCGCCACCACGCACCCGCCCCTTGCCGCCGGCTTGCTGACGCTTGCGCGCTTCACTGCTCCTCAGTGAGCAGCAAGCGCTCGACGCCCGCCTCCGCCGCTGCAACCTCGTCGTCGTAGCGGTCCTCCGCCGCGCGCAGCTTTCCGACGAGTGTCGGCACGGTCATAGTGTTGAGGTCGCCGAACATCTCAATCGCGACGGCGATCTGGTTGTAGCACTTGGGGACGACACGCAGGATCTTCCTCACCACGCGCTTCTCCTCCACCTTCTCCCCCAGCTCCCGCAGCCGCCCGGCCATCCCATTGATCCGGGCCGCCAAGTCGTCGATGTTCTCGCCATCGGCGTGCACGAAGGTCTCGAACTCCTTCAAGAGCCGCTGCACGTTCGCCTCCTTGACGCCGGCATCGCCGACGCGCGCCGTCCTCACAGCCGCCCACGCCTCCTTGGCCGTCTTCATCACGGCGAGGCTCGCCTTCATGTCGACCGGCACCGCACGCAAGATGGCCGCAAGCGCCATGCGATCCTCTTGATGCTCCGGCTTCTCGGCCTCCAACGCCTTCCACAAGCCCAACGCCTCCAAGCTCACCTTCATGACGAGCGACCAATCATGTTAATTGGTCCTCGTCAACATCGGCAACTCGACGGTGCCGGCGCTCGCCACCGTGACCGAACGCGGTGCGCCGCCGGAGCCGTCGTCGCCGGAGTCGAGGCGCGGCTTCTTCACACCAGGGGACGACATCTCCGATCACCCTAGGCTCTGAATACCAAATGTTGGCCCAGCCGGAACCTACAACCTGCTCTCACACTCGAATGAACCGAGGAAGAAGATGAACAGTGGTTTGCCGGCGACGAACGCCGCGGAGCCGATAGCTCCTGTATCTTGGCTTGTATTATTTCTCTAGACTGGGCAACAAGAGCACACGGAGTACATGAGTTTTTGTAGGCAGGACACCACGGAGCTACGCCTCCATGCCGGCCTTCACGCACACGATCCGTCGGACCCGCTCGGCCATGCCCAGGGAGCCACTCGCTCACTCCGGATATGTCGGCCTCCTCCGCACAGCTGGGCATCAACTCACACCACCACTCCTAACTACTCCAAGACTCGATCAACACAGCAGCCAGCACGCAACAAACTTGCGCACGTCCTGCACCTAGATCTGAACTCGACTGAAACCACGGCGGCGGCGGAACAAACTCACGCACACACCGTATCTAAACTGAATACGCGCATGAACGCGCTGACACGAACTGACTCGCATAGCCATGGCGAGTTTATTTCCAACAACATCAACCTTACCTCTCAGTTTCAAATTATAAGGGGTCCTTTGGATTACAGGAATTTTAGAGGAATTTTGAAGGAATACTGTTCCTAGAGAAAATTTCCTATCCTATGATTTGACTGGCAGGAAACACTACAACTATTCTATAAGAATCTTTTCTTTGCATGCCAATTCCATAGGATTTTTAGCATCCACTCAAAACTCTCGGAAAAAATTCCTACACAAAGAACGAGGAGCTCAATGCTGCAGCCGCTGGCTAATGATTCATTATTGCATAGGTGGCCCCACACAAATCACTCAATTGGTATGATTTTTTATTTACTCTCAACATTCCTCCACAACGATTCCTTCACTTTTCTTATGCCTCATCCAAACAAACTTTCACTCTATATTCCTATGTTTTACAATTCTCTGTTATACATATGCATTCTTATCAAATTCCTACGTTTTTCCTATTCCTGTGTTTTTCAATTCCTGCGTTCCAAAAGAGGCCTAAGACTATTTAGCTATCCCAAGTTTTCTTAAAATATAAAACCTTCTCATTTTTGAAACATCTTTCTCTCTTTTTTATACATTTTCATCTTTATTTATCTTTTTTCTTTTTGCACCTAAACGTCTTGCAATTCTGAAAGGTTTTTTTGAGAGTAATCGTGTTCAGTGTCCCGATGGAGACGTCCTCAGCACGGTCAGACCTCGGTCCATGCTGGTGACGTGTATCCAATGAAGCGCCGTACCTGACATTTTAGCAGATTATTGTCACCATTCATGCCCCATGTTGTCCTCATCACTTTGTTCTCTTGCTACTAATTTTTTTTTTAGATAGGTGAGCAAAATATATTTGTTTACTTTAACAAATCTCAATGTGAGCTGTAGCAAACGGACAAGAAAACTAAATAAATAAAAACTGACAGCCCAGAAACATGTGCGAACATTGTAGGCTTTTTAGAATGCAGCAGGCAGATCACCAAAGCATGTTTACAGACTTTTCGAGTGGAGGGAATATTTTAGCCTTTTTCAGTGCTTTATTTTATTTTTCTCGGGCCTTTAAATCTCGTTCTCTCCGCACAAACAGTGCAACTGTGCAAATATCTTGGTTCTTGGATTGGCATGCTCAGTGGGGAATCTTTTTACAAGTTTATTTAGCGTTGCAGAACATCATCATCTCCCTCTATCTCTCTGTCATTCGTCAAGTTGGTGCTGGCTAGGGAGTGCTGTCCACTCTTTGCGGCTTCAGTCATCACCTTCCAAGTACTCCATTCTTTTTTTTTTTTGAGACTAGTACTCCATTCTTTTGAGATGCCTTCTGAGGTTCTTGGCCTTGGAGCTAACCATTTCACTATGCTAGATTAGTTGAAACACTCATTTCACCAGGTCCTACCTTTTTGTTCAATCCTCGACCCAAATCACATCTTTCTTGTTCTCCTTTTCACCTTGCAAATCCTGGACGCTAAAAAGATCCTCTTGTTTATCCTCTTTGTTTGGTTCTGGTGCCAACTTTGGAAGTGTTCTTTATTGCTATCCATCTGCCCCCCTGCTGTCCTCGTCAGCAAATTTACTCACACCTGGGGACAAGCATGCCATCAATGCTTTCCCTGTGACGTGATGTACGTATCATGTGAACACCTGTGTTTTGCTATCACCGGAAAAATCCCCTCTCGTGGTCCAGTTGGTTGTTGGTGGAGTTTGGCTAGACTTCATTTATTCCCAAAGATTTGAGCTTTTGAAGATAATAATTCAGAAATTCTGGTGTGGTTGCCCTCTTGGAGGTCTGGCCCTCGTAGTCGCACCTCTTTCCAGCAAAGATTTCATCTTTTCTCGAGGCTATGAGAGTAGAATTTCTGCTACTGTTCTTGGAGCTTGGCTCTTGCCCGTTTCCAATATCCCTTCCTCGTCTGATCGCTTCCAAGATCTGAGCTTCAGGGTTGTTCTTGGAGCAAAGCAAAGGAATCCACCAAAAGTGGGGGGCGAAATCCCGTATTTTGGAGCTTGGAGCTGGAGCTGCAATAGTCCTTCCATGGGTTCCTGGTCCGGGCATGGAGCCGCGGCGGCGGCCGTGGCGCTGGTTTCTTGGCTGTGCTTTGCGGCGGCCGGCGTTGGCGCGATAGGGGCGAACTGGGGCACGCAGGCGAGCCACCCGCTGCCGCCGGACACGGTGGTCCGGATGCTCAAGGAGAATGGGTTCCAGAAGGTGAAGCTGTTTGATGCCGAGGAGGGCACTATGAACGCGCTCAAGAAGAGCGGGCTGGAGGTGATGGTTGGCATTCCCAACGACTTGCTGTACACCATGGCCACCAGCATGAAGTCCGCCGAGAAGTGGGTCGACCGGAACGTCTCCAACTTCCTCAACGACGGGGTCAACATCAGGTATCTCATTGTCACTTGCTTTCGAGTCTGTACAGCTTCTGGTTATCGTTATACTGATCTTCAGCTCACTGATGTAGTGATGTTTGGTAGCTAGTGCTACGTTACCACTCGTCGGCTCACTCGGCCGAAGATGATTTGTAGCTAGCGCTAGATTTCAGTCTTAATGGTCTAGGCCCTCTAAAATTATGGGGAGACAAGGCAATCTTCACATTACCATGACCTTTTCTGGATTGCTGGCAAACAATTGAAGCTCGTAGATTGATAAATGCTTAGTTGGAAAGAAGCAATTCATCATCTCCGTTACACAATAAATGTCGGCGTTTTTCATGGTGCATTTTGTATGTTCACACGCCTCTGATTGGGAGCATTTTCTATTTGCTTCTGATTGGTAGCATTTTTCCCATGACCAATGCATGGCGTTATTGGTGGTGCGTCCAAAGTCCAATGGTTTTTGCATGCCTGCTTGGATGCATCTATGAATGTCGTGGTTCGAATATGCGACACTATTAATTTCTTTGTTTCAATCACAAAGTGGGGGATTGCGTTTCATTTGTCTCTTTACACGTCACCAGATCGTTCATGTGCCATTGGAGGATTTACGTTGCTTGTCCCCTTGCTATTTTTGTAAAGTGTGCTGCTTGGCCTTATCAAACGTCCGATAAGAATTACAACGAACATTTCGGTCCATGTTGCTGCTTTGCTGCACTGGAAATCACATCAATGCAAGGTTTTATCAGTTTCATGTTTTTGGAATAAAGATGCTAAAATGTCAGTTACTTTTGGGTAACAGCTTTCAAATGTTTTGTTTTTGAAAAGAACGCATAAAATGAACTTGGTTCTTAATGATGCCCTGTAGCATTCAGTGGCTTCCCCGTATGCCTTAAAGATAAGACCTCACATTCTTACACTAGGGTGGAAATGCATCCTGTTTTGTCCAGTCCTCTTTATTTTGTTAATTCTTTTAATGGAACAATGGTTGTCCTCTCCTCTCTTGTATGGTATCTTATGCGACTTATTTCGCATTCCATTTTAGTTGTGAGGATTACTTCGTGGGTAGGGACCTATTTATCTTGCCACTCCAAGTGTTAATATTTAGTTCAAGGAAACATTTTACTAGAAGACAGAAGGTCCATTTTTTTTTCCAAATAACTATTGTACATCATGTCTAATTCTGTAAGGGCAACTCGTTTTCCATTAATATTGTGAAAAAGTTTCTGCTTCACGACTTTACTAACTACATGTGCTTTATATGCGTAGTGAGTCCATCCTAACTAGACATTTCTGTACCCATCTTCTATATTTCAAGAGTATTTTCAAAATATTGTTCGCAACTGGATCATCCCTCATTCCATTTATCAAACTGCAATTTCTTTTTATCAAACTCCTATAACTTGTACTCCTACCTGAAAAAGTAGCATCAGATCTGATGCTTTTAAAGTACACTTGCATCTAGCAATCACCATCCCATTGTATACCACAAGGCGAGGCTTTATTTCATTTAGTTATTACTTCAAGACTCTCTTGATTATCTGAGTGGTTTCTTCAATTCTTGAATTAGGAGACACTTTGCACATACTCAAGCACTGTGCTATATTTACTTGGTAGCCTCCCCCCTCCCTTGGTCCATGCTATTACTAACACTATTCTTTGCAAGCAGAGAGCTTTATAAAACATGTAACAGACATAATGGACACTTTCTTTACAGTAGCTGATAGCTTAGCAAATATACCAAACTCCTCCTTTAACTCAAGTTAGGTTTCGACTATGAGAATCTATAAACTATTTCATTGATACTCTTTTCCAGCTGCTATGAGGGCAGACACATATAAAACTCTTTATATCTGTCTGTTTAGAATTTCTATTTATACGTTTTGTTCAGGTGCTGTTTTAACATTTTGTTGCATGACGCAAGATCCTTCCTTGATTGTTAAGTACTCCCTTGCAATTTGACATTATAAAGCAACGCTAACAGTGTATCTAAAAAAATTCAGATTATGTAACAATGTACCATTACCATTTTTTCCTAACTAGCCATATATAGTTTTACCTTTTTCCACTCTTTTCTTTACAACTTCTGAAAATATCTATGGGATTATGCTTCAGTAGGCGATCAGAACTATTGATCAACGCACGAACTGAGTTAAAAAATGATGATTAACAACTAACTGGACATCGCTTTTCTTAATGTTATGATTCCATAATTCATTTTCGACTTTAACTCAGATAACCACCAGCATAGTGCTGGTGTCTAACCCCCTGATTTTTACTACTCCATTGTTGGGTATGTTGACTACAGCAGATCTTTAAGTTCCAGATCATATACCACTGCATCAGTAGCATTTCTTATAAACCAGCTTTTTGGTGTTCTAACAGTTAAGTTTCTGCGAGGTCTCACGTCTTGGTTTGTCCTATTCCACTGGTAGGTATGTTGCAGTTGGGAATGAGCCTTTCCTGGAGACATACAATGGAAGCTTTCTCCAAACCACTTTTCCTGCCATCAGAAACATACAAAGTGCACTTATAAAGGCTGGTTTGGGCAACCAAGTTAAAGTCACATGCCCTCTCAATGCTGATGTCTATCAGTCATCAACCTCTAGGCCTTCTGATGGAGACTTCCGTACGGATATTCATGATCTTATGATCACCATTGTAAAATTTCTGAGCGATAATGGTGGAGCCTTCACTGTCAACATCTACCCTTTCATAAGCCTCTACAGCGACCCAAATTTCCCTGTGGACTATGCCTTCTTTGAGGGTGCTTCGTCACCCATCGTTGATGGCTCCACGACTTACACAAACATGTTTGATGCAAACTATGACACACTCGCATGGGCTCTGAAGAAGAATGGCTTTGGAAATCTTCCAATTATTGTTGGGGAGATAGGATGGCCAACTGACGGGGACATGAATGCCAATGCCCAGCTTGCTCAACGCTTCAACCAAGGCTTCCTGACTCATATCGCTACAGGGCGAGGGACGCCGATGAGGCCTGGGCCTGTTGATGCTTACTTATTCAGTCTAATTGACGAGGATGAGAAGAGCATACAGCCTGGAAATTTTGAGCGGCACTGGGGAATCTTTACTTATGATGGCCTGCCAAAGTATCAACTAAATATGGGGGCAGCAAATTCACACAGCCTTGTCAGAGCAAGGGACGTGAAGTACCTCGAGAAGAAGTGGTGTGTGCTAAAGCCCACTGTGAACCTTAACGACCAAAAAGTTGCTGACAGTGTGAGCTATGCGTGCTCCCAGGCAGACTGCACCAGTCTGGGTTACAAGACTTCATGCGGGTTTCTAGACATACGAGGCAATGTCTCGTATGCATTCAACAGCTTCTACCAGAAGAATGACCAAGATGATGTGGCCTGTGGATTTAACAACCTTGCAACAATCACGGGACAAGATCCCACCACTGGATCATGCAGATTTGGTATCATGATTGAGGTTGACTCAGCCTTCTCATGGAAGTTGCAACAGCTCAGAAGGGACTTCCTCTTGATGCTTCTGATGGTGATTCTCCAGCTTTGCCTATCATTCTTATAGATGGATGTTTCAACAATCTGACAGCTTAAGGGTATTTGATGTACGTTGTCAGTATCATTCATGTAGAAACTATTTTTTAATCCTTTTTTCGAAGGAAACCGCTGACTGCAGTTTTCTTCCATGCTTGAATTAGGGTAACTTTGATCCATTGGTACCATTTTGATGGAAATGATGCATTGACTCCCAGCAATGCGTGGCATTGTTATTAAACCCTTGCAAATGCGTAGATTTCAGATTTCTCAATTTCTATTTGTAGTCCATCTTCAATCATGGACTCCCAGATTCTGCTTTTTTGCCAAACCAAACTGGGCTGATGCACACTAGGTGGAAGAGCATTTAGTTCTGCACGGCACACAGATATATGTCTGCACCTGTTGCTGGAGTGCATTCTGGGCTGAAGTGCGACCTGATCACTTGAATGGTCAAATGCTGTAGTACATCATCTAGACACTGGTGTCAGATCTGAGGTGGAGCTGTGCTTCGAATAACCATGAAAAAAGAAAGGCAGATCAATGGTGTCGAAGGTTACAACTTGCAGCCGTTTGTTGATTGCTGAACCATACAAAATGCAGGACCATGAGCATCTTCTACAGCTAGAAATCCAGTCCTGCCCCAAGTGGACTGAGACGCCAGCAGTGACATCAAAATATCGTTTCCAAGTACCAAGACTGAGACGAGCAGTAGGGGTATGGTGATGCAAATTTCTAAAACCTTTTCAAAAATATAAATTAACTCTGGATCTATCCCTCCTGTATCCAAACAGGGGGTAAAGCAAATGCTGGATAGTTAGGTTCTTGGTAGCCTCTCGACGATAAACATGGATATGATTCCTCACTTTTTTAGCAACGTAACGTGTGGTGTAGAAACGATGCAAGGACACCAGCCGTGGCTATGAAACCAGAACAAGCTACTTGATGTGAGATTAGCCGTACAACCCTGCACTTTGTTTGCTGACTGATCCTGATCGGTGCTGAATTTGTTTGGTTCTTGCCAAATTTGCTCCAAAATTGTACGACTAAAAACATCAGGCCAACCGCCAATCCAATAGTCAAACGAGCCCACCGTATATAGTTCTTGGTACTCAGGAGTGTTTGATTGGTGTAAAATTGCCGATAATATTTGATACTAGCTAGCTATTCATATCCACACAATCTGACTTGGTATTAGAACCTGAACCTATTCTTTCTTCCAAGAAAAGTGCTTCGCAAATTGCATACTCTCTTGATTTATCACTACACTCTCTCAATGCCATGCCATGAAACGAAGAACCAACATTTGCCATGGATAACTGACAAATAAATTTGTAGACCTACCATCTTTTAGGGCTACACCAACAGTTGATCTGGCTGACAAGGACAATCAAACTGAACCGCCAAAGTGTAAAACTACCCGAGTTGCCATCACATGATTTTACTGTTTATCACGCGGATCAAAAACGCACAGACCAAGTGGCGG
This sequence comes from Eragrostis nindensis, assembly GCA_012490785.1. NCBI lineage: Eukaryota > Viridiplantae > Streptophyta > Magnoliopsida > Poales > Poaceae > Eragrostis > Eragrostis nindensis. The sequence continues at coordinate 47,760 of JAAXCT010001402.1, read as the reverse complement.
CGCCACTCCAGGCTCCAGCTATGAGCCTAAGACATCAAAGGGTATTATCAAACAAAAGAAGCACCACCTAAACCAAAGGCAGCCACACCTTTTGGTGAAAGCCGACAGCAAAAGTGGACTAGCAGACAGATAGAGGAGATAGCAGATGAGTACTAATAACATGAGTAATTGCTGACCCAACCATGTTTGCCACTCTTTTCAAATATGAGGCCATTCTCCTTCCAAATGAGGTAAGAAGGGTTTGCCTCGCCATCGATGAGGAGGTGATCTGAGTCCTGAATTCCACCACAAAAAGGGTGTGTTTCTTTGCTTCTTTTGTGTGGCTGGCCACTGAAATCGTACTGGACAGTGTAGTAACTGGAACATCATTAGCAGTAGTGGTTGTTGTAGAAGTAACAGTAATAGTGATATCTGTTGGGGTGTCAGGGATGGGCATGTGATTTGGTTGTTGTGTGAGGAGGCAGCCACCCACTTGGCCCCTCTCTCTCTTCTTGACATTTTCTGTTCATCTCATCAGGCCCAGGTGGGGGCACTGATAGAGAGAGAGATGGAGAAAGCTGGCTATATTGTGCGTACTGGATTATGGGGAGTCTTGTCTTTTTCATCTGGTTGCTTTCCTCCCTTGTCCTTTGGTTTTTGAGGCCCTCGCTCGTTTCCCCAGTGCCTGCTAGTAGTTAGTACAAGGGAATTTCAGCAAGACAAAGATTCTTCAGGAAAAAGGAGGTGAGATTCTTGATTCACGTATAGTAGTAGTAGGAGGCAGTGAGGAGGTGCAGGTCTTCCCCATCCACCCCCAGCTATGGGTTAAAGGTTTCTTCTTTGTTGAAAGCTTTCTCTGTGCCACTGCCCCACCCAAAAAACATCTGGCTTGATGTGGTATGGGTTTTCGTCTCCCTGTCCTCTTGGTTTCCAACTACGGCAGGGAAAGTTTGCAATCTTGAGGTAGTTCAGTGAAACCTGAAGGACTGGAGCAAGTAAAATTTGTTATGATGTGTAGGGTCCAGCACCGAGTTGTTGACGCTGCGGTTTCCAGGTTAAGGGGAGAAGAGGAATAGGACATAGTAGATCTCAGGAAGCCAAATATGAGTCTGAGGGGAAGCCAGTGGCGAAACCTGTGCTGCTGCTCTAAGTGAAGCTAAGCTTTTTGTTCCCAGTTGATCCATGTGCCCCCGCCTCCGTTCGCTGGATCAGTGGAGCTCCATGGTTCTGTGTGGTGCTGCAGATTGAGAAGAAAATTTATTTTCCAGGGGGAGGAATCTCTTGCGAATTCCTTTTTCTGGGAACAAAGGAGTGGGAGGTACTTGGTCTTTTTGATGCTTGATGTACTTGTTTTTGTGCCTTTGTTGTTGCTTGAATGATGGTGGAGCTATTCTTGCCATAATTGATGACACGCCTAGCAAAAGTTGAACTACTCCGCATTTGATAGCACCTTGCGTACTTGTCTGTAAATTCAATGATGTATAGTTGAGTGCTCAGATGTTAGTTGCTAATCCAATTTCTCCTACCCTCAGATGCCGAATCTTTTCTGTTTCTAACCTGCTTTCTCTTCCATTTGTTGCTTCAAAGGTAGCTGCTTGGCAAGTAGCAGTTGAGATCTTTCAATTCTGGCATGGGTTCTTTCGGGATGGACTGGAACCAGAAGGGCTCTGTGTTGTGGGACTGGGAGAATTCCCCACCGATAGGCGCAAATGCAAACGAGAACCTCAAGATTTTGCCACAGGCTGAGCCAAAGTTTGCAGGGCATGAATCAGTGCACTCTTCCTGTGGTACTTTTTCTTCCAGCTCGGAGATGGGCTATTGTTCATCCAAGAGTTCCATTGCATCCATTGATTCGTCGCCCAAGGTGGGCGACAACATGGAGCTCAACTTTGCACCTGTCAAAGTGCCTGACAAGAAAACTGGCAAGAAGGCTGATCTGGGTAAAGTTGATAATGCCAGATCTTCTCCATCGTCGGTGATAGCAGTCAGCAGTGGAGAGCCGGTGATTGGCCTAAAACTCGGTAAGAGAACCTATTTTGAAGATGTATGTGGAGGACAGAGTGTCAAGAGTTCACCATTGGATACGAGTGCAGTGACTCCTGCTACTGCTTCGGGCAAGAAGGCAAAGGTGGCTCAAAACGCACAGAAATCATACTGTCAAGTTGAAGGTTGCAAAGTTGATCTCTCTTCTGCTAAAGACTATCATCGAAAGCATCGAGTCTGTGAAGCTCACTCTAAGACTCCCAAGGTTATTATTGGTGGTCTGGAGCGACGCTTTTGTCAACAGTGTAGCCGGTGAGTTGATTTAGCTTGTAAACTAAGTACCTATTTCTTTAGAACAGTTTATTATCTATTTTTTATGGGAATTAATTTGTTATCTGTGGTTTGCTTAAATTCCTTGTGTTAGCATCCTTTAGTAAGGAAAAGGAAATAATGCTAATTTATTCCTTCTTTTTCTCTCCAATGTTTTGCAGATTCCATGCTTTATCTGAGTTCGACCAGAAAAAACGGAGTTGCCGCAGACGCCTCAATGATCACAATGCCCGCAGGCGGAAGCCACAGCCTGAACCAATTTCATTCGGTGCATCAAGGCTCTCCGCAATGTTTTATGGTAATGCTAAACCTCTGGTTGCCTTATTATTTTGTGAAACAAATGCGTTAGAATTGTTCATCTTGTAGGAACTATTTTATTAAGAATTCTTGCCTGTTGAATGACAAATAAATGGGATCAAAACTTAGGAGTACCGCAATATTATTTGTCAAAGTTGTCCCTTGTTTAGTTGTTTGATACTAAACAAGGGACAACTTTGAATGACAAATAAATGGGAGTAGTTCACAAGGCAATGCTGGTAATTAATGAAACCGATACTAGTGAAGATTCCTATAGCTGGAAGAATTCTGTAGCCGTGCTCTGGAGAGATTGCATGGAGCTATATTTGCTTTAATTAAGATATATCGAAGATTTGCCGTAATGCCGTCTCTGCATACAGTTATGTACTTATGTGTCTATATTATAAACTTCAGAGAGGACCCACTTTGCATAATTGTGCAAACACATTGATGCTGTGGTGTTTGGATACGCTAGGAAGCTGATAAGTATATGAATAATCCTAGTTCAAAGCAAATGCATGTTGCGTCCTCTATATTCATGATACTTTGTGCGAAGCAGATTTAGCTTTAATACTTAGCAAATGATTTGTTTTCTTTCTGAATCTCTTAGCTTTAATGCTGAAATTGTTGTGACGGTCTTAAACAGATGCAAGGGAACAGAAAAGTTTTCTGTTTGGTCAATCTCCTTATGATCAAATGAGAAGCTCTGCAAATTCTCCATGGGATAACGCAGTAGGAGGCTTCAAATTTGCAGAAACAAAAGCTCCTTGGTTGAAGCCAACAAGAGCTGTAGGTGCTGATGGGATAAACCTATCAAGTCAGCAGGTGTGGAATAACATTACACCACATGGACATCATGCTTTTAATGGGTTCATTGCTTTCAAGGGAACCAGTGCTAAGGTCCTTGATCAAGGTAGTTTTTCCTCTCTATTATTGATACAATATTAGTACTAAATGATCCTTCACTTGCAAGGATACGTCTTTCAGTAAAACTCGTAACTTGGAAAAATTCATGGATAGCCATTTTGTAGAAGTTTATCCTTTGGACGATTACAGATATACATTAGCTTCATTCAACATGGTTACAACTTTTTGATCGAGGCATGAACGTAATTGTGTATCATTTGTTTCGCAAGCGTTGAGGTGGCAAAAATCTGCAGTTCAAGTGTCATCTAAAACTTGTCCAGTTTAGCAGAGCTGCCACTGTCCTTTATAGGCTGCCACCTAAAACCTCAGCCATCTCATAACATGGCCATAATATACGGTACACTATGCCAGCTTTCCAGAACCAACTCCAGCATAACTGGAACCTAGGACAGTTTTGAGTAACCTGTGTGGGTGGTGGCTTCAAGAGTTGCCCTGTTTTTAATAGATTGCGAGTGACGAAATGTTCTTCATTTTTCTCATACTATTGGGGAAATCGCAGGCAACTACTCCACATAGGTTTTGGGTCCAGATTCTTGCTACGAAGGCTCACTGATTGATTGACTTTTGTCATTCTCTAATGTCTAGCTTTATTGTGCCTCGGCTGTTCGCCATGTGTTGTAGATAAGTAAGCAATACGATAACTGCAATTGCATAGGTGGCAACTACAGTCTTTGTAAATCTATTCAAAAACTCAAGGGGAATTTTTATTTTCTTTGATGAACATAACAGTAACCGTTGCCGTACCTTTTACCCTTTTCAGGTGCCGAAGCTTCTGCGGTCGTCTCCAACTTGAACGGAGCCCCAGATCTTCAGCGTGCTCTCTCTCTTCTGTCAAACAGTTCAGCTGACGCTGCCAACGGCCAGCCAATTCCTCAGCTGCACCCTTCCATGGCCACCGTTGCCAGCGGCTGCAACCCTGTGGTGCAAGGATCTTCACCAGGACTCTGGCAAGACGGCACGGCCCTCGACCACCAGGCACCCTGAACAGTGGGAGCGCCATTGCCACTCCGCAGCAGCTCCACCTCCTGAAACCTCCCTCCTACGACAGCTCCCCTTCTCACTATGACCAGATGCAGTGATGCTTCCTTCAGTTGCGCCGCCTCCGTGGTTGGTTGGCGTAAGAAGGGCTTTCTGCTGTCTGAAATCCGTGGTTGGTTGGCGTAAGAAGGGCTTTCTGCTGTCTGAAACTCTGAATTCTGAATTGCTATGTTCTGAAGAATAAAAGCCTGCACGCTCGAACTGCCTCGAACTGATCTTGTTGTGTTCCTTGCAAGGGACAATGGATCACACCATGTGCTTGAATAATCCATCCTTGTGATGACGCTATATTTTATATGCCGCTATGTCATTCGAATGCTGGATTGCCAGGGGCAAGGGATCATGAACTCTTTCGAATTCTTGGTAACATCTTACCAGTACATTGAATGGAACACTGTTGATGATTCATGGTATCTGCTGTTCGTTCCCCGTGCAAGGGGGATGGATGCCTGCGCCGCCGGGCCTTCCCAGCCATTGCCTGTGCCACGGCCTCGCGCGACCGGTGGCGGGCCCCAACCGCCTCCCCTCCACGGCTCTACGGCCGCGCGCGCTCGTGCTCGGCGTCCGTCATCCCGGGCTCCTCTGCGACACATCTGGTATAACCGTCTACGACCAGGTTCCCGCCGCAGCCCTCTCGCCGCCGGCGGCGGCCTATCCATCCTCCTCCGCGGCCGCACTGGGTCTGGGCCGCCTACCCATCCTCCGCCGGCAGGAGAGTGGCAACGACACAAAAAATTATTTCTGCAAATGGGAACTCATGTACTCCAACTGAATCGTGATGAATGGCAGCGATCCATCTAGTGGTCTATATGAACCGTCCGATCCGTCCTGTGCAGCTGGGATGGAAGGAGAGAAAAGTGGTGCTAATTTTATAAAAGACACCCTAGTGTAGTGACACCATTTGCGGTCTACATGTTTTTTTTTTCCGCGAAGGATTTGCGGTCAATAGTCAACAGTTACATATCATATCATCGTACCCACATGCTTAAAGGGTATCTTCGCGAAAGCTTCTTGAAGAAAACCTTTCATTTAACCGCGCCGCCGGCGGCCGCCCTCGTGAAAGATTAGTAGGTATACGACTCTGCTGTCGGGTTGTATTGAAAATTGATCTTCTCCGGTTCATTTGTGCTCGGCCGCCACCGTACTGACTCCAGTCCGGTGGCGTCCGGTTAAGCGGCCACCAAACTCTGGTTACTGACTCGGCCAAAATAGCCCTTGTGTACCCAAATTACTATCACTAGTGCACATTATCTACTCAGCCTTCACACCTTTTGAAGCACGCACGTGGCCACCACGACCACAAACTCTGATTAAAGTGAAAGTGACAACTATACAGAAACTCCTTCACAGGAATACCACGTCTTTGGTAGCCTGCTCAACCTCATGGAGCAAGTACGACGACCTGGCAAGGTAGGAGCCCACGGGCCAGCAATGCAGCGTACGCCGCACGTCCCGCGCGGAGCAGTTTCGTACCGGACAATTTTCCCTGGAGAAGGTAGTACTAGGGACTCTCTGCTCTCCCGTCCGGTAGTGGAGTACAGTAGTTTTCAAACTGGCCCTATAAAAGCGGCGGCGCTCCGTCGAGAAAAATAATTTCTTCTCAGCTCCGCCACACCGTACCGACTCCAATGGCGTCCGGCGAGGGCGAGGAGCACCGCGAGCGCGAGGAGGGGGAGGAAGACTGCTACGGCGACGTGGCCACTCTGGGGGCCCTGCGCCAGCTGCAGGCCGGCTACGCCTGGGCCGACGTCGCGGAGCTCGAGCCGGCCGCCGCGGGCCGGGCCGTGCGCCTCCGCGGCGCGGCGCAGAAGGTGCGCCCCAAGGGGAGCTTGACGTTCCTCCTGCTGCGGCAGGGCACGGCCACCGTGCAGTGCGTCGTCTCCGGCGGCGCGGCGCCGTTCGCGAAGAGGCTGAGCCGGGAGTCGGTGGTGGACGTCGCCGGCGTCGTCGCGCTGCCCCGGGCGCTCGTCCGCGACACCACCCAGCAGGTAGGCGCTCGACGCTTTTATTACCCTCTCTCTTATCACTGCTGTTCTTGCGCCGCCGATCGCGTCTTGGGGTTCTCCTGTTTGCGCCGCCGATCTCGTCTGCTCGATCATGCTGGATGATTGAACGCTTCAACAGGACGTGGAGATCCAAGTGCAGAAGCTGTACTGCGTCAGCAGGGCCGTCCCGCAGCTCCCGATCAGCGTCGACGACGCGTCGCAGAACGAGGAAGATGTCGCAAGCGCCAAGGCTGTAAGTTTTGTTGCCCCAATTCGTGCTCGAATCCGTTGCCAACGTCTCCTGTTCCACTTGCATGACGAATTCTTGACTTATTACCCCAGACTGAATTAATGGACATGTATAGGCTGGGAAGCAGCTTGTTCGTGTGGGGCAGGACAAACGGCTGGACTACAGAGTGATCGACCTGCGCACCCCGGCCAACCAGGCCATATTCAGACTCCAAAGCGAAGTGGAATACGTAAGTTTTTGTAACCTGATCACCAAAGAAACATGAAAAATTCACAATTACTGCAAATTTGCAAAGTAGGCTTCAGATGAAGTAACGCCGGTTCCATTGTGAAACATCATGCACGTAGGCCTTCAGACAAGCGCTACGGTCGGAAGGCTTCGATGGCATCCACACGCCGAAGCTGATCTCCGGGTCCAGCGAAGGCGGCGCGGCGGTGTTCAAGCTGGACTACAAGGGGCAGCCGGCTTGCTTGGCGCAGTCGCCTCAGCTGCACAAGCAGATGTCAGTGTCCGGTGGGTTCCAGCGCGTTTTCGAGGTCGGCCCCGTCTTCAGAGCGGAGGACTCAAACACTCACCGGCATCTCTGCGAGTTCACAGGCCTCGATGTCGAAATGACAATCAGAGATGATTACAGTGAGGTAATAATAAGGATATTACTTTAATTTTACTGACCTCGTTTGTGCCATTTGCTTTTGGCCATTTGATGAAGACGAGCACACCAATTGTTCTTCTCTTGCGGACAGGTATGTGATGTTGTGGACAAGGTGTTTGTTGCTATATTCGATCATCTGAACAAGAACTGCGCCAAGGAGCTTGAGGTCATCCAAAGACAACACCCTTTCAAACCACTCAAAGTAAGCATGCCCAAATAGTCTCTGGATTCAGCTGCAAAATTATCTGTCACCTCTGAAATGACTGAACATGGTGTTTGCAGTACTTGGAGAAAACATTACGCATTGACTTCAGCGAAGGCATCCGAATGCTGAAGGTGTGTGGCCTCTCCTCTCTGTACAACTATGCAACAATAGAAACCAAAACGCGAGAGATTTTATATCCAGTTCTTGTGTTGTCCACAGGAAGCAGGGCTCCACGTGGATCCCATGGGGGACCTCAGCACAGAGGCTGAGAGGAAGCTGGGCGAGCTCGTTCGTGACAAGTACGACACCGAGTTTTACATGCTCTGCCGCTACCCGTCGGCGGTGAGGCCGTTCTATACCATGCCCTGCTCCGACGACCCGCTCTACAGCTACTCCTTCGACGTCTTTGTTCGAGGTAAGAAAGTTGATTGGGCTTTGCATAAATCATAATATGTTCGCTGATCTAAAAAACTAATATATGTTGACTGCGTCGATCAGGTGAGGAGATCATCTCTGGCGCGCAGAGGGTGCACGACCCTGAGCTCCTGACGAGCCAAGCAAAGGCACGGGGAATCGACGTTAACACCATCGCCACCTACATCGACTCATTCCGGTACGGCACGCCACCGCACGGGGGATTCGGCGCGGGGCTGGAGCGGGTGGTGATGCTCTTCTGCGGCCTCGGCAACATCAGGAAGACGTCGCTCTTCCCTCGCGACCCCAAGAGGCTGTACCCGTGAAGAGATTCGCTTTTATTTTTGATGGAGACCCTCGCTTGAATAAATGTAAATAAATTCTTGCTAACTTCATCTTGTGGGAACTGAGAGGAGCACAACGATTGTTACATTGCACCGAGAATTGCTGTCAACAGGGCACTGCGAAACTACCAGCCCCCTGCGATTGGAGTACCATAATCTATCATCTGTCCTGAAACTAGTTATGTTACATTATCCACCCCTTGAATATACATTATTCAAACTAAGACTAAACATGGCACCATTATTAGGGATGGATTCACAAAAATGTCCCAAGGAACAACAACTCTCCTTCCAGAAACTTTACAGCATAAATCCAAGCGACAACGCTTGTCAAGCTCATGATCCAATGAGTTATTTCTTGCCAGCAGCCAGGACGCGACATCGGTACTCTCCGAGCGCCCAAATTGGGAAGATGTTCCTATACTGGGAGTAACTGATCATGCAGTTTTTGTTGAAAACACCAATGATCTCCTGCGTGGGCACAAAAGTTTTCAAAGATGCGTAGTAGATTTTTTTCTCGAAAACGCAAGAGAACTGCGCTTCATTATATTAAGAAGAAAAAGATGTGTAGTAGTTATAAAAAGAAAGTAAACTATTTGTTGGTAACTATAGCTTCATACAAAATCAGTCAATAGAGGATATTTTCCTAATATTCAACTTACTAAATTGGGCTTTGTTACTTTCATGAAAATACTACTGCTAGTTTTTCTGGATCAATTGTGACTTGGTGACTTACTTGCTGAGGAAATTCTCCGTCATCCAACTGCAAATTGATCAAAACCTTCGCTGCTCGATGTAGAGGCGCTGGATCCCTCTCAGCCTGTACCAATGAGATGCAAGCATCATTAGGAATGTCACACATCATATCGGCGTAACAAATTCCGCGAGCTAAACCATAAACACAAAACAAACCTGTCCTGCATCAATTAGGGCCAGCATGGCCCAACCAGTGTTCACTACATGAGGTCGCTTGCCTTCAAGATTGGTGTAAACCTGGTTGAATGCATGTCGAAAGATGTTAGGCCATTGAAATTCTACCACTGTTTGACCCATAAACTAATCAAACACATCTATCCACAGCATGCGTGGCAGGACACGCAGGATCTTAAGGTGAAAGCGGGCAAAGAATTGTGTTGCTTGTTACAAATTTAGGAATATGAAAGTTACACCACAAAAATATCGAATCCTTTATCATAGAACACAAATTACGAAGATAGGAATACATAAACACAAAGCAGCAAAACATGGCAGGTATATCCATGATACTGGTAATGGGAAAGCTGAGTAATTTTCAAGAAACTGTATGAGCGAAGTTACCTGGTCTTGAGATGACAAATAGCTTTCTCCCCAACCACCAGACGGAAGCTCTTTTGACAACAGAAAGTCACATGCTTTTCTGACTGCAGGACTATTCTGAAACGTCCTACCAGCAGCAATTAAACCCTTAACACCAAACCAAGTGCCGTAGGTGAAACAAACAGCCCAGCTACCATACCTGTTGAAAAACAGATGGAAAAGAATGTTGAGTGTTATATGTATCAAGCAAGTAATCTTTTGAAAGGAATTCCCATACTAACCATGAACCATCACTTCTTTGAATATTCTCAATAAAATTAGCAGCCTTGCTAATACAGCTGTCCACCTCTTTCCTGCGGTGCCCTGGGTAGAGCTTTCTGAATGATGTCAGGGCCTGAATTGCTGCTGATGTACATTCAACATACCTGCCAATTGCGTTTTACAATTATTAGTTTGTTTATACTACATGATTAGCCTTCACTAATAACTAACAATGAAAGGACTATTGTCTCTTACGGGTAATCAATCACAATGTCCCCAAAGGTCTCAGCAGGATTAATAAGCTGAATGATACAAAAATAGCATGTCAATATTTAACAAACATACTCGGTACCATGAAAAAACGTTCACAAATAAATGAGAAAGATTTCATGGTTTTTATTATTATTATTTTTGAAGCTGTAGATTTCATGAATATTGTAAGTAATACTTCTGAAACAAGCCAAGCATCTAATCTAAGTGCCGGGCAAACTGTTTTATATAAAACATGAAAAAACTAAAAAAAATATTGTGATAATAAGAAAAAAAATTACAATTGTGATGTTTACAATTTTCTTTCATCTGGAACACATCAGCAAATCTTCCACCCTTCTCTTAAAAGGAAAATTACTTACTGATGGTATTCTACGATTCCAATTAGTTCAGGAAGTGGAAAAGTTGAAGGGTAACCTCCCAGTTCTTCTATGCTTAGACATGAACAAGGAAGGCCCTGAAAGAAGTTCATTGCTCACCTCCAGCCAGGCATAAGACCTTGTGAGTTCATATGTTGCAAAACCACCATTATCATTCTGCGCAGATTAACAGAGACTTATGAGACATGGTGCCTCCCATAAAAATTCAAAACACAGATAAATAAAGATTGATAGAATCAAATAGGAGCTTCTGACAACTTGAACATTCAATATATACTTTTGATGATGGATTTATTCCCATAATAAATGGGCTGGTGAGTTCCAGCTCAAAATACATTCGGTAACTATCTGAGATCTGACCAGAAATGAAAATATACATAGAAATTGAGTGCCCAAAGCCTCCAGATTTAGGGTACATGCATGCATCACCATCACTTCCCTTGATCACTAAAGACATTTTATAGTCATTTTTAGTATCATCTGCCCTCGTCCTAAAGGCACAAAGGGCATTTAATCACAGAATTAACCCATGTGCATCTACCTAATTAGGATACATATAGTCATGTATGCATCATTAGTACTTTGGCACTTTGCTAAGAAGACAGCCCCCCGGGCATTTTGCTAAGAAGACGACCTTCTCATGCAGGTCGAGAAAACCCCTGCCCCACCCTTACACAGAGGCACCGTGGCCCGTGTGAAACTACCAACGACCTGGGCCGGGCCTTAGACATGTGCTTTTGCGTGGGATAGATGAGGGGATTTTTGTTAACCCCAGCTTGGAATTCCCTCCCAAGGGAGTCGAAACTAAGACCTGAGGAGTGTTACTAGAGCCACTAACCAACTTAACTAGAGGCCCGTTCACTGAAGTCATTTTTATTACCAGCAGCCCTTGTCCTACAGGCATAAAGGGCATTGAAAGGCAGAAGTAACCTATGTGATATTCATCTAACTGCTGCTCTAAAAAATATGAAAAGCCTCACTATCTCCCTTGATTATTTTGTATTAGGAAAGATGATTGAATAGCAGAAACTGACAGAAGATAGACAAATTCAAATGCTCTTACCATATAAGACATCAGACAATTGACAGAATCATAGAGTCTGTTAACTTCAACTGGTTCGCCGACAATTTCTGGAGATATCTTAGATAACAGTAGTGAGGCCTGGAGATAGAAGAGAACAGGGACATGATAAATAATTAGGAAAATAATTATGATTATGATCTCAACAGTCAACACTATAGAATACAAGCATGTAAATATGCCAATGAACAAAATTAAACCTGACACATATGAGCTACATTTTTCGCTTTGTGATTCCAAAGATTGAAGGTGCTCATGAGCAAAGGATTCTGAATTTCAAAAGAGAAGTCGAACTTCTAAAGAAAACTCTTTTGTTGGTGATGCCGATGACCCAACTCACCTTAAGTCCTTCCGCGGTGCAATCCGATATAGGCCAACCATGGTCAGCAGTAGAGAACGGCCATGCACCTTTGGATATGTGGCGGTACCAGCTGTCCAGATCTCCAGGGCAGTTGTCAAGAACCTTTCACAGCAAATAGCCATTTATAAGTACTGGAACAGACCTAACGTCAACCTGACACCTGTACGGACTAATATATAAGAATGTACCTGTGAATTCTTAATATAGTCATGCGCCAGTTTGAGGGTGGGAGCAAATTCTTCGATTAGGTTGGTAGCCACAATGGCTTGAACTGTGAAAGCTGTATCCCAGAGTTGACTACCATTATAACCCTACAGTCACAGAAGTTGAATCTCTTATGGTACTGTTGAAACTTTTCTTCGTCATCATGGTCTTGTTGATCTTTACTTCACCTATTGTTTACTTATGTGTAATATTTCTGACTTCATTTGAACATAAACTTCTTAATTATTAATATATAATCTGCCGGGGGAACATCCCCCCAGTTTACAAAAAAAAGGCATTAGTACTCCAAGCTTCTCTAAAGTTATGCTACGCTGAAGACCGGACATCTGGATTACAGTATAAACTCTACAGGTTCAACGAAGAAACAAAAACATTTTGATAATGCAATTAAGAGGCAGTAAAATATATATGTTGATAGATTTGTTGTTGTAGTGGCTAAGGGAAAAGTAAAAGACAATGGCCCATGAAACAATTAAACAAGCAACAGCTACCTGCATCTTCATGCCATCTTCAGCAACCCATAGGTAATCGTAGACTCGTGGAATATGCAGTTTGAATGCCTCCGAGTTTGGATCTTCAATCCAGCAAGCAAGCATATTTAATACCTGAATATATTTTCTTTCGGTGATCAATTGACCAACCCTAACACAAAAACTCAAGAAATATTGCACGGACTTAGAAAGTAAGACACACGCTTCAGGTACAAGTTCACAATCTACAGACATGAACCATTGATAAGCGGATCTTCCCTAAAGCAACATTATGGGGAGAATATAGGTCTGCAGAGGTGAAAACAGAAAGACGCTCTGGCCCAACATGATTGAGGAATTCAACTCAGACATCAAGGCACTAGAGAACGAGGACCTCAACTCAGACATCAAGACACTAAGAGAATGATTCTGTTTCCTTTAACTTGTCAAGGTTATTTCGAGAAGAAAGAAAAGAAATAAAATCTACAAATTTAATTTTTAACAAATCATTGAAATACTCTTGTTTCGCATAATTATATGCTGTCACAAAGGACGGTGGTTTGCATGTATGTACAGTATAGCATTCCAGTCCTGGTGGGTGTTGGCATGCTGGCATAAAAGTAATCAAGGCGCTGCAGCTGCATTATAATTTAACAGAAAGCTTTAACAGAATATTTTTGTCCTCACTGATGGTTTGAGGGCAAGTAATGCGGTAAAAAGGAAGATGGTGTGAGATTTCATAACTACAATAGAATGGAAACCAAGCCAGCAAAAGCTAAATGTTGAAAGAGTCATAGTATGAAGCACTATAATTATGAATGTTTTCCTCCTCTGAATTGGAGAAATAAAGTTCTAATAACATTGCAAGAGTAGAGCCTACTGATGTAACTAAGTTCATGATGCCTTTGCAAGAAAAGGACAAAGGAAAACCACTCCTTTTTGTAAATATTCAATAAATAATTATAGTCATCAATTTACCTTGTTTACAGGACCAATACAAACGTATCGAGTGTTCTCATCTTCATAGTGAACGTGCTGCATAACAGTTTCCAAAGCTTTCTCCCTCAGTTTGTTCCCAGGCCAATGCATCAGAACTGGTTCAACAAATTTATGGAGAGTGGCCCATAAGACATCTTGAACGAATGGATGTGGATAGTAAAGATCTTCCTGCAGTACAAGCATACAAAAATTCCTTCAGACAGAAGTATATAGCCATTTAGATTCGAATGGAAATGTGAACAAAGTGAGCTGAACACGAAAAATCTTATGTAATCTTCTGGATCTATGACAACCTCATAAATTGCATCGCTTGGTGATTAGTGACGACTATAAACAAAAAAGGAAATTATTCGTATATTTTTGGGAAAGATGCATCCGAACTGTATTACAGTTCCAAATCAGTTAACTTCATCACAGTGATAACTCGCGAGTTATCATGAACTAATATTTCCTGCAAAAAGCTGTGCCCAAGAAAGGCCTCTATGCCTGAGAAAACATGCAACGAAATCGCAGGCAGCTTATGTCTTCTTAATACAAGCCAAAGCCATGCTCTGAACCACATATTAAACTACCCTGCTTAATGATAAGTATTCCTGCTACTGTATAATTCATCACAGGCATGAAAAAAACATGGGGCCATGCAAGCAACCCATCATACTCTGTTGGCAGTGGGACCGTCAACTACTAGGGGCAAGGATCATTTAGCCACAAAATTAACTAAGGGGACCAACAGATAACTCTGTTCACGAGGCAATGAACTTGCACCATGGTATATTCCATATTCATTAATAATATTAACAAAAAAGATTAAGCATAAGTAAACAAACCTTGGCACATTGATTGCGAGCCTTGTCCCAATCAATATCCTTGTAGGGATCCTTGTAGAGTTCCTTTCTTAATTCCAACACAAGCGGTGTAATTCGGCCAACAAACCTCTTTCCATAAATATAACACATCGGTAGGTACACCATTCGACAATGACACCACATTCTTCCTGCAAGATGTTGTAATACACATAGTGTATCAGCAAGGGACTACATAATAAAAATCTAAACTACGGTAATGCAAACAGGTTTTGAGTGTTGACCCATTAATGAAAAAGGATTGATAGACAAAAGAATAATTTCCTGATTCCTAATTATTGAAGATTGGAATTTACAAGTAGGTTCCAAAAATACTAAGAACAACAATAAATTTCATGAGAAAGGTGTGTGAGGCAAAATCATGCTACAAGTGGCTGTGGTACTGTACACATGGCAACATTTATCATTTTGAGTGATAGAATATATTACGATACAAGTGAATGGAGGTTACATATGGTGCTATGGCTAAAGAAAGAATGCAGAACCTGGGTGAAATGGTAGGGCATATGGTAACAACCATACTTCTGGTGGCACTGGGTTGTTACCAGACCAGTCAAATACACCAAGTACCTTAAATAATTTGGAGAATTAGAAGAAATTCACCAGATTGAAGATGAAGGCAGCTAACATACTAAATATGTATGAATTCCCTACCGAGAGCCAAAACTTTCCCCATGATGTTATAAATGTTGCTCCTCCATGGTCTAAAATCCAATTTCGACCTCTCTCCATAGCTCCATCTCCACTATCCGGTCCCTCTCCCAGCAGTCTCAAAGTAACATAGGTTAGGGCTGAGCCAAACATTGTGCTTGGGCCCTCGATGTGCAAACCCCAGCCTCCATCTTCGTTCTACAATTGCAGTCACCAGAATGAAGTTACTATTAAGCATTTAGTCAGTTTAGAGTTGACAAATTTGGAGCTGAATCCTTGCCTGATGATTATAGAGATACCGGCGGATCTCCTTCTGATGTTCCGACGATAGGACAGTATTCAGTGATCCACTCACATACAACGCAATAATCTGAGTAATGCATAAAAATTAGTACCTCCCTAATATAATAAGGACTGTAAAATAAAACAATGAGGATTATGGCTAGCGCAAAAAACAAATAACACAATTTTCTCATAAGCACACAAGAAGTGTAGACACAGCCTAAGGTGTGGGATGTGTATCCATGTAACATAGCCTTTTGTCCCAAGCAGGTTGGGGTAGGCTAGAGATGAAACCCACAATAAACAAGGACAAGCGAAACACAAAAGACACAGGGCAATAAGTAGAGTTAGAAGTAAAAAAGGATCACAGTTCAGGCATGTTGATTGCGAGCCTCCAAGCACTCCTATCCATAGCTAATTTCTTGGAGATATTTTACTCCTTCAGATGTATCCAAGTAACATAAGCGAGTTCAAAAGTTTACGGGAAAGCTCAAGTACCAAGCCAGGCATAAGGAACATGGGACCACCATAATCCCCAGGCCAGTGCCCATCATGCGCCTGGAAAGTAGAATAGCGGCTGATCGCCCTTTTCAAAGAAGTTAAGACGGCTTCCTCTGTCACATCTTCATGCTCTTCCAGCTTGATAGCTGGAAGATCCAGCTCAAGAGGATTTCCTTTAGCGAACTGCAGTATGAACAAGAGAATAAATGTTTTAGATACTACTCCATGGTGAATAAGATATCAACATCATGGCCAGTAATATACTTTAGAGAAATTAAACTGCAGTAGCACAATTAATCAACCATTTTGCAGAAAACCATCAGTACAATGCTAAAACATCCTCACAATAATGTGAAAGGCACTAAGGACCTACAGCTTCCAAAGCAACAACCAGACAACTAATGGACGCAAACAAGAACACATCATGATACACAATGTTACTGCTGTTGTTCACCCTCTCTGTTTTTTCTGACTGAAGTACATAACCAAATTGACAAATTCCGAAGTTTAAATAGGAGAAAGTGACCGTAAAACCTTCAGTGTTCCATCTTGTAACCATTTTGCATGGTAAAGCATTGTTACGACAGACAGTTCAAAAAGTGGAAATTGAACCGCGACGTCGATTTGGGAGAGGTTTCTTCAAACAAAAAAAGGAAGAAGAGAGAGAGAGAGGAGAACAAGTTCTATCCACTCGCATCAACTTGGAATCATGGTAGAGGATGGTACAAGCTCTGCGAGCAAAGGAGGGCCCATACTTGTACAAGCTCTGCGAGCAAAGGAGGGCCCATACTTGCCCATTCCTCTCACTAAACGTATACATTCACAAGATCACACAGGTCCAGTTTGACCCATCCAGCATTGAATGGAAGGAGTTATGAGCTAGGAGTAGTATTCCGCGGGTTTTTTTTTTTTTTTGAAGCAAAGTATTCTGCAGTGTTTTGAATATCGGTATAACAAATTTACCGGTCAAGGGCGATAAAACGAAAATCGGCCTGTTTTGGTCCACATTTTTTCAAAATTTGAATGAAACTTGACCAAGATTTTCAAAACCAGCCGGTGGCACTAAAATACGGGAGGGATCCAGTAGAACCCGTTACTATTCACAGTCTGATTTCTCTTTTTTTCTCCTTGCACAAGTTTCATTTGCACGTCAAATTTTGGATGAAGGTAGAGCATTGCAAGATCTATCTATACATATTTTTGTAAAAATTTTATATGCATTTTTGAAGACGCTATTAACATTGGTAACACGGTAACACCGTAACCCGCGGTAACACTGTATGTTCTCCTTCTGGACTTGTTTGTAGTCAAGTCAAGCGCACGACGGTTCAATCCCCTCCAGGTGAAAAGTGAGGAGCGCGGAAGTAAAACGGCGTCCGCCACACCGCGGATCGACTGTGATAGCGACATGCACGCGCCCGCGCCGGCCGGGCACGGCAGGGTTGCGAACGGGAACAGAGAAGGAGCGGGCGAGCAGGCGCGGGGATGGGATCGTCACCTGAATGCGCATGAGGCGGTCGGCGCTGTGCTTCTGGTGGTGCCTCCGCTCCGTGAACCCCCGGCGCGCGGCCTCGACGGCGGCGAGCTCGTCGGGGTCGGGCTCCGTGGCGGTGTCGAACTCCCAGACCTGGCGGCCGACGTGGCCATTCTTCGTGCGCAGCCACGGGTCCCCGCCGCCCTCCGCGATCCGCAGCCGCCACATATCCGGAATACTGAGGGCAATGCGGCAGCGCCGGCAAGATTCCGATCCCTCGCGGCGAGATGGCGAGGGGACAGGCCTGGCTGGCTGGAGCCCTGAAGGGGAGGGGTTTGGTTTTGGTTTGGAAATTTATTTTGGTTTTAAGCAGGCGGCAGCTGCCGGTTTTGTCTGGGCTTCACGTTGATCCACTCGCTCGCGCGTCGTGGTCTGCTCGCGCTCGTGCGGGCCTGCTTTTTTTTTTTTTTTTTGAGGAACTCGTGCTGGCCTCTCAGTGGCCTGCTGGTCCCGCGTGGAGACGTGGTTGCGGGTGGGCCCACGTGACAGTCGTCCGTTTCCGGGGAGGGCCCACGGTGCCGGGCGCTTTGTCCCGTGCCTTCAGCGAGCGCATCGAAAGTTGACGCGTCCGCTCGAAAGGTCGGTCGCGACATATCTTTTTAGAGGGTGTTTGGATCCGTGCAGACTAAATTTAGTTTCAAAGAATCTTGCGATTTAGAGTATTAAATAAAGTCTAATTGTAAAACTTTTTTAGGGATGGTTGCTATTTGGCGAGACGAATCTAATGAGCTTAATTAATCTTTGATTTGCTACAGTGATGCTACAGTACCTAGTCGCTAATCATGTCCTAATTACCTTTATTAGATTCGTCTAGCGAATTAGTTCGGAGGTTCTGACATTAGTTTTATAATTAGACTTTACCTAGTACTCCTAAATAGTAAGATTCTTATAGGCTAAAGTTTAGCTCTGGGATCGAAACACCCTCTTATTCGGGAGAGGTTAACGCGCCACTGGACGCATGTTACCTGACCGCGCAATCCCTCTCGACAAGTGTCTCCAAACAAAGCTAAACAATACTCCTATATATGAGCTGGAGGAACATTTTTTTTTTAGAAAATAGGTTTCCCCTGCTTTATTCAAGCAACATGTTCAGTACATTGTTGTTGTCCGGCAACATCCACACTCTCGGCTCTACATCAGCCACAACAGAAACAATAATCGCACTTGCACTCACACTACTCTCATGCAACGAAGGCTCCCATGTCAGCATAGGCGGTTCCGCAGCTTTTTCCTCTGTTTTTGCGCCATCTCGGCCAGCTTTATCTCTTCCTCCTCCTTGCACAGCACTTTCCAATATCTTCCAGTCCGCGCTATCTTTCTCAGCAGCTCCCTGTCTCCAATCCACTTTTTTTCCTGAAAACACACATCATTTCTTAGTTTCCATAGAGACCACAAAGCAGCTGAAGTTAGCATGTTCAGAGACATATGTCTCTTATCACTAATCCAGAAACTCGCAACAGATTCAAAATCTGCCCCCACATGTTTCCTAGCCACCTCTAAGATCTGTGTCCACATCAATTTAGCTCCACAGAAATCAAAAAACAAGTGATTAGCTGTTTCCTTTTCAGACTCAGAAAAGGCAACTGTAATCATCTAGATTCTTTCTCTTAACTAGGTTGTCCCTGGTAAGAATCTTATTATTGGCCAAAAGCCAAAGGAACACACGGATCCTAGGAGACACATTTAACTTCCACATCACAGGAGTATAAACAGGGATCACCCCCCTACAACTAATCACTGCATATAAAGATTGAACTGAGTAAACCCCAGAGGAATTGAACTGCCATATAATGGCGTCTTCTTCCTCTGATAAGACCACCTCACTCAAAATCTGTATCAGCTCATACCACAGATTCATTACTCTAGCACACACAATTCTCCTGAAAGTAAACTTTAAGTTTTCCCCATCCCAGGCCTCAGCTATACTGATACCTGTTTCATTAACAATACTATACAGCTCCCAGTACTGTATAGCCAGGCTACAGGACCCAAACCACTGGTCCTCCCAAAACCTGATTTTCTTCCCATTCCCCACTTTCCAGTTATAACCCATTTTTGCAGCTTGACAAGCCCACATCACCCCTTTCCAAAAGGGGGACGCATTCCTATCTCTACAGCAGAAAAGGTTAGGAGAGTCAGTTTTATACTTGTGGTCTACCACTGTTTTCCACAGCTTATTATTACCATCATGATATCTTTGCACCTAAGAAGGCAGCAGACACATGTTTAGATTTCTCAAATCTGGGATACCCAGCCCCCCATGCTCCTCCTTTTGAGCCAAGCTTTGCCAATTAGAGAGATGATATTTGTGTTTGTCTTGTCATTCCAAAAGAAATTTGCCATCTGAGAATTAATGGCATCCAAAGCCCATTTAGGGAACTTGATAACAGAGAGGAACATCATGCTGATAAAAAAGAAAGAAAATGATATGGGTCAGTGTTATGTTGGTGTAAATACATTACTACAAATCCTCTATGTAAGAAATATATTGTTTTATTTAAAGTTTTCAACAAATATAATAAATATGTCTACATAAGCTGATTTTTTTCTCTTTTTCACGCGCATCAGTCGGCTCCTATTGACGTCGCAAGCTGCTACCAAACAAAAGTCCAACAAAAGAGCGTCAGTTAGGCTTCCTTTGAAACGCAGGAATTTTACAGGAACCAGTTCAGTTTCATAAGAAAAACGCAGGAAAGAAAAATTTTTCCTCCAATCCAAACGAGCCCTTAGTCTACGACGTGGGTTCGCGCTCGTGTGTTAGCATGACTTATGGTTCTTATTTCTTGAAAAATAAACTGATCAATACTTCACAAAGTCATCAACATGCGATACCACTAAAAACTAGAAAGGACTGACTAGAACCGTACCGTTTGTGATTGAAAAAGAAAAACCGCGCCCTGTTTTGTGACTTAATGCTAGTTCACGTACCTTTGCCGGCTTCAACAATTTAGCACTAGTAGCAGCACCAGTATCAACCCCTTTTTCCTTTATTAGTGAAGCTAATTTCGCCTGACTTTGTTTCTCAATTAACTTCTTTGTTATTCCCTTTCCTTTTTTCTACTCCTCCCGTCTCAGGAAATTGTCGTTTTGAGCAAAGTTTATATTAAATCATAAATTCAGCGTAGATTTCTGATGATGCAACCAATTCACTCATGTTCAAGTTCTAGACTCAACTCCATGTACTGAAACAACAATCAGGACTACCTTTTGCATGTCAGTCTGTATTTTGTGTCCGCATTCTAGCTTCTAAGTATAAAATTGACTTGTTTGAAATCAGATGGTACTATGTTCTAATAGGGAATTTTTTTTGTTCGGCAAGCCAGACACTACAGCTTGTGGATGCACTAGATGCTTTAATCAACATCATCGATCGGCAATGTCACTTTCAGATGGTCAAGTGGAGCACGTTAATTGTGATGCAGGTTTAATCCTACCACTTTTAAATTTCAGCGATGGTGATGCAAAGGGACAGGCAGGCTTGGACGAGCTGAACTGACTGCTCATTCTGATTTTACGTAAGCATCCACATCAGCGATGAAAGCTCCTGACAAGGAGATGCTATCTGTTTCCTTCCATCCCTGCTTCTGTCACAGCACTGCTGGCGCAACTCAACTTGCGACAACTGTATTTTAAGACATGTAATGTAAGCATCAGAATATGCGAATATTAAGCTTGGTTAACAGCTTCCACATTATCTTACAGAATAAGAGATGCACCAAAGCAAATCTCATCTCGCTAATTGTCTAGATTTAGTTCAGGAATTATTTGTAGCGTGGTCCAGTATATAGCTACATCACAGTCATATAGTACATGTTTGTCACCATGCTATGCTCACCCGCCGTGGACAAACATGTAGCTATACATCACAGTCATATAGTACATGTTTGTCCAGTGTATAGCTACATCACCGGCCGGAACGCAAGCATCAAGGCAAACTGAACAAGCAGTCATCTACATTGCCTGGAACATCTGGAAGGAGAGATGCCGCCGGGTGTTGACACCAAGGCAATGACCGTGCCGCAACTGGTGCTCCTCATCAAACAGTACATCCAAAATTGGCATATGGCGAACACAATTTGGGAGGAGTAGGCCACGGTCGCCTCTTGGTGCCAATGTAAATTTTCATTTTTGGCTTAGGCCACCTTGTTTTGTATTTGAACTTTTGCTTTCAATCTATAATGAAAGGCAGAGCACCTGCCATTACGCTCAAAAACAAAAAAAAACCAGGATTCAATGTCCAGGCAGCAGAGCTCCAACAGATTATTAGAATATATCAAATAAAATAAATGGACAAATTTTTTTTCTTGCATGATTCAAAAGGATCACACACGAAAGCTTTCTGACACGAACTTCAACGCTTGGTTCGTGCATACTTCTGTCACACCACTGCGTACATAATTCACCTCACGCTTATTGCACTCCAGGATACGCACACATTGATCTACAACATGAGGCCATACTTTACAGCATAATTTTGCTTTTAGGGCAATAATCGCAGCCATAGCATTTGGTTGTTTGGCACGAAATTATGTTCATATGGATGCATCTCTCTTTGCACGAAGACGCCCCCGATACTCTCCAAGAGCCCAAATGGGAAATAAGTTGCGGTAGTTGGGGTAACTGAAGATAATAGCGCAATTGGAACTCCCAACGTGTTCCTATCATCAAATGGCAAGCATGATCATAAAATCAGATGGATATGGATCAATCAAAGACCAACATCAGATAAAGAATCTCTACACATTGGCTACATGGCTCTTGTCAAAGTTCTCTAACGGGCCAATTAAAAAATGTTAATCAAGAACTTAATAGAGCTCGACACAAGCAGTGAAACATCCTGCTTCTAGGTAGTCTGAGATTAATTTTGTGAGCTACAAGATTCATACGCCAAAGGCACCCTAATTAAATTTATCATGCGTTCTTAAGTACAGTCAGATGTATAAATGTGGAATTTCCTTTTTCAGCATGAATTATATCAAGTTGTAAGACATTCTAGTCTGATCACATAGCTGTATGCAGGGGGAAATAGGTAAACTAAGTTCCGTGCTAGATGCACCATGATAGATTTTTTGTGGCACTCAATCCTGCTCTATTAAATTTCTGCTCAAAATATAATAAGCATGGCAAGTTCACTTGTGGATATAAAGTCAACGCACTGGTGTTAGGTCTATCTCAAACTGGCTGGAGAAGTGCACTGTCAAAATTAAATGTAAACCTACCTGTTGGGGAAATTCTCCTGTATCCAGTTGCATATTCACCAATTCTTTTGCAGCACGATGCACTGGTGTTGGGTCTATCTCAAACTGGTATTCACATAAAAGTATGAGAAGCGTTCGATAAACTACATAAATGACAAATTTAAATAAGGAACAAAGAAATCACACCTGTCCAGCGTAGATTAGAGCGAGCATTCCCCAAGCAGTATTCACTGCATGAGCACAGTCACCTTTGATATTTTCATAAACCTTTAGTAAGACGACAAAAACGAGAAAAGTTGTAAGATCATAAATTCAAAAGCTCTCGATATTCCAAAAACAGAAAGACATTCATTAAACAAATTATACAGGATCAAGTTGCAATGTATGTTGAGTTAGAGCATGATCAAAACAAAGGTTCAAACATACAAAAATAGTACGATTAATGACCTGTGATTCAAATCCGTGCTAACATGATTCACCATAAAATATTTCATTCTTCAATTCCATAGTAGTAGTATTTTCAACAGAAGTGCAACAAAGAAGTTGTGTCCACATCAGTTACCACCAAGGCAAGAACAAATAAAAAGAATCTCAAGAATTCAAGGAAATTAGTTACCTGGGTTCTAAGAGAGACATGGCTTTCTCCCCATCCACCAGTATTGAGCTGCTTTGACAATAGGAAGTGGCATGCTTTCCTAAGGGAAGAGCTATTCTCATATGTCCTTCCAGCAGCAGCTAATCCTTTAACTGAAAAGAAGGCCCCATAGGTGAAACATACACCCCAAGTGCCAAACCTGCCAAATTAATAACTGAAATATTAACCGGTGAAGTATAGGGGGAAAACTGGTTCGTGCATGGTAAATCAGCAAAAGTTGCATCGAAACGAACCATGAACCATCTTCCAGTTGCTTGCTCTCAATGAATATTGCTGCGTTTGAGATACATTTTTCTATCTCTTCTGTGCGATAACCAGGATATAGTTCTTTGACCAATACCAAGGCTCGAAGAACTGAGGAAGTGCATTCTGGGTATCTGTCAATTTATGGTATAGAACGAATTAATTGTGTTAATAGGAATGTTTTTTTTTCTACCAAACAATGACGGTTGCATCACTTACGGATAATCAGTGAGAATGTTTGGAAAAATTCACAGGGACTGAGAATTTGGTTATTAATGGAAAGAATAGGTCAATGCAATGGAACTCAAATGTACTAAAATAGTATAATGAAGACGACAAAGTGAAATAAATCGATAAGGTTACAAAATACAACGAAAAAAAATGCTGAATTAGTTAAAACTTGGGAAAAATAAATAAATGGGGATATGATGAGAGGTGAGAACTGCTATCGTACGACCGGGCATCTGACCCGGCTGTACGCTGCTAGTACTAATCTGCCATTAGCATGTATTGATCATATCAGGTAGCTATTAGCTCTAGTCGTACGGTGGCCGTGCACACAACATTTTCGATGAGATATAGCATATAAACAAACCTTGAGTAGCAAATAAACACAAAAGTACGTTTGGCAGTAAAAAGGTATAAAGAACCATTTTTAAATGTTTTTTCTCCATTCGTTCTTGCGAAGTGGAATGTTATGAGCTGTGCACAGAGAGAGGGAGGGACAGATGGAGAGTTTATTATTTCTGTTTATCTTCAAGAAAGATAAGAGCCCACCGTATACAGGAAACTAGAAATTTATCTCTATCCAAGAAGAAGTTCTTTTACATTTATGTATAAGAGGAGCAGCTTGTAGAAACTTACCTCTATCCAAGAAGAAGTTCTTTTACATTCATATGTAGAAAAGGAACCATCTTTGTTCTACAAAATAAAACTGTTAGCTATTAATTCCCTACTTAGAATCATGGTCAGCATGATATTTTAACAAAAAATTAATAGACAATCTAAAGACGATCAAAACTTGTACAACTGCATGAATTTTGCATGGGTTTCAAATTCAAAGCCATAATATATAAATTTGATTCTCAGAGATAATTATTCACATCTATTTAAGCACATTATCCTCGTAATATTTCCAATAAAAAACCCTCGTAAGCTTAGTGAAACTGAACACGCATACATAACTGTTTTTCATTGCTACAATTTTCAAGGTAGAAACTGGTTGCAAGTATGCGATTATGCAAAGCAGATTGAAGATCATGTCATATGGTTTAATTTTGGAGAATTCTTACCACAAGAGAGAGAAGGATATCAACAGCGTCATACACCCTTTCCCTTTGTATTGGATTACCAACAAGGTTGCTTGAGATTTTTTATAGTAGCAGTACAGCCTAGGATAGAATTACGAGCATAAGCTTTTTATAGAGTAGTCATGAATACTAGAAACAATGACAATCGACAACAATCAAATTGAGAATATTGTTGTTGTGCTTCATTCTTCAGACACCAATTTAGATTAGGTTATGTGATACTTGTCTGATAATTATTTCACATTACTAAGTTAATACAAGAAAAACTAAAGAAGTGTTTAGTGACCTCAAGTGCTTCTGCTGTAGTGTCAGATACACTCCATCCATTGTCTGCAGAGGACAAAGTCCACGAACCCTTGGATATATGGCGATGCCAGTAATTTAGGTCACCAGGATGATTCCTCAGAACCTTCAAGTCACACATGGTGTGTAGAGTTTGAATGTTTTCTGCAATATCTTATTTACAAAGATAGTTTGGGGGTTAAAAAAGGAAACCTGTGACTGCTTCATGAACTCATGTGCTCTCTGAAGAGTTGGACCGTACTCATTTACAAGATCTGTAGCGCAATATGCTTGAAGTATTTGATGTCTCCCAGCTCTGGCATCCATCATACACCTATCATGATAAAACATCAGAATCACATTCATTAGAGCTTCTTAATGAGCGACTTACCATCGTTTGAAGACAAAGCGTGGCAGCAACTAAAAGTACAAATGATAACATACAAAATTCTCTATTGTATAACAATAAATAACATAATTCACATATGGACCATCTGTGTTTATAATGCTTCCAGTATGATGAAGGATGATATGTTACTGTTCAAGTTTACGTACACATGTGCAATGGATTTGTTTTCTCCTCAATGAAACTGACATCAGTTAGTACAAAAGGAAAAGGTGCAACATAAAGGGCAACCATCACTCATGCGGTCATGCCAGTGAAATATAAAGTTTGTAAAAAGAGTCATCGAACAAAAGTTGTGCTTATAGTTCTAGCACACAAGCAATTATAGAACTGCATGGGAAGAGGATCATCTTATACCTGTGACTTCATGCCATCTTCTGAAAGCCACAAGAAATCAGGTATCCTAGCAAGGTGACGCTTGAATGCATCAGAATTAGGATCTTCTACCCAGCAGCAGACCATGTTGAGAGGCTATACAGAAAATTAACTTATATTAGCAAGCACCGAGCCACAGTCCCCGACACACACATATTCATGTTGTTTTGATGCACCATTACAGCCGAATTAAACCAAAGCATAAAGCATGACAAGAATCAATAACCAGGGCAACTCAGTAGCGTAGCCAAATTCCCAGGTAGTCAGGTAATGCTTATGAAATGAGACCTTAACTTGACCAAATATTACCTTGTTCATAGCGCATAAGCAGATATACTGTGTGCTCTCATCTTCGTAATGGATATGCTCCATGAGGTGTCCCAGAGCTTTCTCCCTCAGCTTGCTGATAGGCCAACTACTGAGGACTGGCTCCACAAACTTGTAGAGTGAAGTCCAAACAACATTCTGCAATGTTGCGCGAGGACAGAGGAATAACAGAAGAAGGGGAAAACAAAAGGCAGAGCAGTGGATCAAACAATACGAAAGTCAGAAAAAAAATCTTAGGTAAAAAGAATTGAACAATGGATTGGATCCTGAACAGACAGAAACTCTATAGTGAAAAAACGCCTTTAATGACATTTTTTTTTCGTTTTACAAAATGCAAGGCCGGCACTGGAGTAGGGCATCCCACACTGAGATGGTTCGCACGAAATTACAGAAAACTGATTAGATTCAAAATCATGTTAGCGAATAGTGATATCTAGTGTTTAGCTAGGATCACCACCTATTAGCCATAATTGCCTGATTTATGCATTCGCTTTTTCGGTTTTCCACCGACACCGTTCGCATGCGCGTGTTCGAGAGAGAGAGAGAGAGAGAGAGAGAGAGAGAGAGAGAAGAGAGAGAGAGAGAGAAGGAGGAAGAGAGAGAAATGTACAGCGGCTTCGGGGAAGACGGACGAGGAGCCACCGGCGACGCGCCGTCGTCCGCTTGTAGCCGCCGCAACCGCCGGTCAGCGTGGTCGCCTCCGGCGGTAGCGCACGCCACGGGCACCCGGATTCGCGGTTACGGGCTTAAAACCGCTCGTCCCACCCACGTCTCTCCTGGAACAAGCCCACTTACTCATAATTCGAAAGTACGGCCCACTCATAGCCCATTTAATCTAGATATAGCCTGGTCAAAGAAAGAGTAGAAGCAGCAGCAGGCCGACCTAAAGCAAAGCCCGCTTTTACTTTGCCCGGCCCAATTTTTGTTTACTCCGGTTAGGGCCCGTAGGAGTTTCATAACAAGATATTTACAAGGTTGGAAACAGTTCAACTCCCTCGCTCGAAGTTTTCAAGCCAAAAAAAAAAAAAAAATACGGTACAATTCAAGTATTCAACTCCCTCATTCGAAGTTTCTAGAAACAAACATACGGTTCAACGATTGCATGTAGGTTTTCAAGGAAGAATGGCGAACTGGCCACATGAGTGAAGCATATATACATAACAATTGGGAATAATCTGAAAAACCTTTGCACAGGCGCTACGAGCCTCGCTCCAGTTAACCTCGTCGTATGGAGTGTTGTATATCTCTTCTCTTATTGCATGTATAGCGGGTGCAATCGGTCCAACAAATTTCTTGCCGTAAAGATAAGCCATCGGCTGATAAAACATACGGGTCAGGCACCAAAATTTCCCTGCAAAATTAGGACGGAACACCATGAGCAAGATGTTCAGTATCCAATCATCTATACAGGGCTGCACTGCATGCTGTCACCAATTGGAAGAAATCATATACCTGGATGAAATGGAAGAAACCGGGGAGCCAACCACAGCTCCGGGAAAATTGGATTATTTCCAGTCCAATCATACAGCCCCAGTATCTTTCAACGACAAAGTATATAATATGAAGAACAAGAGTAAACAAGCATGTGATACATTTTATTTGTGATAATACAAGGATACTACTAACATAAACATACCGAAAGCCATATCTTTCCCCATTCGGGCACCAGAGTTGCACCACCGTGGGATAGAATCCAAGCACGCCCGTTAGCCAGTGCGCTCTTCTTGTCATCGAGCTCCTCGCCGAGAAGCCTCAGGACGACGTAGTTTATGCATGTGGCAAACATGTTGCTGTTGTCCCGGACAATCGAGTCGCTCCATCCACCATCCTCGTTCTACAAGAATTTTTTTACCCCATCCGAAACATGAATAATGGTGCAGAGTTGGTGCCCCAATATAATATAATGGTGTAGAAATTGAACTTGTTTGTGAAGAATCAGGATCATCTCGGGCCGTCCCAAACGATCGATCGACAAAACCTCAAAGATACTAGCTAGCAGTACTTATTAGGAGAAGAGAATTATGCCATGCCTGATGGTTGTAGATGTAGCGGCGTATCTCACGTTGATGTTCCGGTGATAGGACAGCGTTGAGTGATCCAGTGACGTACAACCCAAATATCTGCAAGTCAAATTAACCCAATTAATAATTAGGAGTAGATAACAGAAAACGAATTTAAAAACGTGTGGATCGATACTGTTGCGTACGCACCATACAAGGCATAATGTACATGACTCCGCTGTAATCACCAGGCCAATGCCCATCGCACGCCTGCAGAGACGAGAGCTGATCCAGAGCTCGCCTCAACGAGTTGAGCGCGATTTCTTCGGTGACCTGCTCATCCTCCTGCAGAAGCTTCTTGATGCGTGGCAGATCACGCCGGTGGCCTCCCATGTTTTGCTTTGTACACTGCGGATGGGTCGGTTGATAAAAATGTCATGCATGATCACCATATACGGCCGGGGTCGTGGGTTGGGGGAAGCGGCATATATACAAGGAAAATTGGGATCATGCCGTTAATAAGCTGCAGTTCCCAGAGTGTGAAATGCAGCGGCCAGGAGCTAATTAAGCAGAGTCACATGCATACTATGCAGCGGCCATATGCATACTAGTACTAGCTAGCGTACTACATATATAGCTGACTGCACAAATCTAGTAACCTGGCCATTCGCTCATATATAATAGATCGATGGCTTGTTGATCATCATACTGCTGTTGCTTTACCAGCGAGCGAGTGCGCATGAGTAAAATATTTTGCACGACCATGTCTATATACTCTATACCTGCATGCGCAAGAGGAGATCGGCAGACTCCCTCCGCTGGAAGCGGCGGTCGGTGAACTCGCGGCGCGCCCTCTCAACGGCGGCGCGCTCCTCCGGCGTGCCCAGGTCGGGGTCGAACTCCCACACCGCCCGCCCGAGGAAGCCGTTCGTCGACCGCAGCCACGGGCCGCCACCCTCCGCCACCTTCAGACGCCACATGATGCTTCCAAGCTCCGCAGCGGTAGCCGCGAATTAGCGTGTGCCGGGAGGAGTGTGGCGTCGTCGTGTGTTTATGGTTTATTATCATGTCCCCATGGCCACGGGTATTTAAAGGGAAATATACGAGACCTGCTAGCTAGATGCAAACAACAGATCAAGCCCCTGTTTGTATCAAAAGTATTTTCGAAGTTTTGTAAGAATACTGTAGTTTTGCAAAATACTTTATTTTGAAAGATTTGAAGGTGTTTGGATGTAACAAGTTTTGTAGTTTTAAAAATCATGATATTGCTAAAAGTGCAACCATTTTGAAGTTTTAGAAACTCCATCCATCACCTCTTTTTTTCGAAACCATAGTTTTGCTTGGCACTGGCTTCTCTTTTTTTTTAAAACAAAAATTGACATTAGCTTTTAAAACCATGGTTTCTTAATACTTTGGTTCCTATAACACGCCCAAATCTCCATTTCCACCCGTTCCTGTCATACAGTATATAATTGATTGATGAGCTGTTTACTTTGAACGTAGTTTTTCATGACGTTCGGTTGCCTTACGCCGTAGCCTACCCCCCTGCTTAATGTGCACCAACGCTTAAAATCTCACCAAATCTTTTCCTCATGGATGTGCCGTGCTAATCATTTCAAGAATAATATTAAGAATAGAAACCTGATTAAGCGATATACATTTTCAATTTGCAGCCCATGAGAGAGGTCAAACATCTCCAAGACACACTCCAGCTTGCTCGCTCCAAAATATGCTTAACCGTTCAGATCGAATAGATGGCCATAGGTCCAAGGTCAAACCTCGCCGAACTCATTTTATTTAAAAAAAGCTTCCAATCGGATCTCAGCCCTGTTATCCCGATCAAGTGATCAAACAATGAAAATTCTTGGACCTCGCTTGGTAGGGTTTCAACCAGAGTTTCTGTTGATCTCTGGATGGCCCTTTTTTTTGGGATTGAGAAAGGGAGGGGATGAAAAGGGGAACTGATAGATGTTTTTGCCCCTCCATGCTTTGTATGATAGTTTTTGAGTTTTTGTCCTATTGGCGATTGGAGAGAAAATTGTTGGAGTTGCTCTAATACAAAATTGTAATGTAGTCACGCCAAACTAGTAACGAACAATATCACGCACAGAAGGTGTCCACGGCGGCGGTGGCCCTGTTGTCGAAGATGAGGCCTTTCCGAGAGATCTATACGCGTCAGAGGAGGATCAGGACCATAAGACCAAACCTCGGTGGGCAGGTTTGATGGTGCGAGGCTGGCTGTCCAGGGGGAGTGAAGCGGGAAGACAACATCGAGGTGACCCTTAGCCTCCTGGCATTGGACGAAGGTGTGTGAAACTGTGAATGTCTGTTTTTAGTACACAGAGGCCGTCATCTACTATATGTTGCAAATTTTTTGAAATGTAACGGATATATATGTAAGAAAAAAAAAGAGAAATCAACTTACGGGTCTGAAATTTTGTTTCTCTTTACTCATGTGTCCGTTGCATCTCAAATTTTCCAACAACAAGTTTTCCCTTCGGTAAGGTTTGTGTTTTTTTTTTTTTTTTTTTGCGATGACGGTAAGGTTTGTGTTGGGCGGTACTATACTGGTAGGCAGCTCCAATCCAAAATCAGTTTTTTTTTTCTTAAGGCAAGCAGATGCATGGTAGGATAAGCAAGCTCACCAACGTATTGTCTAATTAATGATTTAACGAAAACGGAAAACTGTTACATATATACATGATCATATATCATATCAAGTAGCCAACAATTTCCCTGTCAATTAGGAGTGTAGGGTTGGTCTGCTGCTCTTTGTGTTTCAGCAAACAGCACGAGTTAGCAACCATCTACCTCTCGTGTGCTGCAGCATATCATGTATACTCCACCCATTTTGGTTGGAGAGGTCCGCATATTTATCAGGCATGTGCAATGCCAAAGGTGTTCACTTGTTCTGGTATAGTAGTATTCATGCATATAGAGTGAACTCTATCTTCATGTCTGTTCAACCTCAACATCACGTGGGTGTGGAAGCAAGCTCCAACTCTGCAGCT
Source organism: Eragrostis nindensis (assembly GCA_012490785.1). Taxonomy (NCBI): domain Eukaryota; kingdom Viridiplantae; phylum Streptophyta; class Magnoliopsida; order Poales; family Poaceae; genus Eragrostis; species Eragrostis nindensis. The sequence goes on along the minus strand of JAAXCT010001402.1, from coordinate 16,375 downwards.
TGTGATGCCCTATTATACATATTAATTTTAAACATGCAACATGATGAGCCCTACGAAAAGATTTGATGAGGCCTACAAAAAGATTTTGATGACATAAAAAGATTTTGAGGCCTACAAAAAGATTTTGACTCGTCGATTGGCCAACGCATGTGTTGGATAACGTCTATTGCCCCCATCTTGCTTTCCACGTTGCAGGTAAAATAATTCACGCTCTGTCGTTTTTCTTGATGTGCTTAAATAACGTAAAAAAAAAATGGAGCTACATGAAAGGCACAGAAAATCTAGTGGTGGTGCAGTCGTTGATTTTAGTTTACCTGTCAAGAACCTGTAAATGGATGTAACGTGTTCTTGATTCGATCCACTATATATGGTTTGTCGAGTTCTAACACATATACATGCAAAAGCAATAAAGACGATGCGCCCACCACGGCACCACCAATGTTTTCATTGAGAAGTTGATCGTCGCAGCATAGTTGCAAATGGCTTTTCTCCCCGAATCCAATGAACCGTCGGTGTGTGCATCGGATGATCTTGGAGCAGAATTTAAAGAAGAGGCTAGCTACGGTGCCAACCCGTGCCATGTAGCATACTAGCATGTGCAGTACTGTGGAGTATGAAGCTAGCACTTGGGAATTAATATATGCCTCCATTCGTGCCTAGTGCTGATCCTCTACTTCAGCTTTTGCTCTAGCTTCTTTTACGAGGCCGAACGTTCATGGGATGGGGTAAGGAGAGGTACAGACTTCACAACGGTTTGGTACCAAACTTGGGTATCGTTTGTGTTGGACTGTTGGCAGATCGATCGGATCCAAAATCATAATTTCTTTCTTTTTAGGCAAGCACATATAGTAGGATAAGCATGCTCACCAACGTATTGTCAATAATTTAAACAAAAGAAAACTGTTTTGATAATGAATAATTTCCCTATGAATTAGGAGTTGCTGGTTGGTCTGCGAGTTAGCACCGGCTATGCATGGCAGAACACGATATATATACGACGTACGTATATACTATACCTGCATGCGCATGAGGAGGTCGGCAGACTCCCTCCGTTCGAAGCGGCGGTCGGTGAACTCGCGGCGCGCCCTCTCAACGGCGGCGCGCTCCTCCGGCGTGCCGAGGTCGGGGTCGAACTCCCACACGGCGCGGCCGAGGAAGCCGTTCGTCGACCGCAGCCACGGGCCGCCTCCGTCCCCCAACTTCAGACGCCACATGCTAGCTGTAGCTGCTTCCAACTTGTAATTAAGTTGTACTAAGTAAACGTTTGTAGGACGAGACGAGAGCAACGGAGGAGTGTGGCGTCGTCTGTTTTTATGACGTCCCCATGGCTTCAGCCTTCAGGGTTTTTAATTAAAGGGAAAAGCGAGACAGAGACCAACGAAAGATCCTGTCATAATTGAGGGCATGCTTGAGGCCGTCCACTATTCTGATGGCTTCACATGACGCACAAAATTCGTCAAATAATGGTGACCGTCATATTAGTCAAAGAATCTGGTGTCAAATCTCCATTTCATTTTCCGCCGGCACCCATATATATGACGCCCGGTGGCCTACATCTGGGGCAATTGCTTGTGCCATGCAACCACCAGAGGCGACGTGTTAAACCTCCCTAACTTTGTAAACGACGTTTGCAACTCTGGTGATAGTCTTTAGCTGAAATTGCATGCCCTTACCTTCACTGTATAATAAGAAAAACTGCTCGCAATTTGAAATGTGACTTTTGGTGTAAGTTGTTACTCTCTTGTGTCACGGTTAATGCAAACTATCTCTACAACTCTGAGTCTCACAATATGTTCTCCGAATCTGTTTAAGTACTGAAGTTGTTGCAGGAATTATAGAGTTTGGCAGCTGAAAGATAAGCTGTACTCTACCGAACAAGCAAGACTCTCAGAGCATCCACAACAGATGCTGTATAATAGGGTGGTGCTCCAAAATATGAGAATATAGAGCATCAACCTTCTCCAACAGATGCTTTAAAAGCAGGTGGTGCTCTAAAATTTTTAGAACATGCTGTAAAAATCTCTCCCCATGCTGCAAATATGCAGCACCAAGTGCCGTGTTGTATCCTCGCGCTGCAAAACTCCCGCCGTCCGCGCCCGCGCCGGCCCGCCGCACTAGTCGCCGGAGAAGACAACTCCAGCCGCCAGCACGCATCCCTGAGGCCCCTCTACCCCCTCCATGCTCGCCGCCCCCATCCCGAAGGCCTCGGCACCGTGCTCCATCCCGCCGCCGCCGGTTGAGCAACCTCGCCGTTGCCGTCGATTTCTCCTTTCCCGGTGAACGATTCTCCAATTAATCGTGCCCAGAGATTCTCCTCCATCGTGCGCACCTCTCTGGCTTGCTCCTTCCTCAATGCCGCAGGTGAGCTTGCCGGAAACGTCGTCTTTCCCGCTGCCGTCCGCCTTGCGGACCAACCTCCGAGTCAAACTCGTATTTCCGACCATCCTCCTCGACGACATGTACCAAGGTGAGCTTCGGCTTGCTGCATAGATACTCATGCTCGCGCTCCCTCACCCTCTCGCCCACTCTTGTGGCCGGAACGCCACTTCGCCACGGCCGCCGCAACGCTGCCCATGCCGCGTCATGCCGCCGCCTCTTGCCGCACCCACGCCATTGTGGTGCCGACGCTAGCCCGCGTCGCGCCGCGACGCCATCGAGCTGCGCCGCCACGTGCCCGGTGCGTCCTCCTCCACAAGCTTCACCGACGCGCCTCCCCTCCTCAACACCGGCGAGAGCTCCTCCGCGGTGGCTGAGCTCGGGGTGCTCGACGAAATGCCTCAAAGCACTGTTGACCCTTGAAGCAAATATACAACACCAGTTTTATAGCAAACCCTTGAAGCACAGGGCACATAATCTTCAAAACTGAGCAAAAGTGGTGCTCTATAATTGGTTTTACAGCACCACTTTTACATCATCTGTTGGGGTTGCTCTTCCCACCATCCACCAAGCTACTGCACCTCCAAATTAAAGGACTATAATGTATCCTTCGTGGATGCTGAAATAAGGATTCAGGACCTACTACTGTTTAAGTTGCAGCAGCTGTTGCCACTGCACCTGATCTCAATTGCAGCATTGCCTACCTCATTGTAATCGTCAGTCAGTCGCAGCAACAAGGCCAAATCTCTCAATTTTTTTTTAAAAAAACCTTAAGGGCAGTTTCGAATATCCCCCTCCCCCCTTGGCCTTGACCTCACAAAACCTTGCAACACAAATGAAAGCTTTTGACAAGGAGATGCTATTAGAATGATAGAATCCTTCCATATATGCTTGTGTCACAACATGCTTATGTGATTCGACTTGCATCTACTGTATTCTAGGTGAAGACAGAGGGATGGAAATATACAACATCTGGCTCGCTTTACAACCTCACATATATCGAAGCATATATGTCACACAATGATATACATGAAAAGCAATATTCATTCTGCTTATACCATGGAGATACAACACTGTAAATTCTTGTAAGCCGATATTTATAGGGTTATTCAGTGTGTATGCTACATCATAGTCATGCACCTGACTGTCACCATGCAATGCTCACATGGACCCATTTATCTTCTTTGCACGGAGACGACAGTGGTACTCGCCGAGAGCCCAAATGGGGAACAAGTTGCGGTAGTTTGGATAATTGAAGAAAAGGGAGCAGTTGAAGCATCCAACATGTTCCTATCATCATAACGCAAGCAAAGTAAGAAATCTGATGGACCCTAGACAGTCAAAACTAATATAAATAATTCTGAAGCAGCTATATCAGACTTCATAACCCCTACAAAATGCATGTCTGATTACGCATCAGATAAAGCATGAAGTAATAGTTAAACATGATAACTCTCTTGAATATCGTGTTTCTGCGATGTATATGATTTAATAAGTCGTTGTTTCATATGCCAAAGCAGTCCATATTATTATGAGTATCTTAGATGAATCACTGCTATGTTATCTATTTCAGATGTGTAAGGATGGTTTTTTTCGATCATGAAAACTTAATTTCACCAAGCACTTACATATTCTAAATCACCAATATATAGTTGACCGCATGTTCATATATTTGTGAAAAAAATGGCTGTTTCATTCCATGAATAATTAACGCGTCATATACTAGGATTTTCTGTGGGCCTCAACACTGAGTTTACTTGTCGAAGTTTTGCTATCAAAATACATAAAATGAAAGCCTACTTGTTGGGGAAACTCTCCTGTCTCCAACTGCATATTGATCAATTCTTTTGCAGCACGATGTAGTGGTGTTGGGTCTCTCTCAAACTGGTATTGAAATACAGGTGTGTGAATAGATGATAAACTGCATACTCTTGTCAAAATTGAAATAAAGAACGAAACAAAATATACCTGTCCAGCATAAATTAAAGCCAGCATTGCCCAAGCAGTATTCACTGCGTGAGCACGGCCACCTTCTAAGTTTACATAGGCCTATATAGAATTACAAAGATCGAAAAAAAAAGGAGAAGTTAAAAGATGGTAAATGCAAAGACTTGACACACTATAAAATAGTTCACAAAGTTTGGACTTAAGGTGTTGTTGCATTAAATATTGCAAACAAATACAGTAAGTGCAATGAACGAACAATGATGTATACCCATGCTAACTAAGCCAGATTCACCATAATGTATCATACATCCCAATTTGTCTGTAATATTGTCAACGAGATCAGCAAACATAAATTGTGTGTCCTTATCACCACTTGCCAGGCAAAGCATTACCTGAGTTTCATTAGAGACATGGCTTTCTCCCCATCCACCAGTACCGAGCTGCTTTGATAATATAAAGTGACATGCTTTCCTGATGGAAGAACTGTTCTCGTATGTTCTTCCAGCAGCAACTAAACCCTTAACCGAAAAGAAGGCGCCATACGTAAAACACACGCCCCAAGTGCCTAACCTGCCAAACAGCTTATTGTGTTATCAATTGAAGAAACAGAAATTCTCTAAGGTAAATCAGAAAATGATGTGACAGGGCAAACCATGAACCATCTTCTTCTTGTTTGTTCTCAATAAATGTAGCTGCATTTCTGATAGATTTTTCAATTTCCTTTGTACGGTAACCAGGGTATAATTCTTTGAACAGTATGAGGGCTTGAAGCACTGAAGAGGTGCATTCTGGGTAACTGCCAATTTTATGGTACACCAGTCAATTTTATTAGTTGAAGTGAAAGCTTTTTTAAGCAGAACTTTTTCTACACATATCATTTACGTTACTTACGGATAATCGACAACCATGTTCGGAAAACTCTCACAAGGATTCAGAATCTAGTTGATTAACAGGAGAAAAATGTCAGTACAGCGGAACTGGAAACATAAAGATGTACTGAAATAAAATACTGAATGTATCTGTGCAGGGTCATCTCGCAAATGGGACATAACAACATATACGAGAAGTATTCCCTCAAAATACATATACGAGCAGTAGCCAGTTGAAAATTACCTCTATCCAAGATGAAGTTCGTTTGCACTCGTATGTAGAAAATGTACCATCTTTGTTCTACAACATAGAATGATTAGCAATTAACAAATGATCTTCCAAGGCAAGAACAATGGAAACACAGCTAAAATTTCAAAGGGATATGGCAATTTCTATGCATGCAGAAACATAACTAATACGAATCATCATGTTCCGACCATACACAAAAGAAGTCAGTGGAACAATAAGAATGAATAAGAATGAACATACAATTTTTGGTGGAACAATAAGAATGAATATATGAAACTGCAATATCATGTCTGTGATTTAATCTTGAAAATTTGTACCACAAAAGAGAGAAGGCAATCAACAGCATCATGCAGCCTTTCACTTTCTATTGGGTCCCCAGCAAGGTTGCTCGAAATCTTTGACAGCAACAGTACAGCCTGGAAAAAAGTTTGTAAGTTCTTCTAGAAAGCATGGGAATTAACACATTACGATGAGAGTTTTATTAAGTATTGTTTAAACACTCTACATTCACTAGTAAAGATCAGGTCATGTGGTACTTAGTTTTTTTTTTCTTTTTCTTTTTGAGGGGACATGTTGTACTTAGTAGCCGATGATTTTTTTTTTTCTCGAACACGCATGAGAATTGTGCGACTTTGTATTAAGGAGCAAAATGAGTATAAAAGGACACGCCCAACATAAATACAACCCACTCCCTAGAGGCTAGCATGTTTCAACGATTACATTCGCGCCACGGACCAAAAAGACTCCCGCAACTCCAACAACCGACCATCCTCGAGGCAAGACCCTGCCAAGGCCTTTCGCCAGCATCCATAAATACGCTTCAGTCCAAACTTGCCCCACCACAGAGGCTGCCAACGGGGACACGCCGTTGAGGACACAATCATTCCTATGCTTCCATAGCAACCAAGAAGTGAGGATGACGATTGAGTTGAAGACTCTGCAATGTTGCTTTTGCACCCTCTGCGCCGCCTTCCTCCACCAAGGCCAGAACTTGCCTCATGACCTCGTAGGGGAGACCGCTAAAGCCCTAGTCTCCACGTGCCACGAGATTGATGGTCTCATCTGCCTGGTCACATAGGGGACAATGCTCCGGGTGTGATAAGCTCCTCCTGGCCAGCTTATCCGCCGTCCAACAACGGTTGTGGAGAGGAAGGCAAAGGAAGAACTTGGAGCATTGCGAGGCCCAGGATTTCCAAAGGTGCTGGAAGGGCTCGAAGGGAATGCTCCCAGTGAAGAACGCCTTGTACGCAGATTTGGTGAAGACCCCCGAAGCCTCATGGCGCCAGATATGCCTATCCGCCCCTTCATGATGCTAGACTTCTGACACCAAGTCAAGGAGCTGGAGAAACTCAGCCATGGCTTGGACAGAAGCTCCTTTCCCGCGAACGTCCTCAAACCAAGAGTTATCGTGGAGGGCCTCGGCCACTGAACGTCTCTTCACCGCTCGCTTGGACACGAGGGCGAGCAACGGCGGGGCTACGTCTGCCACTGGGCGCCCGTGAAGCCACCGATCTGACCATAAGAGGGTGTTGTGCCCATCCCCCACCTCCGTGACCAAAGAGATAGAGAAGAGCGCTCGCAAGTTGGAGTTGAGCTGGAGGTGAACATAGCCCAAGGTCGATCCGGCTGCGTCTTGTATAGCCATAGTAACGCATGAGCAAAGCCCAACCGAGCATCTCAAGGTCATACAAACTCAGACCCCCCCCCCCCCCCCCCCCCCCCCCCCCCCCCCCCAACTCGAGCGGGCGAGTCACCCTTGGCCAAGCCAGAAAGCAGTGCCCGCCGTTGACCTCCTTGCGACCGTTCCATAGGAACGCCCGTCTCAACTTGTCGACAGCCTTGATGACCCACTTGGGGACAGGGGACATCCAGGGCAAGAGGTAGTATATCTGTATGGCCATGAGAACCGCATGCACGAGGATGCGCCGCCCCGCTAGGTGAAGAAGCCTTGCCTTCTGCCCTTCCAGCCGGGTAGCTTGTCGGCGACCTTGTCGATAATCGGTTGGAGCACCTCCTAAGCTGTGTGACTGCAAGCGGGAGTCCGACGTATCTGCATGGAAACTCTGCTACAATGCATGGGAACTTGCCCCACGTCCTCAGGGTCGCACTGGATGGGAGTAACGGAGGACTTCTGAATGTTGGTGTGCAGACAATATCTCCTTGACCATCTCCAAATCGCCCTCCACGGGTTGTAGGAATAGGACCGCATCATCCGCATAAAGAGACATCCGGTATGGAAGTGGACGAGAGACAAGAGGCTAAAGGAAGCCTTCAATCACCGCCTTAGCCACAACCGCGCTCAGGATGTCCATCACCAGGACAAAAAGCATCGGGGAGAGAGGGTCCCCCTGACGCAAGCCCCAACGATGGTCAATGATGCTTCTGGGCTCGCTGTTGAGCAAGATCCGAGTGGAGACTGAGGACCATAGCCCGCACAGCAAGTCCCTCCAGCAAGGTCCGAACAGCACGTGTCGCATGACCTCGATGAGGAAGCTCCAGGAAACCAAGTCAAACGTCTTGGTGATGTCTAGCTTGAACATCACTCTTGCCTCCTTTTGGCTGCGTAGGAATTTGGCTGTCTGCTGGATGAGCAAGAAGTTGTCGTGGATGACGAAGGCACTTTAGTTCGGCGCTACCAGCTCCGAAAGCTGTGGTGCCAGCCTGTTTGCGAGCACCTTAGCGATCAGCTTCGCGAAGCTATGGATCAAGCTGATTGGTCGGAAATCCTTCACCTGGACTGCACCCTTCTTCTTAAGCAAAAGGGTGAGGTACGCCTAGTTGAGGAGGCCCAATTTACGAGTGTCACCCTGATGGACAGCCCGTATAGCCTCCATCACGTCCGCCTTTATGGTCATCCAACGGGAAAGGTAGAAACGACCAGTGAATCCATCCGGACCAGGTGCCTTATTCTTTGGCATATCCTTGATGGTGACCCAGACCTTGTCCCAGCGCAGAAAGATCGCGCGATGACTGGTAGAAGGCGGGGAGATCAAAGGTCTCAGTAGCCCATGACTTGTTTTACATGTCTGCGCTAAGGCAACAGAAAAACTAAAAACGAATGTAGTAACCTTAAGTGCTTCTCCTGTAGTGTCAGATACAGCCCATCCGTTGTCTGCAGACGAAAGAGTCCATGAACCCTTCGATCTATGGCGATGCCAGTAAACTTGGTCTCCCGGATGATTCCTCAAAACCTTCAAGTAAGAACATGAACGTTTACTACGTTATTGTCCCCAAGGGTCAGTTTATATAGACGATTTTGAAGGTAAAGAAAAAGACCTGTGAATGTTTCATGAACTCATAGGCTCTCTGAATAGTTGAATCATACTTATGGTCAAGATCTGTGGCACAATATGCTTGAATTATGAATGCTGTCTCCCAGCTCTGACATCCATCATATACCTATCATGATAACACATAAAATATGGTTAAAACATAGTTATATCCTACAATGAGGAAACCTTCTTGGTGCGCATTCAATATGCCCAACATATTTATCATCATACAATCAAACTTCTGCTGCGATTTTAAGGGACTCCTTATCAAATGCTCTAATGCCTAAGTGATAGCTGTGCACATAAGGACAGTGACAGCCTATCTTTACCATCCTGTACAATTCGAAGGGCAACCATTAAGCTTTGAGTCCTAGATCTGCATGCCTCCTAAATGTGCAATGAACAACGTTGGAAGTAAGTTACCATTACTTAGTTCTTCTGAAAAGTTGCAGCAATGACAACAGTAAACAGCTTAAGGGAAAGATTCCAAGCTTAACATATATGATTATAAACCAATGGACTAGCAATAGTACTCCTTCATGCCAGTGTCACATAAATGCTAGCAAGTACAAGAAGCGTGAATGAAAATAGAAATTTATACCTGTGCCTTCATGCCATCTTCTGAAATCCACAAGAAATCAGGTATCCTTGCAAGGTGACACTTGAATGCATCTGAATTTGGATCTTCTGCCCAGCAGCAGACCATGTTTAGAGCCTGAATAGCGAAGTAACCAATATTAGCAGGCAATCAGGCATCAAGCACCAGTCCACCATGCAAATGGTAAATGAAAAGAACCATCACAATAGAGCATCTATTAGATCATGAGCACAAGAATCAATAATAACACCACCATCATAGAACAGCAGCATATCCAGGTATGTTCTGGTAATGAGAGATCCACTTTTTTGGGTACCTTATTCACAGAGCATATGCAGATGTACTGTGTATTTTCATCTTCATAATGGATATGCTCCATGAGGTTTCCCAGCGCTCTCTCTCTCAGCTTATTGACAGGCCAACTGCTCAATATTGGTTCCACGTACCTGTAGAGTGAAGTCCAAACAACATTTTGCAACCGTGTACGTGGACAAAGGAGATCCTCCTGAAAGGACAGAACATGAGGCTTAAGAACTTGTCATAAATAGCGCACTGTTGCAAGTGGCTTTTCAAAAATATTTCTTTATTCTATTTTAGGGTGCTATTGTTAGTTGAGAGCATCTTTTAAGGATTCATAACAACAACGATCACACAAGAAATGCAAATATCTCTCTAACTAGGTTCCACAGCACAGCGCAGCACAACACAGCAACCACATGCAGAGACTTATAGTCTACATTTTGATGATTTGCATGACAGATACCAGTAAAAGGAGATAAATAAAATTCAAGACTAGTTTGCTGGTTGTTTTGCAGAGCTGCTCTCTCCTTCCTGGAATGAGCATAGTTAAACTGGCCAACTATCAGAAAGCACAGCCTACTTGCCCATCAGATCAAGACCATGAATAGTATCACTCCCCACTAATTTGCAGGCCTAATCGGTGAGATTTGTCCAGGCCAATAAATCTTTCCCTTTTGGGAGCTGATTTTCTAAACCGTTCATCTCAACCCATTGTGGGTCTATGAACTTACAAAGATACAGATGAACTGAAGTTCACAGTTAGGTTTCTTCATTAGTAGGCTCTTGAGAATTTTGTTCCTCAATGTTTTCACCTCCAAATGGCATGCATGTAGATAGTGACTGTTGGAACTGTAGAAGGTCCTACAGAGTGTGCGTGCGTGTGTTGTATGCTACTTCTTGTTAATGTAATGATACGCACTGCGTGTTCGGGAAAAAAGAACATTACAACCAGAAGGAATCTGACAGACCTTTGCACAGGCGTTACGAGCCTCACTCCAATCAATCTTTTCATATGGAGTGTCATAGATCTCCTCTCTTAGGGCCAATATAGTAGGTGTAACTGGTCCAACGAATTTCTTGCCGTAAAGATATGCCATTGGCAGATAAACCATGCGGGTTAAGCACCAGAATTTTCCTAAAAAAGGACATTAAATTTCACTGAATCCTCTTGCCAATGTATGTCCTGGAGTTGGAATGAAACCACTACACGAAAGATATACCTGGATGAAATGGAAGAAATTGAGGAACGAGCCACAGTTCAGGGAAAATTGGATTATTTCCCGACCAATCATACACTCCAAGTATCTCCAATTGATACCAAAGAAAAAGTAATGTTAGCGACACCGATATAGAGGTAAAATATTATAGATGAGAATCATGGTATATTTTTCAGAAAAAAAGGCCCAAGAAAACTCCTAATATCTAATACAAAATTAGCTATATGGATCATGAAGCGATACCGAAAGCCATATCTTTCCCCACTGGGGCACTAAGGTTGCACCACCCCGGGATAGAATCCAAGCACGTCCTTTAGCCAATGCACTGTTCTTGCATTTTGGGTCCTCACCGAGGAGCCTAAGGGTGATGTAGTTCGAGCATGTGCCAAACATGCTGCTGGAACCTCTTATAAGCGTACCCCATCCACCATCTTCATTCTGCACATTATTTATTTGGGGAAAAACTACTCTTAGCTTAGGAGTTAGGACCTTATATGTGCAGACTATGCATTTGGAGCTGAACAAACCTGTTCGAAGCAGTCCAAAATTACAGAAAACGTATCGATAGAAAGACAAGATTGATTGGATAGTATCATGCAGCATTCTAATGGACATTCAACCACATGTATAGTTCAAGAGAAATATGCCTTGCCTGATGGTTGTAGATGTAGCGGCATATCTCATTCCGATGTTCCGGTGATATGACGGCGTTGAGTGATTTAGTGACGTACAAAGCAAATATCTGGAAGTGAATGCACACACGTTTTATGCTTATCAGTATGCGGGGAATAACTGAGAACAATAGCCAGTTATTATATTAGAAAAAAAAATTGCACATGTGTTGTGTGCAGAAATTAAGGCGCACCAAGCCAGGCATGATGAACATGATCCCGCTGAAATCACCAGGCCAGTGCCCATCACTCGCTTGCAGAGAAGAGAACCGATCTAGAGCTCGCCTCAATGAGTTGAGAGCAATTTCTTCGGTGACGTGCTCATCTTCCTGAAGCTTGATACGCGGCACATCATGTTGATGCCTGTTTTGCTTCTCACAACTGCAACAAATTCAAGAAAAATCATGATCGAGATTCTGATAGATCACCTACACTTGCCCAAAAAAAAAGGCACACTTGCGTACAAAAAATACTGTACAAAATAATAAAAGGTGTCAAATAAAAAATTCCTTATTTGGCAACTTAATCATCAGAAAAATTGAAGAGTAGAAATCGATTAGTCATTTTAAAAAGATCAGAAATCGATGAGCACTAGCTTCAGGGAGTGCTTCTGCAATCGCGAGGGACAACCAGAGGAGTAAGCAGGGCAAAAGATGAAAACCTCAAGCGTTCCCTTCGACGCCGGGCACTATAACGGTCCGTTTCCCTCCCGACCCAGCTGGCCAACGCAGCCGCTTCGGATCACGCTGCGATCTCCGCTGCTTTCGCAAGGCTCGCAGGCAGGCCGTCAGCCCTTCACCCCGGCTGCGCCCCGCCGCCACTTTCGCCGGCGATGCATCCTCCGCCGCCGGGAGACTCGCCGCCCGATGCCAACCTCTCGCTCGCTCTCCGCGGGACTACTACCCGTCAGCCCATCGACAGGCCCAGCAGGCTGGCCTTTTTTTTTTTTTACACCCAGCAGGCTGGCCTTGGAGTGCTGGGCCGCCAACACATTATACGGGCCTAGTAGTTTGCAAGGTGACTGGGCCGACCATATCTTGTGTGCTATAGACGCGAATCCTATACGTAGCCAGCCTATAAAATCCTTTTGATGGAATGCTTTAAGATTTGTGCGAACGGACATCAAACGGTCCACGCACGTTGCTGGTTGAGAGGAAGAGTACAGATGGGCGACACGTGACGCATTCTGATTGGAGCGGGTGGGAGATGGGAGAAAAAACGATTTGCAAACTTTAAACGCATTTTTCTCTTAAACCATAAGTCCGTTTTCGAATCCGTTTAAACCTACGTGTTTGTTACAATTAATTCTACCAAATGAGATCCATTTTGAATATTTTTAAATTTTTTACATTTTTAAATTTTCGTCAATATTTTGAATGTACTGTGTCAACATTTTTGTTGCACTGCGTCAACATTTTAGATGTGCTATGTCAACATTTTTAACGAAAATGTTGACTCGGCTGTTTGAAAATGTTAACATAGGCTTACGAAAATGTTAAACTGATGTTTAAAAATGTTGACAGTTACTTGATAGGCTAAGTTGCCTTAAGTGGACCGTATTTAGTGGGTTATTAGGCTGACCTATAAGTTGAATCCTGTAGGACGCCTTATGTATAAGAGGTCCCTGTTACAGAAGGTGGTGGCAATTTACTATCTGTTGAGTGTCTTGTACAGTTGTACCTTGTGGAGTCGTAGTTTCTCGGACGCTATTTGCGTCGTCTCGCAGAGCACACCATCGAGATAGACGAAAGGACGATGCACCATGGACACAAGCTCGTCTCCAGGGTTCGCAAAACCGTTCGAAAACCGCGAAAACCGGGAAAACCCGGTTTTTCGGAAAAATTTGAACTGTGTTCTGTAGCAAAATCGAAAACCGTCCGGTTTTTCTGGTTTACCAGACCGGTTTTTTGGTAGCGGTTTTCTCGGTTTTTCCGAAATTGAGAACCTTGCTCGTCTCTGCATGTGCCATGCGTAGTTCCTGGAAACTGTACACGCAGCGGCCAGAAGCTACAGCCACACATGCACTTATGCATGCATGTATATTGGCCGTCCAATTAAAATTCAGTGGAAATGGAATTGTGAAGACCTTTTCGAAAAACATATTTAGAAGTTTTCAAAAATTATGAAACTTGACATATATATAAGAGACATGTTGAAAAACGTGCACACAAAATTTGAGACGTTGCGGCGCCGACCCGGCCTGCTCTCCTCTCGGTAGCCAGTTTCTTAATGTTGTTGCATTACGAAAATATTGCTCGTTATTGTTTGGGGTGGCCGTACCAACACCACAGCACCAAAATGTTTTCATGGAATTTGTGTACGCGTAACATGGATTGGCATCGGTTTGATCGATCAGCTGACACAGCTATTCAACGAACGACATTGCTTTTTCGCAAAAAAAAAAAACGATCGATAAGGCTGGCCCTGTGGCCCGTACGGTGCGAGCGAGAAGATTAAGGAGTACTCCGTACGTGTTTATTACGTAGTGCGTACCTGCATGCGCATGAGGAGGTCGGCAGACTCCCTCCGCTCGAAGCGGTGCTCGGTAAACTCGCGGCGCACCCTCTCCACGTCGGCGCGCTCCTCCGGCGTGCCGAGGTCGGGGTCGAACTCCCACACGGCGCGCCCGAGGAAGCCGTTCGTCGACCGCAGCCACGGGCCGCCGCCCTCCGCCACCTTCAGCCGCCACATGCTCCCGACTTCCAATTAGCTGCTACTGCTAGCTACTTGTGCAGTGCAAACGCCGGAAGGCAGGAGGAGGGATGTGGAGGAATCGTTTGTATGTGTGCTTCTGATCCTGCCCAGAATTTAATAGAGGGGATAGCTATGGTGCCAAACGGTGCCGCGTAGTAGCATGTTCTGCACTGTGTGCGGCCGCTTGAGAGATTTAATGCGTTCGTTGTTCATGCCGCGGCCGGATCCAATCAATGCTGCGTAGGACCATACAGGAGACTCTCAGTATGACAAGTAAACTTCCCTATCAAATCAGTTAGGAGCTGGCATTGTGCTCCGCAAGTCGTTCGAGTTACTAATTACCTCCCATGTTCTGTACCTATCAGTCCTGCCCTGCGTAACTGTATACTCCTAAGTGCATGTCCATTTTGTATTTAGAGGGTGTTCGTTTCTCTAGGCCTAAGCCTTCTAGAATCTTGTCATTTAAAGGTATTAAATAAAATTTAATTAAAAAACTAACTGCAGAACTTGTACTAATTCACGAGACGAATTTAATAAAGTAATTAAGCCATGATTAGACGATGGTTACTGTAGCATCGCTGTAGCGAAACATAGATTAATTAGGCTCATTAGATTCGTCTCTAAATTAGCGCACATCTGTAAAAGACTTTGTAATTAAACTTATTTAAGATGCTTAAATATTAAAATTAGTTCTAATGTGACATTTAAGTCTAAAGAAACGAACACCCTCGTTAGGCCTGCAGTACCAAATTTTGCTAGTATCACGTGTGGATGGACAACACACGCAAGCAGCTTAGGTTGGGCCGAGTTAAATATTGGGAACCTAGTGAGGGTTGATTGTTCGAGATACGAGGGGCAAGTATAACTGACGGCAGCATGGAGAGTGCTGCGTAGATGCTCGTCAGTTGTTGCGGCTGAAGCGGAATCATGCTTGGAGAGATCTACGTCTGACCGCGAAGTGGGTACGAGAACCTGCAGAGGTAGAACTATCAGACTGCTAAACACTCATTGATGGTCTGCTGGCTGGAACAACTTGGAGATCGAGCAAGGAGGAATTCTGAAGGACATTGATGCGGCCGGTGCTCTGCTCCCAATATCCGTGTTAATTAGCACAGCAAGCTGCTTGCAAGACAGGAGTTGGTTGTTAAGAGATTTGAATTTCCTTGTCAGTTAAACTTTTTTTTTTGAAGTGTGAGTTAAACTTTTACTATAGTAGAGTTGGAGGCGTCAGCTGCTTCCCTCTGATGCTCCC
The DNA here is from genome assembly GCA_012490785.1 of Eragrostis nindensis. Taxonomy (NCBI): domain Eukaryota; kingdom Viridiplantae; phylum Streptophyta; class Magnoliopsida; order Poales; family Poaceae; genus Eragrostis; species Eragrostis nindensis. Next base: position 929 of record JAAXCT010001402.1, on the reverse strand, counting down.
AGTGAGAGTGTGAGACTAGTGCCACTACAACGCCGAACGAAAATTTCTGACGCCCAGTGAAAAAAGCTCTGCTGAAATCTAGGCCGATGCCCACACTCGCTTGCGGATCCGGAAGAGAGCTTATCGGCCAGAGCGCGCATCCAGGATTCAATGCGATTTCTTCAGCGATATTCTCATCGTCATCTTACCTATTTTAAAACATATATGTGATTATGGACTAAAGTTAGCTGAAACGGGTGGACTACTGCGCCTGCTCCTTCGTTCTGTTTTCCCTCCAGCTACAGTAGGGAGCGGGCGACAGTGAGGCGAGCACCTTTCCGGCGCGATTCCGCCTCTTCTTCTCCCTCCCTCCGTTGGCCCGTCGGGCTCGGGAGGGCTGGGAAGTTGCGGAATCGTGTCCGGCTCGTTTTTTTTCTAGTTTCTAGTAGTTTCTAGGCTAGATAATCCCTGTTAGGGTTAGGGTCCGGCCGCATCTTCGATGTGGCCGGCCTTGTTTTCTCCCCTGGCAAATCCGGCGACGAAGGCGTCAACGACGGCGGGCGGGGGTCACCGGTTTGGCCTTGTGAGGTTAGGTTTCTTCTACTCTTTTTGCGAAAGGGTGGGAGATTTTGTTTCCCCTCGCGGCGGTGTCGCTGGTGGTGTGGGATGGTGTTTCCCCTCGCCGGCGGCGCCGCTGGTGGGTGGTGGATGGTGATGCCGGCGTCTTCTTTGGTGCTGTTGCGCTTTCGGTGGTGCGGACTCGTTTTCCCCTCCTTTTCCTCTGACGGCTGGACGGCCGACGTCTTTCATCAGCGCCAAATCCCTGCTTTCGGTCCTTCCAAAGTTTGGGATCCGCTGTTGAGAGGGGGGGGGAGTGGTTCTGCTGCCGATGGAGGCTGCCGGCGCGAGGAGCGGCGTCGACGACGTGAAGGCTCTGAAAGGAGGAGGAA